>CM076572.1:780929716-781529716 GCA_034641835.2 Pinus albicaulis
AAAGATGAAGGACCTTGGTGAAAATACTTCCAATATGCACCAAAGCAACCCGCATTTGAAATTCAAGATAGTTTGGAAAAGAAAGGAGAAAAAGGAGAATTGGGGAGAGCTCAACCATTGGAATATCATGAAGAAAAACATGTATAACTTCAGGGGATCTCCTCTAAGAAAATGAGGCCTCTTCAGTTTCATTAACAATTGTTTTCAAAGGCTTTGCTCATCTCTAACTTATTTTTAGATCTGCTGCAAAACTTTTATCCATGATTAATATTTCTAAACTATTCTGATCTGTGCATTTTGAAAAATTGCAAGTACTTGCAATCAGAGTAAAAATATTATCAATTTTATGGCAAGAAAAAGTAGAGCTTAAATCCCATAATTCTAATTCCTTGAACAAGTTAACATGAATTTGTATTAAAAATAGAAAGAATGTGCCCGAAGCAATGCATATCATGAGAATCTGGTTTGGAATTTCATTTGGACAAATTTATTATAGTTTTTATCCCTTTTCTCTCCAAACCAGTGAAAAGGAACAAAAATGAGGACAATTTGTTAAGATATTCTTGTGGCTTAAGGTCTCATGGCATTGATTGGATCTCTTGATAGTTTTATGTTGATGATTTTGTTTTGTGTTTGGTTGAACCTTTTCTAACCTACACGCTTGCAACGTTGGACGAATCTGGGACAATGAAAACGTGCGATGGATTGAAACTATCTAATTAAAAAAAGAGGGAGTTATAAATGCTCTCATTGTTTTGATCTCGTCCATGAAGTCGAAATATCTTTTACCCACGAGTTAAACATTTTTAATTAGAAATGTGAGAATCATGGTGAAGTTGTGTGGTGATCTCTGACCTGCACCTAGATGAGGTAATAATAAAAAATATAAAACCTTTTTTATTACCACACGCTCAGACCAAGGTAATTACCCAAGGTTTTTGATTATAAATATTTGGTCAAACTGTAGATGTGTAAACGCATGAACCATAAATTATGAAGTGTGTATTTGATCTGGTCTTTATGGGCCACTTTAATTTGTTTCTAGAAATAATGGAAGCTCTTAAATTCCTATTCATGGCCAAGTCATTTTGAAGTTAGAAGATGTGAGTATTAATTGCAAAGTGAAAATTCCAGAAGCTTGTACACAATAAATATCAACTATTGACGACTATTTTTTGTCACGATTACTTTGAGGATTTTAACCCCTTTCATTCTTTTAAGTTGTCTAAAACTATTTGAACACATTTTTACACCAAAGATAAAGATCGAAACACTACTCTCTGTGTAAGTGATTAGTGTGCTGAAGAATGGTATTACAAACGTTTTATCGAGTTAATGGAGGACCTTCTCATGGTGAATTTGTTCGTGAACTTTCAATTAATATATCTCATTTACTAGAGAGAATTACTATGAGGAAGAAAGCCTAAACAAGAAGGCGCGGAAGTTGTTTAACAATAATGGCGAAATTGTGGTCGTATGCAGTGAGACTGAGATTTGGATGCATTTCAGAGAGGTTGGATCTATGGACAAGGAATCCCTTAAGAGAGAAGAAATAAAAAGAAGATTGGGTCGAGTCTATAGAAGGTACAAAAATCGATGTAAAGATAGAAATGAGACGACCACTAATCAATTTGGCAGTAAGGGAAGAGATGGCCTTAGTCAGATCAAAATGATAGCGAGATCAAAATTCAAAGGGGACTGAGGAGTGTGCCAGAGCGAGAAAAGAAAAAGTGTCTTGAAAACGCCAGGCCCGAAGAATGCAAAGGATGGATTAATTTAAGTAGGAAGAGCACATGTTGTTAAAATAGACCCTGCAACAAGTGAACCTTTATCCGCTTAATGCACCAGATATTTTTTCTTGGACCTCTTGACTATAATTTTCTACAACAGATTCACTTATGGTGGAGTTTCTTTGAGGTTTTAAAAAGGAGAACAATATACAGACCCAAGTGTGGAATTGTCCAGTGAGGCCATTTCCAACAATGACCTTGATGACTTTGATTCTGAACTATGCCTTACTGAAGCATTGTTGGATGAAAGTGACATGGTGGGAATGATCAACAAAGAAGATTTGGAGATGGACGGGAAAAGGAAGATCCAAGAACCATCTTCTGGTAATAAAATGTTCAAAGCTAGTTATCCTCGTAGATCCTTATTAAGAAGATATTATGGTAAGAACTCGCCAATAAATGGTGATCCAACATATGATAACAAGATAGCAAATTTTCCATAGAAATTGGTTATTGAATAGAAATTGGTTAATGTAATGAAATTTGATTTTCTGGCATTACCCCAAAAAATTAGAAGCCGTCCTTTCTAGAATTCCAAATTTAGAATTTCCGGTACTCACTATGTCAAGAAATATTTTAGGGGTTGTTATGATACCGTGTTGTTAGTTAAGCCTTTGCCAGACATGTTAGATAAAGGTTGTGAGTCTAGCCTATTTACCTATTATACATTAAAATATGATCTATTTAAGCTTCACAAAATATAGGTAACTCAATTGATATTCATTGAGATTCTAAAGCAGGTTTTAAGTCCTAATGTCATTGCATACAACACATTGACAACACATTGACAGGTGTATTTTTTCATGTTGGTAAATTTAGGGAGGCCATATAATTATATCAATAGATGAATGATAGAGGTCATGTATCTGATAATGTTGCATATACCATCATCATGGATGAAATGCAATAATGGAATTCCCTAAAAGTCTATGAATATATCACATAATATCTTAAACAAGGTTTTATATTGACCATGTGATATATTCAACAGCAAACAATGGCCGATATAAAAAAAATAGTTTTAGGAGTTGTTGTACCTTAGGAGACAATTTCTGGCTAAAGAGAAATCAATGCCCAAGACATTCATGAAAAACTGAAAATAAAGTAATTGGTTATTCTTTCATTTTATAAAACCCCATAAATATGTTTTAAAACCCTTTAAATTTTCATATGAGAACAATGCTTCCACAAATTCCTTGATGTCGAGTACAAATGACAGAAAGGGCAAAAAGAAGTGAGGGTGGAAAGTTTTTGATAATAGGTTGTCTTGCACATAATATTTTATCTGTTAATTTTAGAAGAAAAATGGTCAGCATGAAATGAAATACAAAATTGAGGAGCTCATCATTAAGGATTTTAACTATAAGTCATAAAATTATAACATTAGACACCAATAGCTTCATTACTCAATTTTGAGAGAAGAACATTAACATAAAATGAAACAATAAAAACTAATCATACCCAAAAAAAAATTAAAAACTCTGTGAAAAATTTATTCCTAAGCCTATAAAAATAAAGTACAAAAATCTAATTGCCCCTGAGATCCAAAAATCAAGAAGCTTTACAATCAGCCTTTATCTGTTTTGTATTACCCCTCCTAGACCTAACTATCTCAATCAATTTCTAGAATTGATTCTTTGCATGGTTACCAAACGGTTCCATTTGTTTTTCTTTCCTTCTAAAATAATTAGAAATAAAAGAAAAAACCTTTTTAACTATTATATATAATAATATATATAATATTTAAATTTTCAGTTACAAAAATAAATCCCACTCCTTTACAACTTATAAAACAAATTCCAATACATTTTGAACCTCCACAAAATTCTAATGAAATACTAATAATAGTCATAGGCTCAACTTCGTTAAAAAACACATAAGTCAAACTAAGGTAAATTCATTCTCAACATAGTTGGAGCGGGTCCCACCTTTCAAATTATAAAACCTCTTACGGAGGCACCTTCTGGTGGTTTCTGGAATGGAAAGGAGTGTCATCGTACTCAACTGGGGCCGTTGATTTGTTCGATTGGCAGTTTGAGGAAGCTGCTTACGAGACCACCCACTTCATTTAAAAAATGTGCACTTTGTGCTCCTGGGAATTCGTTTGATCTGGGAAAAAACATTTTGGGCCATTGATGATTTCAAAACTGCTGGAATAATTGATCCTGCGATGTAACAGTATGCGAGTCATAAAATAATGAACTCATGTTTTCCAAAACTAATATGCACGGTTTTATTCCTGCAGAGTTTTCTAGAGAACAGAACCTATATGGGCATTTGGGAGACTACCGCTCAACTAAAAATGAAGTTGTTCCTATGGCTGGTGCTGAATAATAGAAATCTAACATGGGACAACCTAATGAGAAAGGGGAAGATTGGGCCTGGTATATGTTGTTTATGTATGAAGAAGGGAGAAGATAATCCTCATCTATTTTACAAATGCTCCTTTGCGAGAAAAGTAATTCAGGAATTAGGTAAATTTTATAAGGTGAAACTTCCAGATTTCGACACCACGGGTGACTTTATATCATGGGGTCTCAAGAAATGTTACAATCTCAGAATTTTACCAGCTATATACCACTGGTACATTTGGTACAGTAGGAACAGATTGATTTTTGAAGAGATTAAGAGCAGTCCTGAGGGGACTTCTAATAACATCATTAAGTTCTGAGAAAAATTGAAAACTGTGCAGGGCTTGGTGGACTTTTCAAAGTGATTGTGGCCATTCGAGATCCATTATCCTACCGGTTTCTTTGATGGAGCTTCACAACATTCTGTTTGTGGATGTGGAGCGTGGTTGCTGATAACGCCACATTACCACTATAATATCCACTGGTTCTGTGGCAGAAGTGGTGGCGTTATGGGGCTTATTATAGTTTGCTTCTCAACTGTATATTGATAAGATTTCGGTGTTGGCGGATTCAATGGTACTCATTGAGCACCTCAACAAGGGATCCAAGCTTTTCCCTGGTTATATTGTGACTTGGTTGGAGCGCATAAAGTTCCTAAAGGACTCTTTCTCAAATATCAACTTTCAACACATTTTCCGAGAGAAAAATTCCCAGACAGACCGCCGTTTATCTAAAAAGGATTGATGGGATGTTTGGCATTATGCATTATGGACAGTTTGATACTGAGGGACAAAGAGCAGTTGGCACGGTAAATTTCTCATGATCTCTATTCTTGATCATTTTGCTGATTTGCGGGCTATGACAGGTTATCGTTCCCCAGTTTTTTCTAGTGATGTTTTATTGAAGACCTTATCTTCGTCATTCGGGAGCTGTTTGATTTTTTTGTGTATGAAGGTATTTGACCTCTTGAATGATGATTCATTGCAGTACAGGTTGTTTTAGCTGTGACTGTAATGAACCAGTTTTATTTTTCTGTAGAATGTCCTTTTTGGGTGGCCTGGGAACTTTATGTGTCCAGTGTGGTCGATATGTATTGATCTCAGCCTGTCGATTATTAGGACTCCAAAATAACGTTTTTAAACTGACTTGTATGAAAGTTTTTGTTTTCATATAGACCTCTCGCTGATCACTGAAGATCTTTGTAAGACACTCAAAAACAGGTTATTTGAACTGGCACATCCATATAAGCCAGAGTTTTTCTTTTTGGAAAAAAAACGAATTTATATATTCCGGATTGAAATAAAATGACAAGGATGCGATCTCTACCTTCTCATCATTGTAATTCCATAATCCCGATTTTTAAACTCAAACCAAAGTCGAAAATATAAACACAAGTATTTTTCTTTTAAGTGTGTTCGACAATTGAAATTCTTTTATTACAGTCAGGTGAAAAAATTATGATCCATTTCAAACTGAAAGGGCTTCATATCGCTAGGACGCATTGAGTGATAATATCTCTCCCTTGTGGGCTCCTCGTCTCGATTCGACACCTTATATGTATGCTGGTTTGATTGAGCGAACTTTAAAAGACACAACAAAACCTGGGTAGCAACTCATGACATCGATGATACAGTGGTTCAATGAAGCCGTAGCATAAAAAATAGGCTGGAAAACAATGTATCTAACTTTCATGGTGTTAGATCTAAATTTTCCTCCTGCCAGTAATAATATTGGCTAGTTACTCCAAGATTAGACACATTCATCCCAAAGGAACATCTACGAGATTAACAATGAAAGTAAAAATGGATGTTAGGGTGATAAAAATTAAGATATTTATAGTGTCAGTGAAACATCTGAAAACAAGTTTTCAATGCTACATTCTTGTGATCAATTTGAATGTCTTCCAATCTTTCTGGGCAACCAAATCGTGAGTAGCCTTAGAAAAACCTTGTCCATCATTTGATCTAAAAACCCCAACGAAAAACCTTCTTGAAGTCTCCTCATTCTTCTGCTAAGCATGTCCAACTTGATGGTACCCGTAGACTTCATCTATTATGTCTTGCTATCAGACCTAATAATTGACACCACGTTACATTCTATTTGCATAAACTGTGGGGTTTGGAAATTTTTATGGCCTTTCTTTATGATCATTTGAGAACAGGATATATTGCAGCATAAATTTATGACCCTTTCTCTGTAACAATAACAATATCATAGAGTAAGAAGGACCTATTTTTTTAGAATTATTGGATTAAAATTACAGATCACCAAAACCAAAGCTGACAATGAAGACCACCTTAACATCTAGAACCTTGCTGTTTTTTATCTTTAAATTTAATTCATATTATGTGTATACAAACTTTCACTGAAAATCACATGTATTAAAATTTTGTTGACGCTGACATGGTTCATCATCACGACAAGATGAGAAATCTAGTGATCAAGAAACTTGTTCAAATAGATAAAACAAGCATCAACTAGTTGTTGTAAAATAACAGCTAATTTGACTAGAATAAGAAATTCAGTTATATTTTATCATATATTAATATATTTTAATTTTAATTTTATTATATTTAATAAGATTTTTTAATAATTTAATATAATACCTTTTAATATAATTTAATATTTTAGTACTTTAAATTATATGTTTTATAATTACAATTCATTAATAGTTATATGAAAATAAATAAATAAATAACTAAATAATAATAATAATTTATTTAATTTACTTAATAGGTAATTTTACTAATTTCAATCAAAAATAAAATACCGGCAGCCAGAGAGAAGAGGGAACACAGAGGAAGAGACAAGGCAACTAAGAGTGAAGGGCAGGAATCCAGCATCTGCTAAAACTCCATCCATCATCTCTATTAAGGTTCACTGGCCTCTTTTCAATTTCCAAGGCTTCCCTCAGCTTGTGGTGGTGGAAATGGTCAATCCTTGCAATAACCTCAGCATCTTCAATACAAATGTGATGATTTGTCTTCTCATCATGCTCTGCTAAGGAAGAGGACCGAGATCTCGAGTTTTTTTCTCGCTGCCTGCTCCTTTTATTGTATTATTATGATTATGATTCTTATGTATTTTTTGGATTGAAATTAGTAAAATTACCTATTAAGTAAATTAAATAAATTATTATTATTATTTAGTTATTTATTTATTTATTTTCATATAACTATTAATGAATTGTAATTATAAAACATATAATTTAAAGTACTAAAATATTAAATTATATTAAAAGGTATTATATTAAATTATTAAAAAATATTATTAAATATAATAAAATTAATATTTAAATATAATAAAATTAAAATTAAAATATATTAAAATATGATAAAATATAACTGAATTCCTTATTCTAGTCAAACTAGATGTTATTTTACAACGGCTAGTTGATGCTTGTCTTATCTATTTAAACAGGTTTCTTGATCTTTTTCATCTTGCCCTGATGATGAACCACACTGGTTGGTTCAAAAGGCGTTGAAAAAATTTTAATACATGTGATTTTCACCGAAAGTTTGTATACACATTTTATGGATCACAGAAGCCAAATTCTTAATTCATATTCTTTGTGCTCAAATCTTATCCCATTTTTTGCAATCTTGGTCAAATGAGGGAGAAATTTGGGACCATATTTGTGAATAACTTCAGTGGCATATTTATAATAGTGGTTGCAATACTTCTCAACTTTAGGAAGGTGACTGATGTTTGATGAATCTTAAAAATCAACTTATAGGCTTTATTTTGAACCTTACTTGCTTCAATTATATAACCCTTGCAAGATGAACAATTGAAAAGATAATGACTCCTGTTGCATCATAAAGACCTCTGAAAATCCATACATACAGTCTCAGAAAAAACAGATTTTAGAATCTTCTTTTGAAATTTTCCAGCTAGAAAAAATAAACTACAACATCTGTCTCTGACTAGGGATAGCGTTTTGCTAGAAAAGTGCTGAGAACAATAGATTAGTGACCTTAGTTGAGCATGTAGTCAAATAAAAATTGAAAGCCCTAGAATCTGAAAACTGAAACCTGCATTCTTGCAATATGAAAGTTGGTTCCAAATGGGACTGGCACCTTTATTCATCAACTGAAAAATGAATTGAAAATAAAATGTTCAATGTATGAGCTTATTTATGTACAAGCTTCTAATTATGCACAGGGATAATCACGACCAAGTGAAATCGGCCTTCCAATGGTACCGAGTCAACATTTGAGTGCTAGATCTTATACCAGCTCCCTGAATTTCAAGAATAAAAAAGAACATAACCAAAATCAATAAAAATTGGTCCACAGGAGCAAGTATATACCTAGAAAAATAAATTGACCAGCACCAAGTAAACAAAGTGGCCATATAGTCTACTACAATATCATATAATGTATGAAAGAAAAAGTCACCTTAATTAAAAATTTTAATTTCTCTCAACTTTGTAGCAAATGGCTGATGTATTTCATAAAAATTTTCCAACAAACTTTCTTTGGAACGACTAGAGACATATTCTTTTCCAAGGAAATCATCATAATTAAGCAAATATTCAGATTGGGGCTTTGGGGAACAACATTGGTTCCTTTCTAAATGTGTACAGACAATTTTGTGAAAACCACCTTCCTTCATTTCTGAAATCCTATCATATTTTTTCCAACAAAAGATGTCTTCTTCCTCGTGAAAACTATACAAATCATAAACCAGAGTATCTTTGCAAACTTTATTACTAGATTTCTCTTCTTGTACAACTTCCCATGAATCTTCTTCCATGTCATATGAATCATAGGTAGGAGGACCATCAAATTTAACAAAATAAGTTCTCTAAGGATTTGTTTGAAAATTAATAATTTATCCTTCTTCTTGATTGCTAGGTAGAAATTCCTAATGTTGGTTTCAAATTATTCCCATTTTAATGCTTTCTTGATTTTTTTGGAATAGAGTCAAGAAATGTTCTGCTTGTTGGATTTTTGAAGAAGAATTTTTTTCAAAATTTTTAGCATAATTTATAGAAAAATATAGCTCTTTGCATTCAAGGACATCTTCATAATCAATCTAACTATACCCTCTATTATCACTCATTCGTTTTAAAACTTTCATTGATAAGGCCATGCAGGTCATTCACCAAAATTGATGTGGTCTCCTAAGTCATTTTTATGAGTTTTCTAAAATTTTTTTGCATTTGATGATGTCTACTTTAAGTTTAAAGCTCATCTCTAGCCATATCATTTCAGTCAAATCAACCTCACATCATATAAGTTGTCATTCCCATGCATTTAATCATAAAAGTTTAAACCTGTCAGATTTTAAGAATTTCATAGCGAGTTACAAATGAAATCAGCAGATTTCGCTACGAAACTGCCTAATAGTTCTGTAGCGAATCTATCATCAGCCAAACTGTCTTCACTATGAAACTGGGTTTTTTTACCAAAACGTGTCATAGCAGTGTGAGGTGTCAACCTATGATAAGAAAAGTAAAGGGTAAGGTCTTTTAAGGTCGTTATGATTATTTTCAAATGTGCATAGTCGTATTTGCTGTAATTATGATCTTTTATGGTTGCATGTGCTATTACCAAAAACAAAGTTGTCAAATAACCCTTTAAAATTTACCCCAAGCTGACCTTTGTCATATTGTTGTGTAATCCTTGCATGAGAATCGATTCTTGGAGAGCTGCTTCATCATACCAAGAAGGTTGATGTCGAATTCATTTTTGTAGGTGTCACCAACAAGTGAGGCAATGAAGACTATAAAGCATCCATGGCTTCGAAAATAAAAAACAAACAAGGGTGGTCATTGTCTTAGGTATGAACCCATGGATTTGAAACTGCTTAATGAAGACCCTACTACTATGAAATTTTCAGGAGGATGGGCTGCCTACAACTCTTCTAGAAGTTACAGGGTTTCCATGCACAGGTTTCAAAGGACATTGCCACCAATTTTACAGGGACAACATCAAAAGTTGGGATTCTAAATCTCACAGTATCACCAGAGAGCATATCACAAACTACAAAAATCCCTAGAGGTGGTGAAGAATGGTTTAAAGGCACACATTTTACAATGCAGGATTGTGAGGATTTTCTCAAGCAAGAGCACAGAGCAGTTGATTTTACCAATGGCATCCCTAAGAGTTATATGAAGGAAAATTATGCAAATTTGTTGTTGGTGATCCAAAAATATTTCACCTGCAAGAGAAGATTCCACATGGTTTACTCTTACCATATCAGACTCCTTCTGCAATTTGCAGGTAAGAAATCACTTGACTTACCTTTCTTTTTGTATAGGAGTTTGGGAAAAATGTCAGATAGAGTTCAAGTCAAATCAGAAGGTAATGAGACATCATTATTTCACCATGGTCTGATAAAACTGTTAGTGTTGGAAGAGTTCAAGAGGTTAAACAGAGATTGGACTTCATTTATGTTTATGAGTGGGTATGAAATAGATGTAGTGAATCCAAAGAAAATCTTAAAACCTAGAACTACTACATCACCAGCTGCAATAGAAGAGGTTGAAGAAGAAAGAAGACAGTCCCCTGTAGAACCAATGGACATAGAAGTAGAACCTTTGCAAGAAATTGATATCCCTCGGCCAGCACCTACAAAACATAAACAAAAGATTAGCAAACAAGGTAGTAAGAGGATAACTAGAAGTCAGACATTGGCAAAGGAAATCTAGAAGATATCCTTCATGCAATATATATTGAGGAGTCTCCAATAGTGCAAGCAGAATACATTGAAGATGATGCAAGGAAACTGAAGAAAGGTAAGATTGTTAAGAAATTGGATTTTGTAGGAGGAGATATTGGTTTTATATTTTAGCCAAGGAAGCCAATGAACAGGTATTCAAAGAAGGCCATGGAGAAAAAAAGGACATAGACATTCAGTGAAGCTATGCGGCCAATGAGCATCATATATTTATCTCCAGCAAAAGAAGAAGAAGTTGTCATCAGACAGAGAAAGGGAAAAGAGAAGATAATTGAAAAATCAGAAACAAATCTCCTCAAAGAATAGCTGAAGGAAGAAGGTGAAGAAATAATTGAGTCGAAGTTAGAGGCAGAGAAGCATAGGTCCGAAAAGGTTGAATTTGACGAGATGATGAAAAATTGCGACAGTAAACTCTAAAGTGTTTCAAACTCTATGGGTAATGCCAAAAGACTGCTGAAAAGGACTAAGCCTTTAATACTTGTGGTCAAACATACCAAGAAGATGAACTTACACTTGCAAGCTGAAAACATATCATTAACATATCAAGTGGAAGACCTTTAGGAACAATTGGACTTGATTCAAGAGGAGCTGGAGAAGAAAGGACTGAGAATGAAAGTGGTTGAAGTTAGTTAAGCCTTTGCCAGACATGTTAGATAAAGGTTGTGAGTCTAGCCTATTTACCTATAATACATTAAAATATGATCTATTTAAGCTTCACAAAATATAGGTAACTCAATTGATATTCATTGAGATTCTAAAGCAGGTTTTAAGTCCTAATGTCATTGCATACAACACATTGACATGTGTATTTTTTCATGTTGGTAAATTTAAGGAGGCCATATAATTATATCAATAGATGAATGATAGAGGTCATGTATCTGATAATGTTGCATATAGCATCATCATGGATGAAATGCAATAATGGAATTCCCTAAAATTCTAGGAATATATCACATAATATCTTAAACAAGGTTTTACATTAACCATGTGATATATTCAATAGCAAACAATGCCCGATATAATAAAACAAAAATTAGTTTTAGGAGTTGTTGTACCTTGGGAGACAATTTCTGGCTAAAGAGAAGTCAATGCCCAAGACATTCATGAAAAACTGAAAATAAAGTAATTGGTTATCCTTTCATTTTATAAAACCACATAAATATGTTTTAAAACACTTTAAATTTTCATATGAGAACAATGCTTCCACAAATTCCTTGATGTCGAGTACAAATGACAGAAAGGGCAAAAAGAAGTGAGGGTGGAAAGTTTTTGATAATAGGTTGTCTTGCACATAATATTTTATCTGTTAATTTTAGAAGAAAAATGGTCAACATGAAATGAAATACAAAATTGAGGAGCTCATCATTAAGGATTTTAACTATAAGTCATAAAATTATAACATTAGAGACCAATAGCTTCATTACTCAATTTTGAGAGAAGAAAATTAACAAAAGATGAAACAATAAAAACTAATCATACCCAAAAAAAATTGAAAACTCTGTGAAAAATTTATTCTTGAGCATATGAAAATAAAGTACAAAAATCTAATTGCCTCTGAAATCCAAAAATAAGAACCTTTACAATCAACCTTTATCTGTTTTTTATTACCTCTCTTAGACCTAACTATCTCAATCAATTTCTAAAATTGATTCTTTGCATGGTTACCAAACGGTTCCATTTGTTTTTCTTGATTCTTTGCATGGTTACCAAACGGTTCCATTTGTTTTTCTTTCCTTCTAAAATAATTAGAAATAAAAGAAAAAACCTTTTTAACTATTATATATAATAATATATATAATACTTAAATTTTCAGTTACAAAAATAAATCCCACTCCTTTACAACTTATAAAACAAATTCCAATACATTTTGAACCTCCACAAAATTCTAATGAAATACTAATAATAGTCGTAGGCTCAACTTCGTTAAAAACACATGAGTCAAACTAAGGTAAATTCATTCTCAACATAGTTGGAGCGGGTCCCAGCTTTCAAATTATAAAACCTCTTACGGAGGCACCTTCTGGTGGTTTCTGGAATGGAAAGGAGTGTCATCGTACTCAACTGGGGCCGTTGATTTGTTTGATTGGCAGTTTGAGGAAGCTGCTTACGAGACCACCCACTTCATTTAAAAAATGTGCACTTTGTGCTCTTGGGAATTCGTTTGATCTGGGAAAAAACATTTTGGGCCATTGATGATTTCAAAACTGCTGGAATAATTGATCCTGCAATGTAACAGTATGCGAGTCATAAAATAATGAACTCATGTTTTCCAAAACTAATATGCACGGTTTTATGCCTGCAGAGTCTTCTAGAGAAATGCCTTCAACAAAAAGTGCTTCAAATATTGGCTTTGGACCACCCATCTTTGACTCCTTTGCTGAATTTGTTGAAGAGTGGATATCCATCATATAGGTCTTTAATAGTAGAAACAACAGCTGAACCTCATCATGTGACATTTTTTCCTGTGATAAATCGTATCTAAGATGAAAACATTTTCGCCGCAAGATTCGATAGCAAGGTCTTCATCTCTGCTACTGTCTTAGCAACATAGCCTGCTTCTTGGATCACAAATAGAAGCGTAAATTTGGCATAGGTTGGAAACCCAAGTTCTTTCACCAAACCTTTTGAATAAAATCGAAAATGCAAGTCACATATATATATACAAAATGAATTCCAATGAGCCGTCCATAGTCTGCAGGGCATTTTTATGAAAACTGGTGCTTGTAAGAAGTCAGAAAATATCTCAAACTGCTTCGAATTTTTAGAAATTTCCGACGTTGAAGTCAATTGAGGCCTTTCTGCACAAAATCCAGATCGCGAAATTTTGAAATTGTGCTTCATTTGCCTACCATTTGCAATCGAAATTCGCCAACTGGCCCACCTGCGTAACGCGTTTTCTTTTCTGTGTATGTGATTTCTAATTTTTCCTCGTCAACTTAAAATTCATCGTTATGCTGCTATTTTGTTTTGAGAAATACCTGAAGGAAAATGACAGCGAAATGTTCGAAAATTCCATAATTTCTAATAAAATATGACTTTTATCAGAGACAACATGTACTGTAGCTTTTCACCGAATAAAACATTTCCAGGGGAAGTTAGTATCCGATTAAGATTTTGGAGTCTTTGAATGGAAGAGAGAAGCAGGGTAAGTATCATTTGGCAAGCTGGGAAATGATCATGAAACCAAAGGAACGGGGTGGGTGAGATTTGAAGGATTTGGCCACCTTTGGGAGGGCTCTCCTCATGAAATGAAATCTACGTGAAGGTCATTGATGTCAAACGGTATATGGAGCGAAATCATTAGGTTTAAGTATTTAAAAACATCTGGATTGGAGGAAATCCTAATACTGGGGTGGCAAAATAACAAGGGGTTTCTACTATTTTGGAACGGTTTTAAGCACACCTGGCCAGTTTTTGCAATGTTCCTAAGATGGAATTTTGGGAAAGGGGATAAGATCTTAATCGGTCAGGCGGAACTGTGGGGGTGCTTCAAAACAGTTCCCCTGTAGCAGATAGCTCATTAGCCATTTAAATGGTAAGGGTCTTTTTTATTTAAGCCAAATTATGCAGGATCAGGTCAAAGGTATTCCACTATGGACTTCGGCAGAGGTTCTACGGTTACCAGATCGGTATATAGAGGAGTGGGGGGCTTATACCGCGGATCTGAGAAGCCAGGGTTTCTTATGGAACAATGGTGGTGACAGAGTATCATGGGATGGGCCGCTTAAAAATGGTATGATGGTTGTGAAAGATTTATATAACAAAATCCTACTTCATTCATCCACGGAGGCTGAGAACAGAACCTATAGGGGCATTTGGGAGACTACCGCTCAACTAAAAATGAAGTTGTTCCTATGGCTGGTGCTCAATAATAGAAATCTAACATGGGACAACCTAATGAGAAGCCTGGTATATGTTGTTTATGTATGAAGAAGGGAGAAGATAATCCTCATCTATTTTACAAATGCTCCTTTGCGAGGAAAGTAATCCAGGAATTAGGTAAATTTTATAAGGTGAAACTTCCAGATTTCGAAGGTCTCCAGAAATGTTACAATCTCAGAATTTTACCAACTATACCACTGGTACATTTGGTACAGCAGGAACAGATTGATTTTTAAAGAGATTAAGAGCAGTCCTGAGGGGACTTCTAATAACATTATTAAGCTCTGGGAAAAATTGAAAACTTTGCAGGTCCCCGGTGGAAAACTGTGCAGGTCCCCGGTGGACTTTTCAAAGCAATTGTGGCTATTCGAGATCCACTACCTTGCTGTTTTTTTCGATGAAGCTTCACAATATTCTATTTGTGGGTGTGGAGCCTGGTTGTTGATAACGCCACAGTACCACTATAAGATCCACTGGTTTGAACTATAAGATCCACTGGTTTGGTGGTGAAGGAACCAATATGAGGGCAGAAGTGGTGGTGTTATGGGGCTTATTATGGTTTGCTTCTCAGCTGTATATTGATAAGATCTCAGTGTTTGGGGATTCGATGGTACTCATTGAGCACCTCAACAAGGGATCCAAGCTCTTCCCTGGCTATATTGTGACTTGGTTGGAGCAAATAAAGATCCTAAGGGACTCTTTCTCAAATATCAACTTTCAACACATTTTTTGAGAGAAGAATTCCGAGGCAGACAGTTTATCTAAAAAAGGATTGATGGGGTGTTTGGCATTATGAACTGTTTGATACTGAGGGACAAAGAGCAGTTTGCACGGTAAATTTCTCATGATCTCTCTTCTTGCTCATTTTGCTGATTTCCGGGCTATGATAGGTTATCGTTCCCCAGTTTTTTCCAGTGATGTTTTATTGAAGACCTTATCTTCGTCATTCGGGAGCTGTTTGATTTTCTGTATATGGAGGTATTTGACCTCTTGAATGATGATTCATTGCAGTACAGGTTGTTTTAGCTGGGTGACTGTAATGAACCAGTTTTATTTTGCTGTAGAATGTCCTTTTTGGATGGCCTGGGAACTTTATGTGTCCAGTGTGGTCGTAATGTATTGATCTCAGCCTGTCGATTATGAGGACTCCAAGATAATGAAAGTTTTTGTTTTCATATAGACCTCTCGCTGATCACTGAAGATCTTTGTAAGACACTCAAAAACAAGTTATTTGAACTGGCACATCTATATAAGCCAGAGTTTTTCTTTTTGGAATAAGAAACGAATTTATATATTCCAGATTGAAATAAAATGACAAGGATGCGATCTCTACCTTCTCATCATTGTAATTCCATAATCCCGATTTTTAAACTCAAACCAAAGTCGAAAATATAAACACAAGTATTTGTCTTTTAAGTGTGTTCGACAATTGAAATTCTTTTATTACAGTCAGGTGAGAAAATTGTGATCCATTTCAAACTGAAAGGGCTTCGTATCGCTAGGACGCATTGAGTGATAATATCTCTCCCTTGTGGGCTCCTCGTCTCGATTCGACACCTTATATGTATGCTGGTTTGATTGAGCGAACTTTAAAAGACACAACAAAACCTGTATTATAATCGAAGGCAATAAGCAATTGTGTTTCGATGTCATCAGTCTCAATCATCCGAACTAGCATATCCATGCTGAATAATTGATGAAATATGAAGTACTACTATTCCAATAGCCAGCTTTGACTCGTGATTTGTATTACCACTAAGATATATCATTTCCCTATTCTCAATAGGCTGCTCATCATAGTTTGGGTAGCAACTCATGACATCGACGATCCAGTGGTTCAATGAAGCCGTAGCATAAAAAATAGGCTGGAAAACAATTTATCTAACTTTCAGAGTGTGAGATCTAAATTTTCCTCCTGCCAGTAATAATATTGGCTATTTACTCCAAGATTAGACACATTCATCCCAAAGGCCCATCTACGAGATTCACAATAAAAGTGAGAATGGATCTTAGGGTGATAAAAATTAAGATATTTATAGTGTGAGTGAAACATCTGAAAACAAGATTTCAATGCTACATTGTTGTGATCAATTTGAATGTCTTCCACTTTTTGTAGGCAACCAAATCGTGAGTAGCCTTAGAAAAACCTTGTCCATCATTTGATCTAAAAACCCCAACAAAAAACCTTCTTGCAGTCTCCTCATTCTTCTGCTAAGCATGTCCATCTTGGTGGTACCCATAGACTTCATCTATTATGTCTTGCTTATCAGACCTAATAATTGACACCATGCTGCATTCCATTTGCATCAGCCTTGGGCTTTGGAAATTTTTATGGCCTTTCTTTATGATCATTTGAGAATGGGATATATTGCAGTAGAAATTTATGACCCTTTCTCTGTAACAATAACATTATCATAGAGAAAGAAGGACCTATATTTTTAGGATTATTAGATTGAAATTACAAATCACGAAAACCAAAACTGACAATGAAGACCACCCCAACATCCAGAACCTTTCCCTTCTTGACCTTTAAATTTGAGTCATATTCTTTGTGCCCAAATCTAATCCCAGTTTCTGCAATCTTGGCCAAATGAGGGTGAAATCCGGGACCATATTTGTGAATAACTTAAGTGGCATATTTATAACAGTGGTTGCAATATTTCTCAACTTTAGGAAGGTGAATTTTGTTTGCAGAGTATTAAAAATCAACTAATAGACTTTATTTTGAACCTTACCCACTTCAATTATATAACCCTTGCAATATGAACCAATTGAACAGATAATGACTTGTTGCATCATAACGGCCTCTGAAAATCAATACCTACACTCTCAGAAAAAACAGATTTCAGAATCTTCTTTCGAAAATTTCCATCCCTAAAAAAATAAGCTACAACATCTAGCTTTGAGTGGGGATAGCGTTTTTCTAGAAAAGTGCTGAGAATAGTAGATCAGGTGACCTTAGTTGAGCATGTAGTCAAATGAAAACTGAAAGCCCCAGAATTCGAAAACTGAAACCTGGCATTTTTGCAATACGAAATCTGATTCCAACTGGGACTGACACCTTTATTCATCAACTAGAAAATGAATTGAAAATAAAATTCTCAATGTATGAACTTATTTATGTACAAGCTTCTAATTATGCACAGGGATAATCACGATCAAGTGAAGTCGGCCTTCCAATAGTACCGAGTCAACATCTGAGTGCTAGATCTTATACCAGCTCTCTGAATTTCAAGAATAAAAAAAACATAACCAAAAGCAGCACAGGAGCAAGTATATACCTAGAAAAACAAATTGACTGCCAAGTAAACAAAGTGGCCATATAGTCTACTACAGTATCATATAATGTATGAGAGAAGAAGTCACCTTGATCAAAAACTTTAATTTCTCTCAACTCTGTAGAAAATGGCTGATGTATTTCATAAAAATTTTCCAACAAACTTTCTTTGGAACTGTTAGAGACATATCCTTTTCCAAGGAAATCGTCATAATTAATCAAATCTTCAGATTGGGGCTTTGGGGAACAACATTGGTTCATTTTTAAATGTGTACAGACAATTTTGTGAAAACCACCTTCCTTCATTTGTGAGATGTCTTCTTTCTCGTGAAAACTATACAAATCGTAAACCAGAGTATCTTTGCAAACTTTATTACTAGATTTCTCTTTTTGTACCACTGCCCATGACTCTTCTTCCATATCATATGAATCATAAGTAGGAGGACCATCAAATTTAACAAAATAAGTTTTCTGAGGATTTGTTTGAAAATTAATCATTTATCCTTCTTCTTGATTGCTAGGTAGAAATTCCTGATGTTGGTTTGAAATTATTCCCATTTTAATGCTTTCTTGATTTGTTTGGAACAAAGTCAAGAAAGGTTCTGCTTGTTCGATTTTTGAAGAAGATTTTTTTTCAAACTTTTTAGCATAATTTACAGAAAAATATAACTCTTTGCATTCAAGGACATCTTCATAATCAATCTGGCTATAGCTTTTGTTATTACTCAATCATTTTAAAACTTTCATTGATAGGGTCATGCAGGTCATTCACCAAAATTGGTGTGGTCTCCTAAGTCATTTTTATGAGTTGTCTGAATTTTTTTTGCATTTGATGATGTTTAATTTAAGTTTAAAGCTCATCTCTAGCCATATCATTTCAGTCAAATCAACCTCACATCATATAAGTTGTCATTCACATGCATTTAATCATAAAAGTTTAAACTATCAGTTTTTAAGAATTTCGTAGCGAATTACAAACGAAATCAGCAGATTTCATTACGAAACTGCCTAATAGTTCCGTAGCAAATTTGTCAGTTGCCAAACTGTCTTCATTACGAAATTGGGTTTTTTCAGCAAAAGGTGTCATAGCGGTGTGAGGTGTCAGCCTATGATAAGAAAAGTAAAGGGTAAGGTATTTTGAGGTTGTTATGATGATTTTCAAACGTGCATAGCAATATTTGTTGTAATTATGATATTTTATGGTTGCATGTGCTATTACCAAAAACCAAGTTGTCAAATAACCCTTTAAACTTTACCCCAAGTTGAACTTTGTCATATTACTGTGTAATCCTTGCATGAGAATTGATTCTTGGAGAGTTGCTTCATCATACCAAGAAGGTTGATGTCGAATTCATTTTTGTAGGTGTCACCAACAAGCGAGGTAGCGAAGACTATAAAGCATCCATGGCTTCGAAAAAGAAAACAAACAAGGGTGGTTATTGTCTTAGGTATGAACCCATGGATTTGAAACTACTTAATGAAGACCCTATTGCTATGGAATTTTTCAGGAGCACGAGCTGCCTACAATTCATCTAGAAGTTGCAAGGTTTCCATGCATGGGTTTCAAAGGACTTTGCCACCAATTTTACATGGACAACATCAAAAGTCGGGATTTTGAATTTCAAAGTATCACCAGAGAGCATATCACAAGCTACAAAAATCCCTAGAGGTGGTGAAGAATGGTTTAAAAGCACAAAGTTTACAATGCAGGATTGTGAGGAGTTTCTCAAGCAAGAGCACAGAGGAGTTGATTTGACCGATGGCATCCCCAGGAGTTATATGAAGGAAAATTATGCAAAGTTGATGTTGGTGATCCAAAAATATTTCACCTGCAAGAGAAGATTCCACATGGTTTACTCTTACCATATCAGACTCCTTCTACAATTTGTAGGTAAGAAATCACTTGACTTACCTTTCTTTTTGTACAGGAGTTTGGGAAAAATGTCAGATAGAGTTCAAGTCAAATCAGAAGGTAATGAGACATCATTATTTCACCATGGTCTGATAAAATTGTTAGTGTTGGAAGAGTTCAAGAGGTTAAACAGAGATTGGACTTCATTTCTGTTTATGAGTGGGTATGAAATAGATGTAGTGGCTCCAAAGAAAATCTTAAAACCTAGAACTACTACATCACCAGCTGCAATAGAAGAGGTTGAAGAAGAAAGAAGACAGTCCCCTGCAGAACAAATGGACATAGAAGCAAAACCTTTGCAAGAAACTGATATCCCTCAGCCAACACTTGCAAAACAGACACAGAAGATTAGCAAACAAGGCAGTAAGAGGATAACTAGAAGTTAGACATTGGCCAAAGGAAATCTAGAAGATATCCTTCATGCAATAGATATTGAGGAGTCTCCAATAGTGCAAGTAGAAGACATTGAAGATGATGGAAGGAAACTGAAGAAAGGTAAGACTGTTAAGAAATTGGATTTTGTAGGAAATGATGTTGGTTTTATATTTCAGCCAAGGAAGCCAATGACCAGGTATTCAAAGAATGCCATGGAGAGAAAAAGGACATAGACAGTTAGTGAATCTATGCAGCCAGTGAGGATCATATATTTATCTCCAACAGCAGAAGAAGAAGCTGTCATCAGGAAGAGAAAGGGAAAAGAGAAGTTAATTGAAAAATCAGAAACAAAACTCCTCAAAGAACAACTAAAGGAAGTAGGTGAAGAAATACTTGAGTTGAAGTTAGAGGCAGAGAAGCATAGGTTCGAAAAGGTTGAATATGATGAGATGATGAAAAATTGGGACAAACAACTCTCAAGTGTTTCAAACTTTATGGGTAATGCCAAAATACTGATGAAAAGGACTAAGCCTTTACTACTTGTGGTCAAACATACCAAGAAGATAAACTTACACTTGCAAGCTGAAAACATATCATTCAAATATCAAGTGGAAGACCTTCAGGAACAATTGGACTTGATTCAAGAGGAGTTGGAGAAGAAAGGGTTGAGAATGAAAGTGGTTGAAGAACCTATAAGTCAACCTATTGTGAATGAAGATGAAATTCCCAAAGACTGAAGAGTTGAGTTGAAACATTTTTTATGAGGTTCATAGCTTGCGAAAAACTTAAATTTTGGCTCAGAAGATCAAATTTTGAAGAAAATCACAAAGTATGCAAATTATGGTTTATTAGGCAGTTTTGTAGCGTGCTCCAGGCTTGAAGGCCGAAATACGCTACGAAATTTCTGAAGATGCTCTTTTTCCTATAAAAACAGTTTTTTGAAGGTCCAAAGAGGGAGGTTGATGGTATTTACTCATTTTTGACCTGACAAACATTGTTTGACCAGTAGAGGTGGCAGAAGGATGGGTGAAAAGACCAAAATCAGTTCGCTACAAAACTACTTTACGAAACTGCCTAAGCTGCACTATGTTTTGTAGCGAAAGGTTTTTAAAGGATTTTTGGAGGTTCAAAAAGCACATGGAAGATCAGTGAGACAACTGGAGGCATCCAACATGACAGTGGGCCATCCTAGCATAGAATCAATACTTGACATGAGTGTCACTCATCCAGCTCAGCATGAAGACCAAGGTTAAAGTGGAGTTTATCTTTTCCCGAAAAGTAGGATTGTGCTTCCTAAATCTAGTGGGTACACTAAAAGTTTTATTGATGGTGAATGTATCTCAAGCATGTGATCCTTATCATGTAACTGTCTCACTGTTAAAAAACTGAATGTAATAAATATGAAGTAGAGTCCTATTAGGAATGTGAGTTTTTAAAGGTTAGCTGTCTTTTTATGTTCCAAGAAAGTAGTTTTCAGTTATGTTAGGTCTCAAAGTTATAGCTCGAAGATCTAGCCAGCTGGGAAGATCATTTGTAATGTAAAGAATTCTATTTATAGACAAAACATCAAATATCAAAGGGTTGGAGAATATTGTACGAAATTGCTACTCTATTATGTTTTATCAGTTTCAGTAATATATAGTGATATTTTACTTCCAGACTTGGGATTCGAATGAGGTGTTCAATGTTTTTTTTGCTCTATATCTTTCATGTTTAATCATCTGCAGTGAGTTTTATCACTAATTACTCAGAACTCATGGTAACATGCCCTGACTTCCTTTAGAGGATAAATTACTTGTTTTTCCTATGTTGTGTGTATGTACGAAATTTTATTGAAACCTCTATTTGCCTCAGCTTCCATAAGAATAATTATTGTCATTTGAGTTTACTGATGTTGAATCCATAGCCCAATGGTAGCAAGTCTTTCATTTTTCAACCTGCAATCAATAAAAATCAAGTTACAGTTCATAGAGTTAGCCATCTAATAGTATTCCCATTGAAAATCATAAGTCCCCTTTGAGAGAGCCCTCTCAAACTGAAGAGGCTAATCTTCAATTAGAAGTAGTTTGAAAGAGTTACATTAAGTTGATTGATGAGTAGCCTATCAGGATCAATTTGGTGATAACATTTTGGTGCGTCTTCCGGGAGTATGAAGACATATTTCCTTAAGCTTTTGTGCAAATAGTGAAGCTAAACTCTTGGAGGTAGCAGGAGCTCAGAATTTTTAGAGGCTGTAGAAACTACCTTGGTGACTCCACTACAAATTTCCATTCTTAAAGGTGGCTTCGAGAATAATATATACAAGGATCAATCCATATCCTAACCCACCTACCATTGTGGATAATCCAGAGAGGATTATTAGAGGCATTGAAAGAAGCTCTTCAAAATTAGGTATTCCATCACACTCAAGAGCTTTGTCCTCTGAAATTGTTTGAAGTCTCGAAGATAGGAAATTTGATGATGAAATTCAAGAAGTTTTATTTAGGTCTAAGAGTGAAAATGAATTGACTAAGATAATTCTAGACCTGCAATGACTAGGTATTGATACCTCATCCCTAGTATCCAAAAAAGAAAAAGAAAAATTATGGGAAACAGTTACATCAGAACTGATGTTAGAGAGGGAGTCTTTTGAAAAGTTAAAAAAGTTAGATCCATTTGAATTCTTGATGAAAATAAAATTTGGTATACCTTTTCCTGAGTGGAGCTCATTTGTATCTGGACTGAAAAGACCAACCACACCACCTCCTAATAGCTCATCTTCTCCTACTGTTTTTCCAAGGAATGCCACAGTTCCTGTCATTATGGCTGGAATTGTTCCACCTCCACCTCCTCCTATTTCACCTGCAAGATATGCTCCACTTGTCCTCCCAGTTGTTCTTCATGCCCTCCCAAGTAAATACTCAACTAGAATTAAAACCTAGGGGAGTGAAGAAGGAATAATAGTTGAAGAACATGTAGATCAATTCAATGATTTCATTGATAGAGAGTAAATAGACCATGAAGATGTTAAAATGAGTCTATTTGTTCAAAGTTTCACTGGTGAGGTCAAAAAATGGCTCGAATCCCTAGCTCCAGCAAGCTTTCAAAATTGGAATCAATTTGAAGATAGATTTTTGAGAAAATGGGGAAATAGAACAAACCTAGTGCAGGCCTTGACAGAATACAACAGTTTAAAAATATCCTTAGATGAATCTATCGAAGACTTATCTAAGATATTTAACAAAGTTTATGACTTTATACCTACTCATCTTAAACCTCCCCCAGGAGTTTCTCAGTTACGCTATGCAGAGGTGTTTGATTATGATTTCTCCATTGCGCTTAGGGAAAAAGAGTCTGCTTCTATAGCAAAAATGCAGAATGATGCTGTGAAGGTAGAAGTGAACATGATAGAAAATAAGAAGTCTAAGATGGGTAAAACAAAACTAAAAGAAGAAGAGAAACCTTACTCCTCATAAGATAAGTTTGACTCTATGTTGAAGACTATGGAGAAACTCATGGATAGAATTGCCTTCAGAACCACTTCTTCACCTGCTGCACAACATGATCCACAAATCAGAAATCCACAGTTTAAAAGGCCTCAGAATCAGCAAAGACAAAGAGAAAAAAAAAATCAACCTGACGCCCAAGTGAGGCCTCCCTTTCAGCAGAATTTGATTGATGAAGAGGAAGCTTAGCCTGAGATTCAAGAAGATAATATCCACTGCCTAGATGAAAACATGTCTGAGATGTTTCTGACGTCCAAAGAGGAGCATGATGAGTCCGATCATGATTTTAATAAAGATGAGGGACAATTTGACTATCTTAAGGGTTATCAGCCTACTATATTTGAGATGCAGAAGCAGTACAATCTTAGAAACAGAAATTTTCCCATCACTACAAACAAAACACAACCAAAGAAGGATGATCCTAAAGTAGTTGAGCCTAAGAAGGACCCACCACTTCCTCCCCCTGCTAAAGAAAATGAAAAGATTACATCTGCTTTAGTTTGGAGAATGAGATCTCTAAAATTAAGATTCTTGTTCCCTTTGGAGAAATTATCAAGGTAAATGAGTATAGAAGCAAAATTGTGAAAATGTTGAATTCTCAACCAGGAGCTTTAGATATCCTTAATATACAGGCAGACCATCCTACCATCTACTTAGGTCCAAGAGTGGAAGATGAGCAGAATGAAGAAGTAGCTCCTTTCTATGTCAGCCTTAGTATCCATGACATGAACTTACACAATTCCATGTTGGATTCAAGGGCTTCTCATAACCTCATGCCTAAGGTGATTATGGAAAGGATGGGTTTGGAGATCACTAGGCCATACAAGGATCTATTTTCCTTTGACTCTAAAAGAGTCCAATGCATATGATTGATCAAAGATGTTGTTGTTGGCCTGACACAAGTGCCTGTCAAGACAATAGTAATTAACATTGTGGTGGCAGATATTCACCCCAAGTTTGGCATGCTCTTAACCAAATCTTGGGAAGCAAAAATCAAAGGCACCATGTAGATGGACTTGACCTATGCCACCATTCCTATTTTTTGTGAGCAGAGAAGGTTGTACAAGGAGAGTAGGATGACCTACATGGTAAGTAGCAAGGATAAACCTCAAAATTTTCCCATTTATATTGTTGAAACTGAATTAGGATAAAAAATTCTTTTCAATGAGCTAACCGATGAAACGGAAAATGAAGGGAAAGTTGAAAATCAGCAAGTTTAAAATTAGGAAATTGTAGAAGAGAAGGCAGAGGGCTGGTGGCTTATACACTTTGATGGATCTACTGGAAGAGAGGGAGTTGGAGCAGGCATATGGATCACTACTCATGATGATGAAAGTAAGTCTTATTCTTTTAAACTTAACTTTGATTGTACCAATAATGTGGTTGAATATGAGTCTCTGTTTTTGGGTTTGGAAATTTTGAAAAGATTGGGTGCAAAAAAGATATCAGTGTGTGGATATTCTGAGTTGGTAATCAAACAAGTTGAAGGAGTATATCAAACTAAGGATGTGAGGATGAGAGCCTACATAAATCTAATTATGGAAATGCTGGAAAAGTTTCAAGAATATGCATTTATTGTGAAAACTAGAGATCAAAACTCAGTGGTTGATTTTCTAGCCGTTTCTGCAAGTTTGTTTGTCATCCCTACACATTCTACTGAGAAGTATGCAATTGAAGTCCGACATAGGCCTACTATCCCAGATAATATCATCCATTGGCAAGTGTTTGAAGATGACCAGCAAGTCAGAAATTTCATAGAGTTAAAAGAAGAATTTGAAAGAACACAAGTAGATCAACAAAACATGCTTACTGAAACTAAGGTCAATTCTGATGTTTTGTAGCTGAAAAATAACTGTATACCCAAGGGTCTTATTCCACTTGAAATTTTTTTTGATCAAAATGATGTTTTCAAATCTCCTAGGATGCAGGGTGATGATGAGGAGGTAGAAATTTGTAATCTTGATATAGTAGAAGCACCTAAAATGATAAAGCTTTCCAAGTTTCTTTTTATGGAGATGAGACAAAAATATATTGAGATAATGAAGACGTTCAATGATGTTTTTGCATGGAGTTATGATGATCTGAAAATGTATGATCCTACTATTATACAACATATCATTCCTATCAAATAAAATGAGAAACCCTTCAAACAGAAATTGAGAAGGATTAACCCATTGCTCATGGCTTTGATTGAGAAGGAAATTAAAAAAATTTTTGATGCCAAAATTGTTCCTATAATATTCTCAAAATGGCTTGCTAATTTGGTACCAATTAGAAAAAAGAGTGGAGAGATCAAAATCTGTATTGATTTCAGAAACTTGAACAAGGCTTCCTTGAAAGGCAATTACCCTCTTCCCAAGATGGATCAGATTCTGCAGAATATTGTTGGCTCTCAAAGGATGTCCATGTTGGATGGATTTTCAGGATACAATCAGATATTGGTACACCCAGAAGATCAAGAGAAGATTGCTTTGATCACACCATGGGGAACATTCATGTACGCCAAGATGCCTTTTGGTTTGATGAATGCAAGAGCGACCTTTCAAAGAGAAATGGAAATTGCCTTTGCTGAGGAGAAGGATAAGTTAGTTGTGGTCTACTTGGATGACATAAATGTATTTTCAAGAAGGGGGGAAGATCATTTGAAGCATTTGGAGAAAATTCTACACAAGTGTAAAATATTTGGCATCTCTCTTAACCCCACTACAAGTATTTTTTCTCTAACTTCTGGAAAATTTCTTGGACATATTATATCAAAGGATGGGATAAAAATAGATCCAGTCAGAGTTAATGCTATTCAAAACATAGACCTGCCAAGGAATAAGAAGGAAATTCAGTCATTTCTTGGGATAGTAAACTTTGTTAGAAGGTTCATCCCGAACTTTGTTGAAATTGTCAAGGACATTACCAAGATGTTGAAGAAAGGAGATGATATTAAATGGACTGTTGAAGCCAAGAAATCATTTGAAGAGATAAAAAAAGCCCTCACTCAAGCTCCAATGCTTATTAGTCCAAAATTTTCAAGATAATTTCTAGTTTTCACATTTGCATCTAAAAATACCATAGCTGGAGTTTTACTGCAAAAAGGACAGCAAGGTACAGAAAAAGCAATTTCATTATTTAGCAGGACTCTTGCTAACTCAGAGCTAAAGTATAATATTTTATAAAAACAGGCATGTGCTTTGATCAAAGCTATTAAGGACTTCATAATTTATATTTTTCACTCTCATGTCATTGCATTTATGCCTAACACTGTGGTTCAAGACATTTTGACACAAGCTGATCCTAATGACAAGAGAGGGAAATGGATAGCTACTTTACTAGAGTATGACATAGAAATAATGCCTACAAAATTGGTGAAAGGACAAGGGTTAGCAAAGTTGATGGCACAATCCAATTTTGATTGTCTTGACATGAATCTTATTGCAGAAATTTCAGAGTTGCCAGAGGAAGATGAAGAGTTAATACCTATTGAAGAGAAGTTCATTTTATCTAAATGGTACAAAGATATTATATTTGTCTTGCATCATCACAGAGCTCCTGCAAAGTTGACTAAATCAAAAGCAATGTTTTTGAAGCTGAAATCATTGATACTGTATTGTAGATAAGAATTTGTATTGGAAAGATACTGGTGGAATCCTTTTAAACAGTTTGCTGGAAGAGGAAGCTGAAAGGGTCATTGAAGAGTTTCATAAGGGAGATTGTGGAGGACACCACTACTAGAAGGATATAGCAAACAAAATTCTCAGAGCAGATACTATTGGCCCACCATGTTCAAAGAAGTTTTTAAGAAGATCACTGCTTGCCATGAATGTCATATTTTTTATGGTAAAAAAAGTTGATTCCTTTACCTTTGATGCCAATATATGTTGAGGCACCTTTCCAACAATAGGAGTTGGATTTTATTGGTGAAATACACCCATCATCTTCAGGGCAGCATCGCTGGATCCTGACAGCCACAGATTATTTCACTAAATGGATCGAAGCAATCCCAATAAGACAGGCAAATGATTCAGTCATCATTCAGTTCTTAGAGAACAATATTTTGTCCAGGTTTGGTTTTCTTGTGAAGATTATTATTGACAATTCACAAGCTTTTAAATCTAAAAATTTAATTAGCTTTCATCATTGATATCATATAACACTTGGACACTCAACAACTTATTACCCTCATGGTAATGGCCTTGCAGAATCCTCTAATAAAAGCATTGTGAGAATTATAAAAAAGGTATTGCAAGAAAACAAAAGATCATGGCATCTAAAATTGAAGATTCTCTTTGGGCTGATAGGGTATGTACAAAGCGATCCATTGGTACTTCACCTTATGAATTAGTGTATCGAGCTGAAGCAATTTTTCCCACCTCCTTGGGAGTTCTTGTAATGAAACTGCTACAAGGACTTGAATAAGAGCCTAATGCCATTCAGAGGAGGATAAACCAGCTTATAGCTCTGCAAGAAAAAAGGGAGGAGGTATACAATAGTCATTAGCAGTCACAAAACAGAGTGAAGAAAACATTTGACAAAAGGGTCAAAGAAGAAAATTTCCAAATTCAAGATGTAGTTTTAAAGTGGGAAGCCAGAATTGAGGAAAAGGGGAAACATGGAAAGTTTGAAAACATCTAGAAGGGACCATTTATAGTAGCTGCATATCATGGAAAAAATACTTATCCACTTCAGGAGATGGATGGACAAATTTGTGCTGGAGGACTTGTCAATGGTAGGTTTCTAAAGCACTAATCATCTTAAATTTTACTGAATTTTCACTCCATTGTATATATTCCATTTTATTATGTTGTTCTGCTAATAAAGACAGGATGATCATCAAACTTGAGCCTAAGGAGAAGGCTGTAAGAGATTGAAGAAGGCTTGGCGAATTTTAGAAGTTTATTTTCAAAAGAGGGATGGCACTGGAACTATAGGGTCTTTGTTGTACCACAGGGGCACACCATCCCCAGTGGAACCATTTTTATTACTAATTAGTTTTAAAATTTTCATTGATAGGGTCATGTAGGTCATTCACCAAAATTGATGTGGTCTCCTAAGTCATTTTTATGAGATGTCTGAATTTTTTTTGCATTTGATGATGTCTACTTTAAGTTTAAAGCTCATCTCTAGCCATATCATTTCAGTCAAATCAACTTCACATCATATAAGTTGTCATTCCCATGCATTTAATCATAAAATTTTACACCTGTCAGTTTTTCAGAATTTCGTAGCGAATTACAAACGAAATCAACAGATTTTGCTACTAAACTATCTAATAGTTCCGTAGCGAATTTGTCACCAGCCAAACTGTCTTCACTACGAAACTGGGTTTTTTCAGCAAAAGGTGTCATAGCGGTGTGAGTTGTCAGCCTATGATAAGACAAGTAAAGGGTAATGTCTTTTAAGGTCGTTATGATTATTTTCAAATGTGCATAGTTGTATTTGCTGTAATTATGATCTTTTATGGTTGCATGTGCTATTACTAAAAACCGAGTTGTCAAATAACCCTTTAAACTTTACCCCAAGCTGCCCTTTGTGATATTACTGTGTAATCCTTGCATGAGAATTGATTCTTGGAGAGCTGCTTCAACATACCAAGCAGGTTGTTGTCGAATCCATTTATGTGGGTGTCACTAACAATTGAGGTAGCGAAGACTATAAAGCATCCATGACTTCGAAAAAGAAAACAAACAAGGGTGGTCATTGTCTCGAGTATGAACCCATGGATTTGAAACTGCTTAATGAAGACTCTATTGCTATGGAAGCTTTCAAGAGGACGGGCTGCCTACAATTCTACCAGAAGTTGTATGGTTTCCATGCACAATTTTCAAAGGAATTTGCCACCAATTTTACAGGGACAACATCAAAAGTTGGGATTCTGAATCTCACAGTATCACCAAAGAGCATATCACAAGCTACATAAATACATAGAGGTGGTGAAGAATGGTTTAAAAGCACAAAGTTTACAATGCAAGGTTGTGAGGAGTTTCTCAAGCAAGAGCACAGAGGAGTTGATTTGACTAATGGCATCCCCAGGAGTTATATGAAGGAAAATTATGCAAAGTTGTTGTTGGTGATCCAAAAATATTTCACTTGTGAGGGAAGATTCCACATGGTTTACTCTTACCATATCAGACTCCTTTTTCACTTTGTAGGTAAGAAATCACTTGACTTACCTTTCTTTTTGTACAGGAGTTTGGGAAAAATGTCAGATAGAGTTCAAGTCAAATCAGAAGGTAATGAGACATCATTATTTCACCATGGTCTGATAAAATTGTTAGTGTTGGAAGAGTTGAAGAGGCTAAAGATATTGGACTTCATTTCTGTTTATGAGTGGGTATGAAATATATGTAGTGACTCCAAATAAATTCTTAAAACCTAGAACTACTTCATCACCAGCTGAAATAGAAGAGGATGAAGAAGAAATAAGATAGCCCCCTGCAGAACCAATGGACAAAGGAGCAGAAACTTTGCAAAAAATGATATCCCTCAGCCAACACCTGCAAAATAGGAACAGAAGATTAGCAAACAAGGTAGTAAGAGGATAAATAGAAGTCAGACATTGGCCAAAGGAAATCTAGAATACATCCTTCATGTAATAGATATTGAAGAGTCTCCAATAGTGCAAGCAGAAGACATTAAAGATGATGGAAGGAAACTGAAGAAAGGTAAGACTGTTAAGAAATTTAATTTTGCAGGAGAAGATGTTGGTTTTATATTTCAGCCAAGGAAGCCAATGACCAGGTTTGGAAAGAAGGCCATGGAGAGAAAAAAGACAGAGAAATTCAGTGAAGCTATGCAGCCAGTGAGCATCATAGATTTATCTCCAACAGCAGAAGAAGAAGTTGTCATCAGGCAGAGAAAGGGAAAAGAGAAGATAATTGAAAAATAAGAAACATAACTCCTCAAAAAACAGTTGAAGGAAGAAGGTGTAGAAATACTTGAGTTGAAGTTAGAGGCAGAGAAGCATAGGTCTGAAAAGGTTGAATTTGACTAGATGATGAAAAAAATGGGCAGTCAACTCTCAAGTGTTTCAAAATATATGGATAACTCCAAAAGACTGTTGAAAAGGACTAAGCCTTTAAGACTTGTGGTCAAACATACCAGGAAGATAAAATTACACTTGCAAGCTAAAAACAGATCATTAAAAGATCAAGTGGAATACCTTAAGGAACAATTAGACTTGATTCAAGAGGAGCTAGAGAACAAAGGGTGGAGAATAAAATTGGTTGAAGAACTTTATAGGTCAACCTATTGTGAATGAAGATGAAATTCCCAAAGACTGAAGAGTTGAGTTGAGACATTTTTTATGAGGTTCATAGCTTGCAAAGAACCTAAATTTTGGCTCAAAAGATCAACTTTTGAAGAAAATCACAGAATCTACAAATTCTGGTTTATTAGGCATTTTCGTAGCATGCTCCAAGCTTGAAGGCCAAAATATGCTACGAAATTTCTAAAGTTGCTCTTTTTCCTATAAAAACAGTTTTTTGAAGGTCCAAGGAGGGAGGTTGATCTTATTTACTCATTTTTGACCTGAAAAACATTGTTTGACCAACATAGGTGGCAGAAGGATGGGTTAAAAGACCAAAATTAGTTTGCTACGAAAGTATGTTACGAAACTGCCTAAATTGCTCTGTTTTGTAGCGAAAGGTTTTTAAAGGACTTTTGGAGGTTCAAATAGAACATGGAAGATGAGTCAGACACCTAGAGGCATCCAACATGACAGTGGGCCATCCTAGCATAGCCTCAGTACTCAACATTAGTGTCACTCGAGCTCAGCATGAAGACCAAGGTTAAAGTGGAGTTTATATTTTCCTGAAAAGTAGGATTGTGTTTCCTAAATCTAGGGGGTACATTAAAAGTTTTAGTGATGGTGAATGTTTCTCGAGCATGTGATCCTTATCATGTAATTGTCTCACTGTTAAAAAAATGAATGTAATAAATATGAAGTAGAGTCCTATTAGGAATGTGAGTCTTTAAAGGTTAGTTGTCTTTTTCTATTCCAAGAAAGTAGTTTTCAGTTATGTTAGGTGTCAAAGTTATAACTCGAAGATCTAGCCAGCTGGGCATATCATTTGCAATGTAAAGAAGTATATTTATAGGCAGAACATCCAATATCAAAGGGTTGGAGAATATTGTACCAAATTGCTACTGTGTTATGTTTTATCAATTTCAGTAATATACAATGATATTTTACTTCTAGACCTGAGATTCGAATGAGGTGTTCAATGTTTTGTTTGCTCTATATCTTTCATGTTTAATAATTTTTTGTGAGTTTTATCTCTAATTACTCATAACTCATGGTAACATGCTCTAACTTCCTTTAGAGGTTAAATTACTGTGTTTTTCCTATGTTGTGTTTATGTACCATCTTTTATTGAAGCCTCTATTTGCCTCAGCTTCCATAAGAAGAATTATTGTCATTTGAGTTTACTGATGTTGACTCCATAGCCCAATGGTAGCAAGTATTTTATTTTTCAGCCTGCAATCAATCAAAATCAAGTCACAGTTCATAGATTTAGCCATCTAATAGTATTTCCATTGAAAATCATAAGTCCCCTTTGAGAGGGCCCTCTCAAACTGAAGAGGCTAATCTTCAGTTAGAAGTGGTTTGAAAGAGTTACATTAAGTTGATTGATGAGCAACATATCAGGATCAATTTGGTGATAACAACCTCTTTGAATGCTTGATACATTATCAAAATTATCATATGTTTCTTTAGCAGGATTATCATGAGCTTTAAATTTTTATTTAGTGTCATAATATTCACAACAACCTCTAAAAAGAAACTTATGTGCATAATAAGTTCTACAAAAAGAATTGAACACTAAATGGAAATATTTCAAAGAGGAAATGCTTGAACGAGGCAAAGACCTATACCATACCCTAGCTCCCTGGTCCAAGGAATACATAAAAAACTTCATCTTCACATCTTCATGAATGATACTCTGCTGTTCCATGCATTCATGAAAGATTCTAGGATGTTGGACCAGAATTTCATATGCATATCCATTAAATCTTGGAAGATATTCATTCCACTCATGAAATGTAAGCATCTGATGAGGATAACCAAGGATCCCAGTAAAATCTAGTGGGGAAAACTTATTTTCCAAGAGCGCAGGAATAACCATTAAGACCCAAAGAAGTAACCCTAAAGCTAAGATCATGGGTGAAAAAATTCAGCCAACTGTCGAAAGTTTTCACCCTCAATAATTGGTGAGAGAATTAGCCTAAACACTTTATTTGCTCATCCTCGACAACAATGCCAAAAATTGTTGTACCTTGGGAAACAATTTCTTGCTGAGGAGAAATTAGTGCCCAAGACATTCATGAAAAAATGAAAATAAATTAATTGGTTGTCATTTCTCTTTTATAAAACCCCAGAAATATGATTTAAAACCCTTTAAATTTTCATATGAGAATAATTATTCCACAAATTCCTTTTGATGTTGAATACAAATGACAGAAAGTACAAAAAGAAGTGAGGGTCAAAAGTTTCTGATAATAGGTTGTCTTGCATAGAATCTTTTATCTTTAACTTTAGAAGAAAAATGGTCAGCATGAAATGAAATACAGAATAGAGGAGCCCATCATTAACGATTTTAAATCTAACTCACACAACTGTAACATTAGAGACCAACAACTTCATTACTCAATTTTGAGAGAATAAAATTAACAAAAGATGAAACAAGAAAAACTAATCATACCCAACAAATTCTAAAAACTCTGTGAAACTTTATTCATGAGTATATAAAATTAAAGTACCAAAATGTAGTTTCCTCTGAGGTTCAAAAATCAAGAATCTCTACACTGAGTCTCTCTCTGATTTTTATTACCCCTCCTAAACCTAATTGTTTCAATCAGTTTCTAAAACTGATTCTTGAAATGGTTACCAAATAGTTCCCTTTGTTTTTCTTTCCTTTTAAAATACTTACAAATAAAATAATTTTTTTAAAATACTATATATAATAATACATATAATATTTAAATTTTCAATTACAAAAATAAATCCCACTCCTTTACAACTTATAAAACAAATGGCAATACATTTTTAACCTCCACAAAATGCTAATGAAATACTAATAATACGTATAGGCTCAACTTTGTTAAAAACCACATAGGTCAAGCTAAGGTAAATTCATTCTCAGTATAGTTGGAGCGGGTCTCAGCTTCCAAATTATAAAACCTCTTACGGAGGTGTGGTTTCTAGAATGGAAAGGGATGTCGTCGTACTCAACAGGGTTCGTCAATCTATTTGATTGGCGGCTTAAGGAAAATGCTTACAGGACCACCCACCTCATTTAAAAAATGTGCACTTTTTTCTCTCGGGAATTCATTTGATCTGGGAAAACATTTTGGCCCATTGATGATTTAAAAACTATTGGAATAATTTATCCCGCAACGTAACAATTTGTGAGTCATAAAATAATGAACTCATGTTTTCCCAAACTAATATGCACGGTTTTATGCCTACAGGGTCTTATGGAGAAATGGCTTCAACAAAAAGTGCTTCAAATATATTCTTTGAACCACCCATGTTTGAATCCTTTGTTGAATTTGGTGAATATTTGATATGCAACATGTATGTATTTAATAGTAGACATAGCAGCTGAACCTCATCATTTGACATTTTTTCCTGTGATAAATCATATCTAAGATGGAAACATTTTCACCGCAACAAAAGATTTGATAACAAGGTCTTTGTCTTTGCTACTTTCTTAACAACATGGCTTGCTTCTTGGATCACAGATAGTGTAAGATTCCAAATAATAAAAAATTTGATAGATCTAAAACATCTTAGTGTTCTCATTTAATACAATCTTTCATTAAGAACCAGAACACAAGAATTGCAGCCATTTTATTTATATTATTCACTAAAATTAAAATACATGCCCATACCATAAAATCCTACAAATGGCATGCACAACTGCTTGACAATGACAAATATAAGAAACTGAAGCCCACTTGTGAATCCTGGATGGATCCACCACATAAACATCACCGCAGGGTTTTCGTCCTGGGATCAATGCTAGAACTTGCCAGGCTCGGTTCTCAACCCAAACATAATAAGATAAATAATACCTGAATGATTCTAAATGCCTAACTTCTCTCCCCTTTTATAGGCTTGATGGACTTTATAGAGACCTTATTTTATTATTTTTCTCGGAAACCAACAACAAATACCATGGGTCAATACCATGAGAAAATACCACGGTAAGTACCATGGATTGATTCTATCCACTTTGACTGGATCAAGAAAGGGAATATTACAAATCCTCCCGCCCAAAGATTGTTTGTCCTCAAGCAATCCACTTCTATCCACAACAGAAGCATTTTTACATTGATACCAAGATCCCATACAATCCGATGTGCCCTCTATGTTGAATGGTTTCGAATGGATCCTTCGATACCTGGATCCCAAAAAATCCTCTGACAAATCATTTCCTCAATGGATTCTCTTGGATCCCAATACCACCTAAATCTTGGGACCTGTGGGTTATGGTACCATTTCAACTCTCCATCGTTGCCTACACCAAATGGTCCAAGTTGTAATTTTCCCTTGGCTATGGGTATCCTCCAAATAATCAACCCATCAATAGAATACCAACTCATAACCTCTCGCCAATCCATACTTGGGAAAGAATGAATATCTACAAATCTACTATGTTGATGATGTTCGATGCTCGATTCATGCTGCTCTACTTGGTTACCCAACATGATGTATTTGGATAACTCTGCCCTGCTCTTTTCAATGTATGAAGGTGGGTTGTTGGTGTTGCAAGCTTTATCTATGTATTCCTGTAGAGCGTTGCTATGGAACTCCCAATTGTACTCCTTATGCGACCTTGTGAGGGACTTGAGTTGTTCCTCAATACGAGACAGCCTGGTCGATGATTTGGCACATTTCCCTTTGAGTTCCTCAATTTTTCTATTCTCCTGTAAGATAGTGTCTCGGATTGTCCAAACTCTTTGCTTCAACAACATAAGATCTGTCTTGAAATGCATGATCCTCTCCTGAAAGAATTTCACTAGAAATTCTAGTGCCCTGCTAAATGTCTCTGTATTTGACTGCACTGGATGCCCCACGACCACATCTTCAACTTGAGCCTTTGACCAACTATCTAGGAATGGTCCATTTTGCACATTATGTTTGTCATGTTGCTCATCGTGATCATATTCATCATGCATACTATATTTGTCCTGCTGCCCTGCATGATCATGCTTATCATATTGATTTATTACGGCTGGCTCCTCCTTTGATTCTCCTTGAGTGTATTCTTCTTGGACCTCTTTACATGTGAGGATAAATTTTCCATCCTCTTTGGTTTTCCAACATGGATGTACTGGTGGACTGCTGTTTATACTTTATTGCCCATACTCTTTATGGATGTCCTCTGGTGTATTTATAGACTCAACTACCACATCATCAAGAGGAATTACCTCCTTCCTTTCATCATGTACTTTGTCAATCTGATTGATCAACTTGTCCTACAAGTTTCTCTGAAGAACATGGTGTCGCTGCTCACCATTGGTACTTGACTACTCAGATCCTTCATAGGCCCTCTCCTGAAAACCGGTGAACCCATCTATGGATGAATCCACTTGATCTAAAGATGTCTCTAATTTTTCCATCCTTGTTGCCTCCTTATCATCTGGACATGAATGGTCCAATGCCCAAACTCCCTTGCATACAAAGCATAATCTTTCCTCCTTAGTTCATTCTTGCTGTCTCCACAATCTTTGTTAGTTCCTCCTTGGTTAACTTCTTTCTAAGTAGTTTGATGCTCTGTTTGATCAATCCTTTAGATAGTTCATCAGCAGCAGGTGATACATTTAGCTCTTTCCTCCAAATGCCCAGCAACTTGGATCTCAATTGTTCACAGATGGCCCTATCCTCTCCTAAGATTAGAGACATGATATTTTGCATGTCTTTTTTGATGAAGTTTGGATGAGACGATGTAATTCCATTGCAGAAGTAGTGGAACATCTGAAGGATTAAATCATCACACTCTATATATAGCATAAGCATACCAAATCTGAATTTCGCCATGTGTTCCAAAATTGTGCGCTTCTGGAAAAAAGTAAGAACGGTGGTGTTGTCCAACCTTTGGAGTGCTTCTACCATTACCCGAAAAGTCCTCCTCATATGTCTTCATTGTAGGGCAATAGCGGTGCTGTTAAGGCTATGATTTTACTGAGACAAGAGGCGACCGTGAGTCTAACCTTTTCACAAGAATGCTCCAAGAACCTAGGTTGTATCAAAGCAAGCATGGATGGCCTCAAGGCCCAAATTGACCCTTCCCATTCTGATTTCTCTATCAAGCTCAAAGCCATATTTAATGTTTCTAGCTGTAAGAGAACAACTTTTGACTTTGTACCCTGCAATTTGGATCCAAGATCAAAGAGACACTTACTTTTTATATCTTCCTTTTGGTTATCTTTTGACTGCTGAAGGATAACATGGACTTTTCGAGAGAAGGGTATTTTGTTCTGATCTTGCTTCTGATTTGTATGTTGTTGCCATCTTTGATCCACAAAAGTATTGTAGCCCAGAGAACCGACTGATATATCATTATGTTGATTTTTGTGGCATTTCCAAAAATAAAATGACGACATTGGCATCAATGGATCTCAATACTTAGCTAATGAGAAACCTGGGAATGATCCCTGTCTAGCAATAGCTTTCCAACCTTTCAATAATGACCATATTTTCAAGAAAGATATGAATCTTCCATACACATGAATAAATATCATGGGACATTTATAATATTCCATACAAATGAATAAATATCATGGGTACATTTATTCATAAGAGGCTATATACAAGCTATAAATGATTTTGTCAATCATGCCTTCAAATATTTTCACAAATTTAACTCACAGACATATAAATGATTTTCCCTTCACTTATGTCTTCCAATAAAATAATTTACTGAAAAATAAAAATCCAACCAGGGTGATAAATATCACCGAAGTGAGAAACGCTAGCTAGGGTGAAAAATAAATTTCACCGAAGTTCCTTGCATAAAATTCTCAGGTTGGTAAGATGCACATCTCTGATACCACTGTAAGATTCCAAACAATAAAAATTTTGATAGATCTAAAACATCTTAGTGTTCTCATTTAATACAATATTTCATCAAGAACCAGAACACAAGAAATGCAGCCATTTTATTTATATTATTCACTGAAAGTAAAATAGATGCTCAGACCATAAAATATTGCAAATGGCATGCACAACTGCTTGACAATGACAAATATAAGAAACTGAAGCCCACTTGTGAATCCTGGATGGATCCACCACATAAACATCACCGCGGGGTTTTCGTCCCGGAATCAATGCTAGAACTGGCCAAGGCAGGTTCTCAACCCAAACATAATAAGATAAATAATACCCGAATGCTCCCAAATGCCTAACCTCTCTTCCTTTTTATAGGCTTCATGGACTTTCTAGAGACCTTATTTTATTATTTTTCTCGGAAACCAACAACAAATACCATGGGAAAATACCACGGTAAGTACCATGGATTGATTCTATCCACTTTAACTAGATCAAGAAAGAGAATATTACAGATAGCAACATAAACTTGATATAGGTTGGAAACTCAAGTGCATTGGTCAAAATGAATAAGAGAATCACTTCCTTTTTTATTTCATCAAACCTTTTGCATAAAATCTAAAACCAAAATGGCATATATACAAAATGAATACCAGTGAGCCGTCCATAGTGTGCAGGGTGTTTTTATGAAAAATGGTGCTTTTAAGAACTCAGAAAATATCTGAAACTGCTTTGATTTTGTAGAAATTTCTCGCGTTAAAGTCAATTGAGGCATTTCAGCACAAAACCAAGATCATGGAATTTTGAAATTATGTTGCATTTGCCTGTAATTGGCAATCGAAATTCGCCTCCTAGTCCACCTGCATTTTCTGTGTATGTGATTTCTAATTCTGGCTCATCAACTTAAAATTCACCGTTATGTCACTATTTATTTTTGAGAAATATATACATGAAGGAAAATGACAGCGAAAGGTTCTCAAACTTTAGAATTTCTAATAAAAAAATGACTCTGATCGGAGACAACATGTATTGTAGCTTTCACCAAATAAAAAATTTCGAGGGGAAGTTAGTATATTCTTTAGATTTTGGAGTCTTTCAGTAAATCGAAATTTAAATATATTCCAGATTGAAATAAAATGAGAAGGTTTTGTTCTCTTCCTTCTCATCGTTGTAATTCCTTAATCTCGATTTTTAAACTCAAACCAAAGTTGGAAATATGAATATAAGTATTTTTCTTTTAAGTGCGTTCGACAACCAAAATTCTTTTATTACATTCAGGCGAGAAAATTATGATCCATTTCACACTGAAAGGGCTTCATATCACTGGGACGCATTGAGTGATAATATGGCTCCCTTGTGGGCTCCTCGTCTTGATTCAACACCTTATATGTATGCTGGTTTGATTGGGTGAACTTTACAATATACAATAAATCCTTTATTATAATCGTAGACAATAAGCAATTTTGTTTCAATATCATCAGTCTCAATCATCCGAACTAGCATATCCAGGCTGAATAATTGATGAAAAATGAAGTACTACTATTCCATTATCCAACTTTGACCCGGGATTTGTTTTACCATTAAGATATATCATTTCGCTATTCTCAACAGGCTTCTCATTATCTTTTGGGTAGCAACTCATGCCATCGACGATCCAGTGGTTCAATGAAATCGTAGCTTAAAAACAAGCTAGAAAACAATGTACCTAACTTTTAGAGTGTTAGATCTAAATTTTCCTCCTGCTAGTAATAATATTGGCTAGTTACTCCAAGATTAGACACACTCATACCAAAATCCCATCTACAAGCTTCATAATCATAGTGAGAATGGATCTTAGGGTGATAAAATTTAAGATATTTATAGTGTCAAAAAAACATATGAAAACAAGTTTTCAACGCTACATTCTTGTGATCAATTTGAATGTCTTCCATATTTTGTAGGAAACCAAATCGTCAGTATCCTTAGAAAAACCCTGTTCATCATTTGATCTAAAAACCCAAACAACAAACGTTCTCACAGACTCTCATTCTTCTTCCGAGCATGTCCAACTTGATGGTACCCGCCGTATACTTCATCTATTGGGTATTGCTTATCATACCTCATAATTGACACCATGATGCATTCCATTTGCATCAACTGTGGGCTTTAGAAAGTTTAATAGCCTTTCTTTATGATCATTGGAGAACATGATATATTGCAGTAGAAATTTTTGACCCTTTCTTTGTAACAATAATAGTATCAGAGAGCAAGAAGGACCTGTATTTTTAGGATTATTGAATTGCAATTACAAATCACGAAAACCAAAAACTGACAATGAAGACCACCCCAACATTCAGAACCTTTTCATTCTTGACCTTTAAATTAAGTCATATTCTTTGTGCTCAAATATAATCCCAGTTTTTGCAATCTTGTTTAAGTGAGGGAGAAATTCGGGACCATATTTGTGAATAAATTCAGTGGCATCTTTATAGAAGTGGCTGCAATATTTCTCAACTTTGGGAAGGTGATTGGTGTTTAATGAATCTTAAAAATAAACTTATAGGATTTATTTTGAGCCTTACCTATATAACCCTTTCAAGAGGAACCAATTGAACATATAATTACCATTGTTGCATTATAACGGTCTCTCAAAATCCATACCTACAGTCTCAGAAAAACAGATTTCAGAATCTTCTTTTGAAAATTTCCAGCTGGAAAAAATAAGCTACAACAGGAGCCAAAAAGGTTGCTCTAAGAAATGAGAGAAGACCATCCATATTAATATCATTAATACAAGGTTCTCCAAGAAATATCTGAAATGGGTCATAATCCCATTGCAATCATATTTACTATTTTATAGACACTTCCAGTGACAACAGTTTCTTGGACTCTAGTGAGTTTTTTCTTCAATTTTTTGGGAAGGAAGGTAGCATATTCTAAATTGTTGATGAATATTTGTTAGCAATTCAAAGAGGTGATATTTCTCATCACATAATGTGGAAATTGATTCAAAACTTACATAATGAATCCAAGTATAAAATTTTCTATGAAAACACTTTCATTATGGTTATCGATGGAATTTTAACTATAGAAAGTGAAGGGTGTTTTGAACATTATTTGCGATGTCGCAAGGAACGAGTCCTCATAGCACTTCATCACAAGGAAGAGAGTATAATAAAACTATGTAACAAACAATTGGGTATGGATGTGACACAACATAAGAATTTGAGTAATGTTGTGATGATGTCACAAGGAGCTGAGTGACATTGCGATCATGTTGCAGAGAGTAATGATGCACTAATGGCATTCTTTGTTGTAACAGCCTTGGGTTAAAACTTCATGTAATAAATTTAATAAAGGAAAAATAATACCAAGTTCATGGGACATGTATTACAAGATGAATGTTGGGTAAAACATCCTAGTGGGTGTCATTTTGGTTTATTATGGCTAAGGAAATTGGCAAAGGCATTAGAAAAGGCTTTGAAAAGGCAAGAGGCATTAATTGGTATTTTTTTATGAAAATAAAGGAAAATAGAAGAAAAGAGAAATTAAAAGTCATAGGTTTTCATGAGAGGAAATTGAAGGAAAAATAAAGGAAATTGAAGAAAATAGAGGCCTCAATTATAGAAAAAATTATGAGGATCAGTTCAAAGCTTTTTGGCTGGTTAGCCTTTTATCAATTCAGTTTTGGAGCTCTCTCTATTATCTCATACTCTTACACAATTATAGAATTCTTGGAGCACACTGGCATTGGGGAAAGGAAAGCAAAGGAAGGAAAAGAAGCTAAAGGAAAGCAAGGGACAAGCAAGGAAAATTTGGATCAAACAGCTTCAACAAGAATACTTGCAGGTAATAAGTTGCATGTGTGATTTCCTAGCTGGTTGGTAAATGCATGGTACATCCATGTGTGTATTTGGTTCTCTTGTTTTCATTGGCATGGGTTTTTCCAAGTGTGACAGTGGTTTCAGCCTTTCCTTTCCATTTCTGAATAGCCATGGTGTGATGGGGTTATTTTATTCGGTTAATATTTGGATTTCCAGATGGTTTTGGAACCGGGTGAGGTGGTTTCAGGAAAATTCCCATAGGGCCTAGGAATCCCTTGATCGGTTTTCGCAGGATTGCGGTAAAGCTTGAGGATGGATACAGGAAAATTCCTCAAGCTATTGGTGAAGAAATTCTAAGGAATCCAAACTTGTTTTGTGTCTAGTGATCCCTTTACCAATTTTGGTGGGATTGCAGTAAAGCCTGAGGGTGGAGGAAGTTTAATCTCCGGGAAGCCCTAGTTGTTTTTTCTTGAGTCCCACATTCATGCTTAGAATATGGCACGAGGGTGACTAGTTGAAAGAAATATTTGGTTTAGCCTAATCTATGGTCGAGTGGTACGTGGAAGTCCCTGACTTGGTTGGATTTTGCATATTTTAATAAGATCTATTTTCCTCTTGTATTTCATGAGTACTTGTACTTGTTAATATGTGGCTTTGATGATTGTTCTATCATGGTTATTATTTTGGTTACATTCTGGTTATAAGCATCGTTTCATAATAGGTTCTAACTATGGCTTTTGATATGTTTGATTTTTTTATGAATTATTACTGAATACATGAGCTAACAAATGTTATTGCAACTATTGTGAGAGGGAATAAGACCTTCATGATTATTTTCAAGTAAGTATCAAATCCCTATGTTCAGATATGCATTTATGACCTGTAGATTACATGTTCTCAATATTTTTGACGAAATGTTTGTCATGTTCAAGGAAGTCTAGGTAAATTTTTGCCTTCAAATTTTTATGCTTAGCGTTTTTTTCATGTCATTATTGATTATGAGAAGTTACAGGAAGTTTTGGGAAGTGGTTTGGAGGCTGGCCTAGAATTTAGGCTAAGAATATGGGACCTCAACCTCTAAAATGAGTAGTTTGGTTCATAACCACAACCTGGTAGGCTTATGCATGTGGTTGGAGGCCCTCGACCACATAAAGGCCTTGTCATGCATGCAGTTGGGAGCCCATGTCACTGAAAAAACATTACATCTTAGGTTTTGGCCATTGGTAGTGGCTGTTTGGCTCTTGGGTGTCCTGCAACTCTCGAGACCAGTTTGTTGATTCCACTTCCTCAACTATAGTTAGGAGGTTGAGTCATGTCATAATATCCGTCAGCTCATGTTACCCCGAATGGCTGGTGAAAGTGGGTAACTGTGCTAGGGGTGGTTACATTTGCATTAGTAGTAATTGCTCCTTCTCCTTGCGCAACAACACATGAGGGGAACACGTGATATAAACAAAACATATGAATTGCTTCCTACCTTTTGATTCCAAGCTTGAAAGAAGGGACATTAAATGATGATATCAAAGTCTTAATATTTAGTGAAGAAAGTGATAGTAGGAAAATTTATGCAAGGACTAATTATCTTGAAATATATTATAATTTGATTGATTAGGGTGCTTTATTATCATTCTTGAAGATGAAAATTTGACAAGTGAATCTGAATTGGGATCTAGCATTGATTAATTCTTCTAGATATTTATGCTTGTTGAAATATCACATCGGAGGTTATAAAAAAACAAGGCACTTTTCATAAGGGATCTAGATTTCTCACAAAAAATGACAATTTCCTACGATATATGGATAATAACAAAGTCTCTCAACAACGCATCATGAAGAGTGAGTCTACTTAGCTCTGCATCACAAGGAATGAGTCCTCATAGTGCTACAATGCATGGAATGGATATGTAGTTGTAACACTTCCAAATCTCATGACCCTTCAATTCCAAGAATGGAAGATAGAAAAAACATCAAATCGCATGTATCCAAGTGGTCGACAATGATTTTTTCCCTCAAGCTCTACATCTTGTCAACATGGAAAATTTTAGGGGCTAATATTCGCAGGTGGGCTAATTTTCCATGCTTTTTACAAAAAAAAATATTCACCAATTCCCATTTTTTTTTAAAATTGATTCGCCCAAATTTTCTAGTATAAAAGTATTTTACCCTAAAAATCGCCAAAAATTTATATATAATAATATAAAATGATTAAAAAACTAAATATTTTTACAAAAACAACATAATTTTTTTTACAATTCACATATTGGGGACTACTAAGATTCGCCAAGTTTTTAAACTTTAAGATAAATGTCCATCCTTAAAGTTTTCCCTGCTTGTCAAATCTTAGTGAATTCTTCATGACTCAACTTTTTCTTAGGCAGGTAAAGCTTTGATCCCATGCATATTATTTTATTGGTGATATGGAAAACATCTTGCATCACAACTTTTTAATTCTGCAGCAATAAATCAACCTTACAACAATGTATGGATTTGTAGAGAACCATATGAATGCAATCAATGGAGTAAAATACCAAGCTGTAAAATCATGTAAAGCCACATATATCAATCGACAATTTTTCCAATAAAGAAATAAAACATGAGTTTAGAAATCCACAAGGATGAAGTTCACTTATGTTGGACTATATGGGAATTAGTTGGCCCTTTATTTGTATTAAAATGACTAAAGGTCATTGGCATAGTTAAAACTTGGTTGGGATTAATCTTATCGTTGCAAATACTTGATTCAATTATGATAACAACTGAAATCCTCAAACGAATTTTCAAGCTATTGATTGATGCCATGGGATTGGGAAACCCAAACCTGTACATGTTTACAATCTTTGCAAAAATCACTCGAATGAGTGTCGAATGTTCAAAATAGCATTTGACAAGTTGAATTTTCAACATGTTTTGATTGAGAAAGGATAGTTTCACCTGGACCATGAGTTTTTAACTTTACTTTAGTAAGAAAGAGATGAAGGGGAGGAGCTTGTTCAAAGTGACGATATTAGCGAATCAAATCTATTAAATCTCTTGGGAAATAGTAGCATGATTAAAGATTTAGAATACAATTTATTGGCATTGGAACATAATTGCAACTCATAACCAAGATTTATAAATATCTTCATTGCTCCATTGGAAGCCCATTGACAATAACCATATTGAAATTTGAATACCACTTGCTGGTGGACTTCAAGGGTGAATGGAAAGATCCAAAACTATCTACAATTCATGATGACAATGGCCAATTTCATAATATAATAAAAATCCAGGATAATATCTATGAAGGAGCATTCCTTCCTTTCTTTTTTAGCTATCTTGGTGTAGCTCTGCATCCCAGAATTGAAGATTATTATAGCATGTGGCTAAATTGGATACCCTTTGGGAATTGAGTTTTCTATTGGGGAGTGTTTCTCAATTTAGAAAACATTTCAAAACAATGGACCAATTCGTATGAGAAAATAAAACGATGTCTTAGATTTCCATCTCACACAAGCATTGTAGGTATCCATTTAAGTGCTCCCAATGGAACCTTCAGTCCTAATTATTTAAGGTGGTAAGAATTTTTCATTAGAACTTTTGCAAGACAAACATTTACGTGGTATTGTAATCCTTCTCATCTTGAAATACTCATTAGAGGAAATTTCAGCCTAAAATTTCCCATTAGTTTTTTCATGTAATTTCCATGTCATAATATATGTAAACCAATCAAAATTATTTAAATTTTAAAAGAGGTACATGTAAATATTTTGGAGGGAAAAGAAGAAAAACTACTTTTAATTATATTTTTAGCTTATCTCTTTATAGGTTTACTCAAATTTCAAGTGTAGACATAATTTCACATCCATCGACTACTGATTATGCATCCTTTTGAGAAGAACCAAATTAATAAAAACTGTAGATGTATTAAAAAAATATGTTGAACATACTTTTTCAATATATCTTCATTTGTTTTCAATTTGGGTCTTCTCAAAATTATGCATAATGGGTATTCGTTGGATGTAGAATTTAATTTTGTATCCAATGAGTTTCTACACTTGAAAATTGAGTAAACCAATAAGGAGATAAGCCAAGAATACAATTTAAAAAATAGCTTTTTTCTTTTCCTTCCAAAATTTATACCTCTTATTTTCTTATTTTAACTATTATTTTATTATTTTTCCTTAGGAGGACACTTTTAGGTCAAAAATTCCTCTAATGATTCAATATATTGTTCCCAATTTATATTAATCTTGGATATGAGAACATATCCCAAGAAAAAAAAGGGTTGATATCTCTATTCCAAATAGCATTTGTTTGTAGGAAATTCCAACAGGAAGGGCATTGTCAAAGTGGGACTACATAAAATTTTTCTTGCAGATATTGCACACCCCACCTTTAAATTGTCACATGATAAAAGGCATCAAGTTGTAAGTAATCTTGTTGAGTCTATTGTATATGAAGTCGCTAAGACCTTTACCATAGAGTACTCACTTTCTTTGCCAATAGGAAGTGGTGTGAAAAATACCATTAAAGCAGGAAAAGCTAGTTAGATGAGGAAGGAAAAGGTACAAATATTGAAGGCTAGAGCATTGAAACAAAACTATCAAAAGTATAAATAAATACAAAACATGAGCACCTCTTAGATGGAGGAAATCAACCAAACTCGTTATTATAATGTACCTATTCCTTGTAAAGCTTGTTTTGAGAATTTAGGACTGAGGTTTGATGAGAGTTTTCTCCTTGAACTTCATTTAGTGTTGTTGTTTAGGCCTAGATAGTGCAAATATGGGTTGGAAATGTACACTGCTTTATGCCCACATGCATGTGTTCTATGTTTAACAAGGAAGATACACCACTTTATAGTCGTTTGGTAGCAAGCAAGGCACACTCTTCAAGAGTCAATTTTCATATTTTATATAAAAGTTTTGTTATTCCCAAAGAGAGTTTGGATTCACCATATGAAGACACATTTGTTAGGTTTTTCAGTTATTGTTGGTAGGTGTATCTTGTGTTAGTTTCATTAGCTAGACAATGTATCTCTTGAGCAACTTATTAATAGGACCAACAACACAAACACCAATCTCTTTCATTGTAGATGGAGGAATACCTATTATAATTTTTCTTATCTTGTTATGATGAAATATTTCAATCTTATGTGACCCTGATTGTTGGTTGTGTGCTTGTAGGGTTGAAGCCTCTGACATGGTCATTGACTATAAATTTACACACTGTAACATCTGATTCCATTGTGTTTATTTTATCATATTGTAAATTTATTTTTTAATATTCATAAAAATAGTAAATGTTCAAAGTCACCCAAGAGTCATTTGCAAAATGAAAAGTACATAGGAGTGGAATAGGTCATGAGGCATTTGAAGAGTCATGGGAAAGGTGGAGGGTCACCTTCCCATTTATATAAATGTATCTTCATGCCTCTAAAGAAAAGGTGATTTTAACACTTGATATTTTAGCATTGGGTCTGTTATCACTTAGCTAACTTAAAGCGCTATTGCTCTTGGCATATTTTAGGCCGAGTTTTGGTGAGGGTAGGAGCTTATCTTCGAGATGATATGAGAAGACCTCCTTTCGCTATTGAATTTTGATGGACCTATTACTTGGATTTGTAGCATTTTATATGAGAAGCTATTCATTATTGGCATGGGTTCTCATGTAATCCTCTAATGGTTGTAATGGCTATCTGATACTCCTATTATGTGTGTATGTTTTCTTTCACATGGGCTATAAGTTAATAAACTAATTCATGGCATATTACTCACGTGTCTACTATAATATTTTCTCTTTCATTCCACTCTAACACTAGTAACTAGTTGTAAACTAATTTGAAATTAAATTATTGTACTTTATCATTCTTATGTTTCTCACATTATTGTAGCTAACTAACTCCTCTTGAGATATACTCATTATTATTCTGTTGTTATATTCTTGTACCATGTTCCACAAGTTATTAATTGTGGGTTGAATTTTATCCTCATTTTCTAGGTATTTCATACTTTTCCTCGTGTTAAGATCTATTAAATTGAAATACAAGAGGAAACAAACATGGTGGCGTTTGGGCCCTCATGCAGGAAGGGACTCCTCCTATCCAAAACGATGTGAGGTCTAATTGAGAATTCACACCAAGGAGATCCCCTTACTGTTGGTAGTACATTTTTCCTCATCAACAGATGGCCCAATGGAGAATAATATAATTGTAATAAAAAGAATGAGAAAGGGTTTAAAATAAATATTCTAAGTGATTATAAAATAAAATTGTAGAGAAAAAACCCTAAAATTGATAAATTACCTTTAGGTTATTGTAAACATTTGCCGTCAAGACTGAGATCTTGCTAAGAGTCTCCTTGGTAATTATATGCAGGTCTTTGTAAGGAGAAAGGAGAAATTAAAAGTAATATAGGAATTAATTTCAAGAACCATTAGAGAAGCAAAGTGAAAGAATGAATAAAATAAGAAGATGAGTAAAAACCCTTGTGTATTATCTGAAGAAAAACCTATTGCGTGACAAATAATGATGTCAAAACTCAAATCTGAAATCCAAATTGTTCTCTCTCAAAAAAATTTAAGCATAAATGTTGAGGAACTCGTTATTAGTCCCTTCACAAAGGGCCGACATGGACTCTTGTAATCGAATGCTCTGGAATATGAACCAGCTAAAAAGAAATCAGATGCTTAACTAAAACTAGCCTAAGTTTTCTTGTACATGTTTTTGTTCACTTTTTCCCAAGCCTATTAAACATTAGGTCTTATTTAGCCTCTCCCAGAGGCACCGACCCATATTAACGCTAGAATATACAAGGATATACAATGGCTTTTATAAACCAATATTTTTCATGTAAAATAATGCTATCAATGCTTTTCATCCACAGTAAATGTTAAGTTTAATTAACATAAGGCCTCAGTATGGACACCGCCACGATTCTCGTCATGACTATGATCACTAACGCTCTGTGGGACACACGTCTACCTGCATGTTCTCTTTAATTTCCATCTGGCTTGTGGCTTTGTTATTCTCTTAAATTTTGTATGGTTTGGCTCTTTGCTTGTTGTTGCTACTTTTATTCTCGCATACGGCGACTGAAGTCAGGGACCCAATCCAAATTCTTTTCTTCTCTCATGTGGCGACTGAAGCTAGGAACCTAAGCCAAATGCTTTTCTTTTCTCATTCGGCGACTGAAGCCAGGAACCGAAGTGATTTGGTAGTGAGTTGGATGAAGTTGATTGACGCCAAGGATAAAATGGAAGTAGAAGTTGCAGGTGCTTTTTTTTCTCTCATACGGCCACTAAAGACAGGAATCGAAACTAGTTGAGCAACCACCGGTTCAATTGGATAAACTTAGTCGACTAAAACCCCTACTTTTGAATAACTGAAAATATCCTAATTTTGTGCCTAGACCAGGATACTTTCATTTTTGTTGTTTTCGCATAGTACCAACCCCCAAATTATCTTAAAATATTACGATTTTTCACCTCCAAAGCTCTCCCTAGAAGAGGATACATTGATTTCTTATCCTTTTCAGGCTAGCAGCAGTCATTTTTTATGCCTCTGGGGTATCCAAATTATTTTCGTTTGCAAGGGTGATGGTGTTCCTCCTGCGCTGCAGGAGATAGAAGATTGGATTTTGAATACAACTAAGATTTGAAGACAGTCTATTGATTTGAACTTGACAGTATCCAGGTTCATATATAGCAAACATTGAGGTAACAAACATTGAGAGGGTAAAGTAGAATTCCAGATGCTTCATTTCTAGTTGTGGCTTAAGATGCCCAAAACCTCTCAAAATAGGTTTCTATTTCATTTTCTTTGGGGTTTCATTTGCCTCCATAGATTCAATAAGTTTCGTCTATATCCTATAAATAGCTTAAATAGCGGGTGCAAGCTTTACATAACTTAAACAAATTTTGGATACGGGATTTCATAGCTTTTAAAAATAATTTCTATATCATAGCTTTCATCTCTGCGGTTTCATTTGCAACCATAATTTCATTTGCAAATTTCTTGACTCCTGTCATAGGAGAAGAACACGACTGCTATGAGCACAGTTTAGGGTTTTTGTTTCATACTCTTTTATGGTTTTGATCTAATACATATTGTTTTTTAACCACTCTTGTCACAGGAGGGAAGGCATAAAGGCCGACAACATATTCTATCTAAAAGTAGAGTCATTGAAAATGTGGATCTGCAACATCGAAAAAGTCCAAATGACGTATAACTTGCAGGCTCCATATATAGCTTCTTTTTTGTAGAATAATCCAATGAACGTTGTTCCAAGTTTTGAATTTGTCAGTTAATTTATATATGCAGAGCTATCACCCTTCTATTTAAATTAAATTATATTCGCTCTCTAGTTAACTTGTAATTTTTGTTTCCTTGTTGTTCTTTGCAACCTTTGTGACTACTGAAGTTCGCCCCAACCACTACAACCATTGGTTTTCCTCAATCATAGGCAGAGTCCTTGATTCAATGGCAGTTTTTCCATCAACCCTCTAAAGTTTTTTTCAACTCCTAAATTTCGAAAATGATTTTTTCTTCTAACCTCCTTTAGTTCTTTTCTCCTGTTTTTCGTAGGGGTTTACCTGCTCTGGTGTTGCACCTTAGTTTTGGGGGAGAGTTGTCTTAAGTCTTGACTTATGTTAAACTCCAATTGTTGTCGGGGTTAGATCCACTATTGGGTATGCGTTCCATGTTCCTCACCCTACCATAAGTGCATCTATTCAATCCAGAAAATGTCTTCTTAGTAGATTTAGTGTTATAATATTTTTTTTCCAAGGCTTATAGGCCTATTTGTCAATTTTATTGACTTTTAAAGTGATGAAAATTTATTCCCTTTCTCCCCAAGGTTTGGTGTTAAACATCTGGCACTGTTGCAACAAATTCGTCCATGGATAGTTCTTTTATATTCTATGTCTATGGCTGACTTGGTTTAATTTCTGAAGGATAAACATATAAACTGTTATTCTTCTGTTCGCATGCAATTTTTCGTTTTCTATTTATATATATGTATATTTTTCCTTGGATACTCCTTACTGAACCCAATGTCATTTCTAGAATTAGTTTTGATTCCAAACCCCTTAGCAATTTTTAGCTCCCTTCCCCACTACATCTTCCTTAGATATCATTGTTGAGCCGCACTTTTGCCTAAATTTTCACGATATTTATCACATAATGAGATGCTTGTACCTGGTGTTTTTGTCCTATTATGTTGCAAATTAGAGGCATCCATGGGAAATAACTATTAATTTATGAATTCTTCTTATTAGTTAAATTGAGGAGGGTTTCGTGTGTAAATTTTATTAAGAAATGCCTCCTTGGTGGCAGGTGAATAAGTCTAGTACAAGACTACGTTCAAATACGGATCCATGCAGCAGGGTAGCTGAGTGCGAGATTGTTGTAGGTGAAAATATCCAATTTGTGACCAAATGGAGCAGAATCTCTAAATTTCGAGATGTGGGTTGTGTTCAAAGCACCATTTTTCCTATAGCCCATAAACCATTTGGAAAAATTCGGCTTCATGAAAGAGTTATCGTTAGGGGAGACATGAATATTTGAATGGTGGATTTGCTTTGCGAGATGAGGCTTCACAACATGCTCCACTTGTAGATTGTATTTGTACCAGATGGCCTAGAGCTATATGTTATAGCAACCATTGCAAGAGAAATGGCAGGATACGTAGTTATTCTTCTTCCTTAGAGGGTTGTATATTACTAGTGGCATAGTAATGTGTTTACATCTGGTGGGGCTCAATTTGACATTTGGGATCATGACAGGTCAGAACCGATACATGGTTTTTCTTGGGGGTCTGATATTGTCATTTATTTACGGTTTAATCCTGCAGAGAAAGATATATTTGTGACAACTACCAGTGACCGCAGTATTGTTCTATATGACATTCGAATGGCATCACCTTTGAACAAGTTAATTATGCAGACAAGGAATAATGCCATTGCATGGAATCCAAGAGAACCTATGAAAATCACTACAACTAATGAAGATTGCAACTGCTATAGCTATGATATGAGAAGAATGAATATTTCAACATGTGTGCACCAAGAACATTTTTTCGCTGTGACGGATATTGATTATTCTCCATCTGGTCGGGAGTTTGTGATGGGATCTTATGATAGAACAGTGAGAATATTCCCATATAACCCAAGTCACAGCAGAGAAATCTACCATAAGAAACAAATGCAAAGCGTGTTTTGTGTGAAATTTAGTGGTGATGCGACTTATGTTGTCTCGGGAAGTGATGATGCTAATATTCGCCTTTGGAAAGCTAAAGCATCAGAGCAGTTAGGAGTGCTTCTCCCGAGAGAGCGCAAAAGTCACGAATATATAGATGTTGTAAAGGAACAGTGTAAAGGAACGGTTTAAGCATATTCTAGAAATTAAACGCATTGAGAGACATCGACACCATCCATGGCTTCTATTATGAGTCTTGTTTGTTTGGCAGAGGCACAGGCTGTTACAGTTAGAAAAGCAGGAGAAAAAGCCAGTGAGGACTCATGCTGTGGATGAAAAAGGACGAGCTATTAGCTACTCAAAACATTGGGGATATTATTTGCATCTTGCATAATACAACACATCATGCATTTGACCTAGAAGAACTATTGAAGGTAGCATTCGAGCAGATCGATTCTATGACTACGAATACAATTACAAAACAACATAAAAAGCAAGAACCTGTAGTTAATTTCCTCTAGAAACCGAGAACGCATCTGCCAACAACAGAAGAATCCCACAAAAGGAGGATCAATTTCTAAATTTGACAATTTGTTTCAAAAAAATTTTAATTCCGGAAATTTGTAAAACTAATCGTTTTCTCTATTTCTGGGTTGAAGCTCGAGTTTGGTAATTAACAATGTATATATAAGTTGTTATAGTCGATAGAGGGGGATATAACTCTGGTAGGAGAAGAGGTCGATATGTAAACTGTACAATAAAGGAAGTCGATAGATAGAGCAGGGTAATAGCTATAGAATGAAGGAGTCATTACAATGAAAGAGCGTTGTGCGCATCAGATAGGACATAGTCATCCATTACAATGAAGGAGTCGACATGAGATCAAAGAAGCAATCAAATCGATTTCTCAGATGTAAAAGTCGACTTTCTCGGACTTAGAATTAAATTAATCTCTTCTGATTTGCAGATTTGGCATCGAATTTCCCAGCACAATAATTGTAATACAGCAACAAATAATGTATTTATTGATTCATATTTGATTAGATGTTCTGATTTAATTTATTTTGGCTTCTGCATTTGTTTTGTTTTCATATAAGCATTGTAATTTTCTTTTTAAACTTTGAGTTAATTTAGGACTTGCTCCAGGGAGTGGCGAGGATCCACCGTAACTTGGAGCCGAGTCCTCATTTTTCATAGCTTTAGGATTTGTTTAAATTGTAGAATTATCTTTCGTTTTAAATTGTTTTTTTTAAATAGTATTTAATATTTCTTAATTCTACTTAGATCATTGTTTTTTTTTTCAATTTTTGAGTTTGATTCAGGAGTTTGAATAGATTTTAATACTTCAAGTTTAGTCATGCCTTACTTAATTTGTTTGAATATTTGCAGAGTTAATGTTCATTTAATTTTTTCATTTGATTTAATGTTAATAATTAGATTTATTTTTAATTAGAATTATTTTTGTTCTTTTTAGTATAGATCATTTCTTCATAAGAGCTTTTGATTGTTGATTTGATTGTGTAGGTAGCACTGATTTAGTTTTCATTAATGGTTTACCTAAGTGTGATTTAGTTTTAGTTAGTGAGTGACATGATTTTGAAGATTTTAAGAGTAAGCTTGTTTTGTTTCATTAAAATATTTGAATTGAAGGTTATTATAGATTGTTTTCAATAGGATCTTTTAAGTATTATTTTACATAAAGTAAAGTAGTTGTCCTTTAACAATAATCAGGATTGTTTCTTTTGAATTTGTTTTAACAAGTAGTTTTAGCTAGTTTAAGGTGTGAATTTGTAATGTGTGGTCTTTTGCTTATTTCAAGACTAATTTCAAGTGTTAGTTTTTAAGTTAATGAAAGGAATAATTAGATTAAGGTTTTTAAGTTATCATAGGATATTTTTAAATGCAAGTGTGAGAATGATTGAGGATTCCTTCGAATTTCATTATAGTTTAATTACAGTGTGGAGTTTGCAGTAAATGAAATTGGTTCAGTAAGTTTCATTTTAAAGATTGTTTGTTTGCGAGCCAATGTGTGTTTCATTCCATTGTTTAGTTTCTCATTACAAAGGAATATATTTATACTTTGACCATTAAGCTGAGCCAATATGCAGTACAACTCGCGTTTACGACTCTCGGATTGATAATTAATATTGAGAGGTTTAATCTGACAATTAAGCTGCACAACATTTTGGCGTCGTTGCCGAGGAGTTGTATTTTGGCTCAGGTAAAATTTTCTCACAGAGTTTCAAGGATACTGCAGGACGTCAAAGGGCGGAGAGTGTACGGTAAGACGTGAGTGAAGAGCCACGCATCCACTGTTGTGGGGTTTCTCCAAAGTCTGGCCATCTTGCTTATCTCTTGAACTTTTATTTCCTTATCTTGCTTATGTGTAGAAGTAGAAGCAGGCTTTAGAATTTTAATTTTTGAATTGTTTTGTTTTTAGTAGATTAAATATTGCTTTGATTTGTCATTTTCCTTTCATGCAAGCGTGGTGAGCTTTATTTCAGTCAATTTTTTTTTTTTAAATCCATTTATCTTCATAATCCAGTCTTCAACGATATATCATTTTTGGGGTACTGTAAGAACCCTTGCATACTAATCCATGTGATGACAGAATGTACCAGTTTGCTCGTTGAAGACCAGAAGATGGTATTTTGAGGAATCATTCAATGAGGAGTTCTTATGCTGCTATAGAGACGAACAACTCATCAGATGAAGAATTCACATGTGCTGAATTTAATATCTTGTTTGAGCATAAATTTAAATCTTTGATTTCGAAATTGGATGATTTTCAGGAACAAGAGAAGGACGAAGAGCCACTGCTTATCCTTTGCGCCAACTGTCGAAATAAACATTGCCTTGGAAAGTGCCCACTTAGCGGTTTGGAAGTTTATAAAATTTGCAAGGATGATCATGCAACCGAAAATTTCCCATCACTGCCACAATTACGAACGGTACTCATGGAATCAAGTAAGGAATCGAATCAACCGCCAGGTATAACTCAAAACCTAACACCATTTGATACTTGGAATAATGATTATTTTCCTAAGCAGGTTCCTCAGCATGTTTATAATCCTGGAATTTCATGGTAATCTTCTGATCCTTCTCCAATTGAATATCCTACTTCATGGCCGTAGTGGCCCTCTCCTTGGCCCTCATCCTCGAGCCAGATATCTCCATGGCCTCAAGAATCATTTGGAGCCTTATCTCTAGGGAAATCTCCCATGCAAATTCAATCATATGAGCATGAACAACAACCACAATTTCTTTCCAACGCACCATTAAGTTATCTTCCTCCATGGTCCCAACCGCATATGCAACCTTACCTTAACCCTCATCCATACCCTAACCCTAATCCTTACCTTAGTCCATACCCTAACCCTAGTCCATACCTTAATCCATAACCTAGTCCTAATCCAAACCCTAATCCACACCGTAGACCTAACCCTAATTCTAATTTAAAACCTAGACCTAACCATAGTCCAAAGCCTAATCCCAATCCAAATCCAAACCTTAGTCCACGCATTAACTAAAACCCTACCCCAAACCACATCCTAAACCCTAATCTAAACCATCAGGTTGCACAACAGTTTGAACCACCTATTCCTTCCGTTGATTCCCCTATTGAACAAAATGTCACACCCTCCATGTTGGAAAAGGGAATGAATCTAGAAACTTCCCTAATTACTACAGAGCATTCACCCTGGGAAGATGTAATTCAGAGATCACCAGAGGAGCAACCTTTGATTGGAACATGTTCTAAAAATGTTGTTGAAACTAAAAACCCTAGAATCTCTCTCAACCATTCTTGTGAATTTGAAAGAAGATATTTGAGCCTGAACTTGAGGGATTTATATTTTCTCTTCCACCAGATTCTTTTTGCCTCCAGGAGAGTGATTATCAAACTGTGGAAGATTTGTATCAGTTGGAAAATCATAAATATGTGGATTCCATTGAATCTTGGTTTCAAGCAGTCATCTCGCCATCTTATTTCCTCAGCATTCGGAAACTCTTGGTACCATATCAATTAAAGCAACTGGTTTCTCATGCTTTCATATGTCTTGAAGTCTATTCTTTAAAAATAAGCGTGAGTATAATCAGCATTTTGTTACGGACATGGCTTCATTGGAAGTACTCATATACTTGAAAATGAGTCATTCGCCTCTTAGGGAAAAGTAGGGTAGGAGAATAAATGAATAAAGCAGTTATAATGCTATTAGGGTTTTGAATTTTAAATAATGCATGTTAAAACTACTATTGATCCACATTAGTTGTAACACACATTTGTGACAAATCTTGTTGAGTACCATTCTTTCTAATACCTCATGATTTTGCAAAAAGTAACCATGATTAATCACTCTAATAAGTTGTCGTCTCAGATATATATTTTCAGTTTCCCTTAGAAGGTACTATTGGAAAACCCCTATGGTGAACCACTCTTGCAAAGATCGTAATGAGCTATTTGGGAGAACACTAGCATTCTTAACTCAAGAATCTTTCAGTCATTGTCTGGGATATCTTTAACAAGTCTTTAGGGTAGAGTAATTAGCCAGCAATGATTAGTCATTAAAAACTTTTCACGCCATCTTGTACTCTTAAGGAGTAGATCTGTCTCCCCACTTATTAAGTAACCTTTAAGGTTAATCATAATCAGAGCTTACAAAGATTTAGGGAAGGATAGGAGGTCTTGTAATGAGCCGACCTACCACGATCATGAGACCTAGAATGCATGACATTACTGATCCTGGCCACCAAGCCGAAGTAATGGATTTTAGCCAAAAAGCTGGAAGATAGGAGGTCTCATCACGAGCCGGCTTGTTCATTCATGTTACTTCTTGTGAGTGGCACTGCCATCAACTGGTTACCAAGTCGGGACAGTGGCCTTCATCTAAAAAGTCAAATAAACAAACTCTAAATCTGTATCTAGTAAGTGGGATACTGCCATTTCGCTAGCTTAAAAGACATCCCTGTCGAGGTTATGGACACCTGCGGGTAGAAGGGCCATGTCTGTGGTATTAAAGTTAACCGCATACTCTGATTTTCTTGGCTATCCTTCTCTTTCCCTAAGACTCATCATTTTTCTTGGACAATGTTTTTAAGACAATTTGATCATGATGCTTTGAGTTCTATCTTTAAAAGTCAAGAATATTTGAATGATGTGGTACCCTTAGTGAAGGTAATCCAACAGAGTGTCTTCTACTTTCTTTGCTTCTTCAAGCTGTGTCTTCAGGCCTATAATTTCTTTCTTATCTTCATATTCTTTCTCATCCATATTACAAATATTAGTCCTGTTTTCATTCTTCAATCTTTCTATTTGATCAAGGTGTCATCATTTTGGCTTTTCTCATGTTAATTTCTTCCATGGTTCTTACTTCCTTTTACAACTATCCTCATTTATTGAACATATTCTGTTGACATGAATTCCTTCTTCTTCATTACTCTTTTCCTTATTGTAGACAGTCTTAGTATACTCCATCCATAGTAAATCTATCAATTCTATAGGTTAAATACATTAACTCAAGATCCTTGTTATGAAGACTGTTGAATATCACACATTTTTCCTTGGCATTCCTATGTTGTTCTTGCACCGAGGAAGAGTCTGTGCAGTAACCATCACATACAAGTTTCCATACCTCAGGTTCATAAGCTGATAATCCTGTTTTAACCTCATCTCTCCATTCAGGAAAGTTTGTTGTATTTAACATAGGTACATTTTGATAGTCCATGACTCAACCAGATCTCCTTCAAGTTGTTAGGCTTACTCCAAAGGAACTAGCTTTGATACCAATTGTTGGACCCTTAGTTAAACTGAGAGGGGGGGGTGAATCAGTTTAACACATTCATGGACTTTTAAAACTTTTCATTAAACTTTATTTTACATTAACATGATCAACATAATGTGACAATGCTATTTGTGAGCAAAAATTAATAATGATTAGATAATGTGCAGCTGAGTCTCTTAATACTTGACGACAGTATTAGCGGGATCCAGATATATCAACACCTGACATCTTACACTGGAGCACCACATATATAAGTGGAAAACCATAAAGGGAGAAAACCACATCTTATTATTGTTGTGATGCAAAGGCAAGCTCCAACTCCCTCTCACCACTGATTTTATGTAGGCACCAACCTACAGGAGGCTCCAACCTCAATTCTGCAAGCTACAACTTGCAAGGAATATTCAACTCCCATCAATTTTCTACAGGCACCAACCTACAGGAGGCTCCAACCTCAGTCAGCTACAACTAACATCTATCAAGCTACAACTTGATAAGGAAGCTCCAATTTCCTTATTCTATCAAAAGAAAACATTTGTTGATTTACCTTGGATATCAGCTCTGTTCAATACCTTCTTTTGTGTTGTCCTCCAGTCTTCAAATCTGTCTTATAGCATCTCTTTCTGCTCCTGCTTCTTCTTATCTTCTCTGCCTCAATTCTTCATACTCTGCATTCTCTAACCTCGCTCTCTAACTCCTTTATGCATATCAATGTGATATCATTTATAGAAATTCGCTTATGACTGTTAGCATTCCCTAGGGAATTTGAAATGGACAACCATGCCTCTTTTCCTTTTGCCTTCTCATTTCTTTTACCCGCTCATTCAGAAAAATATAACAATATGCATTAATTTCAATATTACAGTGGGAGTTTTGTTTTCCTCCGGAGACTTGCCAATGCATCACAAACAATATAAAATCAATTACAACATTTACTTTCCCATTTTCAGTTCCATATATAAATTTCACTCAGTCCTCTTTCCAGCACTTGGCTTGCTGGTTTTGTCTTTTCTGCTGCTGTCAGGTAACTGTTCTGCCTTCTTCTGCTATTCACTGCAATTGTGTATCTGCAACTGTCATATAACTGTTCTGCATACTCTATTCATTGTCTTCTACATATTCTCCAGTTTTTTGTGTTTGTACACTTGTCAAATTCATTCCCGTGCATATTCCTGTTCACTGTGTATGTATACCTGTCAAGCCCACATTTTCACTTTCCTGTGCATATAAATGCATCCCACATTTTCACTCAAATAATTCTCAAACAATTTGGGCAAACTCAAGGTATTTATCAACCTGGTAATTTCAAACATATATCTGGAACCTTTGATATCTCTTACTTAAAACATCTGCGCTCAATCCAAATTCCAACCTGGGCAATTTTAATAACATGCAGAAAATTTTCTTTTACTGTAGTAATCCTATGGTTGGGACCATATGATATCAAGACTACCTCTGCGGGGACTATGTTCTTCAATCAAAAACTCCTCAGAATGATATTCAAATTGATATTCGAGCTTTATGATTCACCCAATATATGATGGTTCATAATAAAACGCACATGGTTTAAACTCAGACCTTTATTAAAGCCAACATCCAACAGTATTCAGGCCCACACAAATCAATTGTAAACGGAAATGCATTCAAATGCTTCCACTGTCCCGAAGGCAATTTCACATTTATGCTTCATACAAGATTCGGCTTTGATTTACACACAAACCCAACATACTAATGGTCTCGGCTTCCATATTTCAAATTCAACCTATGTTTACATTAATGTGAACCATATGAGCTTTATTATGGTGCGAACCAATGTTTACATTAATATATCACCATATGAGCTTTATTATGGTGCGAACCAATGTTTGAATTTGATTCGGAGTTCTTTATACCCGAATACTATTGAACCCTCCACAATAATTTATGATTAAAAACCATAGAATTTTCTTAATCCCCGATGCGATGGATTGCTTCTAAATACTTCCAATTGCGATTGATGCATTTGGAAATGCTTCGATGCGATGTCCTTGCTCCGATGCGATTGATGCATTTGTAAATGTTCTGATGCGATGCCCTTGCTCCGATGCGATTGATGCATTTGCAAATGTTCCGATGCGATGCCCTTGCTCCGATGCGATTGATGCATTTGCGGAAGACCCGATGCGATAATCACAATCGCAGCTTTCAATAGAATGCTCCGATGTTCTTTAAGACGGAACTCAACCACATATGAATCACAGTTCATAAACACATCGGGTCCACAATCCCCATCGGAACTTTTATTAACATGTTCCACTGTTATATTTTCCTCCGATGTGATTCGTGATGGTCCCACCTTATAATACTTCGTAAATGAAATCACTTTATATTTAAAAACCATCAACAATATTTGGATATCACAACTAAACTGTTCATAAGTTTCGCCCATAACTCACGGGAGTTCACCCCAATAATTGAACTCATAATAACATTCATTGCATATATTGAAATCACTCTTTCAAATATTATGCCGCATCAACCATATTACTTACGGGTCATAACTTTATCTTCGACCTTAATATTAACAATCTTCAACACAAGGTTCCGGTTCCACCCATATATGAATACATGTGATGACGTTCCAACGCACCATCATATCTAGTAACCATATAACTAGACCTTTGGGCACATATTAAAAACACGAAATTCATATCATAATGCTCACTTTAATTTAACTCTGACCATTCAACATTAACACGATAAATCGATGGGGCCCATATCATAAAAACCTTTCGGGCATCATTTCAAATGTCACCCATATGAATGTGCATTCATATGTGTATAACCCAAACTTTAAATAAAAGGCCAACCATCAACATTTAAAACAACATTGGACCCACGACATACATACCACTTCATCTGACGGTCACAATTTCGTCGCGCCCATCCAACTAATCAAACGGTAACCGACGAATATCACGTAGATTAGAAGCACGAGGGTTAATCTTTAGAATTCACGCGATGAAAATGGTTTTACAATACCGCCCTCTGCCATGTGTCACGCAAATGCATGTATCGCGTCCGAAAAGGTGTTACCGCTTACCACTCGCAAGGGCGCGCGATACTGCCTGTTTTTCCTCTGAAACCGCCATCATTATTCCCTCTTGGTTCCACGGTTCTTCAGGGTTCTGCGCCATCTCTTTTAGCATGGTTTCTCCACGTAATATAGCCTCACGCATAGTTCATCACTCCTTTAGTCGCACACAGGGTTAAACAATAGACTTCGTCTTTCATCGACCATCTCTTAATTGGTCACGCTTCCAATATTCCAAACTGGGTTGAAGGAGTCCCCGTGTTTTACCAAAAGCACTGGAGTTATTCTAACCCTCCATTTTTTACTTGGATCGCCTCTCATACCTTAACCTCGTAATGACTACAGGTCATATGCGGTACTCACACAGAGTTTTCAATACCAATATATCCCCATGCTGTCATCGATCCATTAGTGATCGATGACGGAAATTGTCCAATGTAGTTCATCAAATCTCATCAACAGAAGATGCAACCCTTATTATATCCAACTTAACCACACAGGATTAGTATTAACGTTGTCTTATTAATCAATACCGATTCCCCAATTACATGCAGAGCTTTCAAATTAATTCACACAGGGCCTATCACACAAAGTTAATTCAATCTCTAAGATGCGAATGCAAACCTGTAACAATGCTCTATTTCACATAGAGCCACATAATTAACCCATGGAATTTGATATTCTTCATGAAAAGTTTAATCAAGAACCTCTGTTGCCTCTGCTACCTCTCTGTCTCTTTTGCCTTATGGATAGTTTAGGTGTTGTCTTCCCTTTTGCCATCCCCTTTGCCATCAATGACAACATTTCCAACACATTGTAATTTTCTTTTTAAACTTTGCGTTAATTTAGGACTTGCTCCAGGGAGTGGCAAGGATCCACCGCAACCTAGAGCTGAGTCCTCATTCTTCATAGCTTTAGGATTTGTTTAAATTGTAGAATTATTTTTTGTTTTAAATTGTTTTTTTTAATAGTATTTAATATTTCTTAATTCTACTTAGATCATTGTTTTGTTTTTCAATTTTTGAGTTTGATTAGGAGTTAGAATAGATTTTAATACTTCAAGTTTAGTCATGGTTTGGCTTACTTAATTTGTTTGAATATTTGCAGAGTTAATGTTCATTTGATTTAATGTTAATAATTAGATTTTTTTTAATTAGAATTATTTTTGTTCTTTTTAGTATAGATCATTTCTTCATAATAGCTTTTGATATCTGATTTGATTGTGTAGGTAGCACTGATTTAGTTTTCATTAATGATTTACCTAAGTGTGATTTAGTTTTAGTTAGTGAGTGACATGATTTTGATGATTTTAAGAGTAAGCTTGTTTTGTTTCATTAAATATTTGAATTGAAGGTTATTATAGATTTTTTTCAATAGGATCTTTTTAAGTATTATTTTACATAAAGTAAATTAGTTGTCCTTTAACAATAGTCAGGATTGTTTCTTTTGAATTTTTTTTAACAAGTAGTTTTAGCTAGTTTAAGGTGTGAATTTGTAATGTGTGGTCTTTTTCTTATTTCAAGACTAATTTCAAGTGTATGTTTTTAAGTTAATGAGAGGAATAATTACATTAAGGTTTTTAAGTTATCATAGGAGATTTTTAAATGCAAGTGCGAGAATGATTGAGGATTTCTTCAAATTTCATTATAGTTTAATTACAGTGTGGAGTTTGCAGTAAATGAAATTGGTTCAGTAAGTTTCATTTTCAAGATTGTTTGTTTGCGAGCCAATGTGTGTTTCATTCTAGTACAACTCGTGTTTACGACTCCCAGATTGATAATTAATATTGAGAGGTTTAATCCGACAATTACGCCGCACAACAATCATAAAATACCTTTCAGTTTCTGTCAAAGAATTCCCATTCTGCCCATTACAGTTTATGGGATTTGAGCTCGTCCCTACACTATGGGGATCACTTATCATGTTAGATATGGTGCATCATATAAAATATCACCTATCTTTATCTCTATGGAACAATACAATTTATCCCTATGAAACAACACGAATGTTCATGTAGGATTTTAAAAGGGTGTTCTACTGAGCTTCCCATCGCTCAGATCTGATGTTCTACTCAGATTCCCATCACTTAGATCCTAAAAAGTGAAAGGAATATCATAAATCCCACATATTTTAACAATCTATGCCTAATTCCTTATGAAAATCCAAGAGGGTGCAAGCCCAAATGTTGGATCCAAAAGAGAAAAAAGATAAATTCCAGCAAATTTGGCAAATACAACTGAATAAAATTACACCAATCTCTACATCATGGAAAATCAAAGTAAGTGCATTCCTCTTGTGAGACCCTGCAATCATACCAGCACATGTTCCCTAGACGACATCCCAATTTCAAATATCTTAGGAAGTCACATCATCCATTTGTACCGGCCTCTTGGTTGCTACAAGAACTATAAACCTAACATAATCTGTTATAAATCCATCCCACATAGTCATGAACATTGTCTTGATATTTATATCAATATCTTGCTCATAAAAATGTCTTTGCCTTAGAAAACCATTGAACTCATAAAAAAACAACAAACCAATGAAGCAGGAACAAAAGAAGACAACGAATTTTTATGCCAGACAGCGTGGCAATCATTTCATTATTTGGCTCCTCTTGAAATTGAAGTGTGTCCAACATGCATTGTTTGTCCCATTCGAAGAGTCTTGCTTACCACCACATCACCAGGGAAGTTAAATTTAACATATCGAGGATCTCAAATATTATTTTTTCCCAATGTCTAAAACAACTCATAATATTATCAATTCATAATATTATAATGAAAATTTATAGTGTCTAAAACAATTCATAATATTATATTGTATGCGTTAAGATCTTATATCTATGTCTTATATCTAATTTTCCTGTGATTGTGTCCAACAAATTTTTTTATCTCAGACATATCAAATTCTATGTTAGGATCCTGTGTCGTGATATCTAATATTATTGTGACTCCATCTAACAAATTTGTTTATCTCAGACCTGTCAAATCATGCGATAGATTCATGTGATTATGTGATGTCAAATTATCTGTCCTTATATTTGATATAATTTGTGGCTTGATATTTAATATTGTTGTGATTGTATCAAGCAAATTTCAGTGTAGCAACACTTCAAGCTTCTTATTTTTCATTTGGTTAATTTAGTGATTGAGAATCAAAATTGGGTTACATTGTCATGGGCACTATAGATATCACTGCACTTCATTCCACACATATTAATATCTAAGACTGTTTTTATTGTATAATTTAATAAATTAACTGCCTAGATAGTTTTGTGTCTAGTTTTTCACCATTGAAAAAGTTGATTGAGCTAGATAACGAATTTGACTAGATCTCTATCACCATAGATGTTGACACTTATAACTTCTCAACGTGTAGCATTTTCAGAACATTGATAATTCCAGTCTAAAACCAATTCTTAATATTGTAATGTAAATTTATCACTTAAAATTAAATAAATATGAAAGAAATTGAATAACTCACATAAATAAATAAATTAAAAAAAAAAGAAAAAGAAAAAAAAAACGATACATTATGAGATTCAAGCATCGATACATTATGAGATTCTAATCATGAGTGCCGATATGATGAGCTTCCCCCGGACCTGAATTATTGTAGGTTGTGTGGATTTTTGTAGGTTGTGTGGATTTTTGTACATGGAAGGTACTATAGTAAAAAAAAAGTCAAATTTCTTGATAGGGGCTAGCTGCTTCGCAGCTTCCCTCGTTTGATATAGGAATTACTCGAAATTCCTGTTGAGTTCGTTGAACTTGCATACGAAATTCTGAACATTATTAATTAACAATTTCATCAAAATCTGGAAGAAAAAAAATAAAATAAATAAATAATAGACAAATATGTGATTAAAAGGGATGGTTGTTAGCTAAAATGCAGTAGTATAGAACGATGGAAAATTATACTCACTAACAAAGTTAAGGTCACGGGATCTAAATATTTTGTACACCTTGCTAATCAAACAATCAATAGTTAATATGTTTATTAACTTAAGAACCCCTCCAACGTTGCAAAAATACATTGTCTAACATTAACTTAAGAACCCCTCCAAAACTTATGTTCTTACAATGAGACGAGTATTAGCCTTAGAAACGGAAGAGATGATGTTAATATAAACTCTATTTTCTTAAGGTGGAAAAAATAAAAAACAAAAATATATGAGTATTAGCCTTGGACTCTATTTTCTGAAGGTAAAAAAAATAAAAACATTTATTTGTAATTATGGGTATATTTTAGTCAACGGCTAATATTTGTTAAATTTTTTAATTTTTCACTTTTAAAAGGAAGGTATTTATGGATATATTTTAGTCAAGGGTTAAGATTTGTTAAAGTTTCTCATTTTTCACTTTTAACAGGAAAGTATTTCAAATTAGGGTAAAATGCAAAGTTAATATTATACCACCTATCATTTGTTTTGTTTTTTGTTTTTTTTCCTATATTTATTGTTATGCATCAGGTCATATTTTAATGTATCATTTTACATGCATATTATAGAAAGAAAGAAAATCTTTGGCTAAAATTATTTTTCTAGTATTCACATTTATTTCTTTATTTTTTGTCAATGTGTTTGTTAATATTTAATCAAAAGTGTCTATCATTTTATAAAGTTCTTTGATGTGTTGTTTTATTATTTGGTAATACATTTTAATTATTGATTATCATTAAATATTTTAAATCTAAGTTTTGTACATTTGAAAATTTTATTATTTAATATTTAGATATAAATTCATTAAATAAATTATCATTTTTTTCTCAATTTCATTTATTATGTTGTCAAAATTATTCCATATTATTATAATTTAATTTATGAACTTGCACTTCACAATTTTTATAAATCCTTAGTATCTGTTTTTCCAAATTAAGTAATGTTCCTTCATAAAATGATAGTGAACATACAACATCAAACATCAATCATTTTTGGTAATATTTACTACAATTCATATATTTGTTGTATCTTACATATTTTATGACATATGGATTGCCAAAACTTCTTCATTTTTTGTCTTTTGTTGTGTAGTATTATGTAAATTTTGCTAATCATATATGTTCAATGCTTTTAGGTTATTGTACATAGCTATAAACAATTCAAGCTATATGGCTTTAAGCTTTTAAAGACATGTTGCAATTGACCCGTTTGTGCTATTTATGAAATAGTTGTATCTAGTGTAATAGTACAACCAATATTTCTCTCTATATATATAATTGTGCACAAATTTATTGAATGTTCAGTAAAACTTTTCCAAATCTATGATATTAGCATATTTTTTAGGAATCATTTCAGTTTCCTTACTATGTTGTTCCATTCAAACTAAGATGTAGTCATTTTCTATCATATATAATTTGTATTAAAAACTATTAAGTACATAGGTTTCATAGTTCATGGGTATCAAATATCAAATTTTCATATGCTTTTTTACTACAGGTTCAAGGATTTTGTTTTTTTCATTAATAGAAAATTGAATATATAATGCATGTTTTTTTTTTCCCTTTGGATGACGATGGCGTTGAATACCTTTGAGATCATCTAGGATTATTTTTTAATCACAAGGTAAGATTTTCACAAACCTTTCAATTTCACTACTTTTATGTGTTCCATAGGTAGGTGTATGTATCATCCTTTATCCATATAAATTCGTGTTCTGTTTATTTTCTTGAGTCTAAAATTTTGTTACAAAGAAATAGTACTTAACTTCATCATTGTATTGGGGTTTGTAAAAAATATATTGGCAGGAATTAAGGCCATTCATAAACAATCTCATTTTATTCTATAGAATTTATATCTCATGTTTTGTTTGTTGTAATTATTTCATTAATGGCTCTCAAAATGATCTTTGTAGTCTTTTCTTCATTAATGGTTTCAAAAATTATCTACACTATAGAGGGACAATAATGAAATAATGGACTTAATTGTTGGATTATTGCACATAAGTTTTTATGTGTTTGTAAGAAATAGTTGGATGATATGAATATTATTTTAAGATCTATGTAAGTGGCATTTATTTAATAATGTGATTAAAATTTGATTTTGTCTTAACATATTTTTCTAGAATATTCTTTCTTTTAATTATATTTTTTTTTATTCAAATATAATCTTAAACACTTAGCTACATATATTATTAGCTACAAATATTTGGTACTACTTGGTAGAACATATTTTTTTTATATGATATATTAAAGTTACGATCTTTGTGTAAGGCATCCCGCTAAATTATTTTACGATATATATAAATTTCTTTATAATTTTATCTTGCCATTTTTCTCTATAAAAGAGAGTGGGAAACTCACCTCCTTTGAATATGTATCTTAGAATATTCCCAAGGGAATATATCCTTCATTAGGAGCAATGCTTATTTGATTATTTTTATGATCACAAATATGACATGAATAACTAAACTCATATATTAGTGTATTTTTTAATAGTTTTTCATAATATTGTTATCTTCATTGATTTTAGTATCCACGTTAATTGTTTATGCATTTTTTTCATTAAAATTTCCATTACATTTTTCATTTATTGCAATATTTTCCATTTTTATAAAGCATAGTTTTACATAGTTGTCTCAATGCCTTCATGATTCTGTGGACATATATTTGACCATAAGGGTATTCACTAAGTAAACATGTGCCACAACACATACATTCACGGGATATTAAATAATATCTCTAGTTTCAATAGATATTGATAAATCCCTCCCAAAATGTTTTTGTTCAAAAGACATCCCAATATACATTTCCAATAAACAAAAAAAAAACCTATTTTTCCTAAAAATCCAATATTTTTATCAAATACCTCTTGTTATACCCCCACTCACATATTAATAAACCCCCTCATATCCCACATTTACCCCCCACCCCTCTTTCCAAGACCTAAATTATATTGACTCTATTTTTAACAAATTTGAAACCCCCATCTTTGAATAAACGTGATACAATATTGGTCAACAAAGTGAAACCTCTTTGGATTTAATCGATTTTTAAAAGCATATAGATAACCTCCTCAATAGCTATCCCTACAAAAAAAATATTTTTCACTCTTGAAACTATCAAGAAACATTATGATAGAGTCTCCATGAGCATTCCTCGAATGATTAAAAAATTAGAGAACTTAATCCAAGTGGAACAATTGAAATTTTGTGTATTGTCTGGTTTCCGTAGTGACACGCCAACATAGACTTCTCATGTATAAGATGTAAATATCTAATTTTAGGAAATATAGATCCTTACTTCACAGAGAAAAAAAAAAGATGTATTTGTGTTATGAGATAGCCTTGATATTTTATAAATATGAATATTTAGATAAATTGATCTAAAGAGTGAACTAATCTTGACTTTATTAATGTGATTATGAAAGAAGTTGATAATGGTTAAATTTCATTACAAAAATGAACCATTAGATATGTATAAAAGGTTTAAGTGCATATGATCTAGGAAAAATGATCTGAACATGGCCTAAAGGACGAGGGTCTTGAAATAACTTTTAGAAACAAAATTTTGTGTTGTGTTAAACTTTTGAATAAGTCAATTACACTTATATTATAAAACTTCCTATCAAATGAGTATTCAGAATATTTAATTTGTATATCTAAATAGGAAAAAAAAACATAATACAAAAATATATATCTATAAGTAAGTAGTTATAAGAATATTTAATTTTTTTAAAGAGAGAATCCATACAGCTGAAGTAGATTAAATATGATCTCAAAGTTATATGCTTATGGGTGAGATAAAGATACATAAGAGTGATGGAGACAAGGGGGGAGAGAAGGAGAAAGGGGGAGTGATGGAGATAAGGGGGGAGAGAAGGATAAAAGGAGAGAAACAGTAAGATAGTTGGAGATTCAGATAGAGTGATGGGGAAAGAGAGAGGATTGGAGGACAGAGAGAGAGAGAAAGAAAGAGAGTTGGGGTGCCAAATAGAAGGAGGCGAGGGAGAAAGGGAGAGAGAGGAATGATGAGATAGAGGAAGAGAGTGATGGGGAAAATAGAGGATTGTAAGGGGGAGAGAGAGAGAGAGAGAGAGAGATGTGGGAAGAGGAATGTAGGTAGGAGATAAAGGGGGAAAGAGGAAGGAAAAGAGAGGGGACTTGAAAGAGAGGAGGAGAGAGGGAGGGAAAGAAATATGGATTTGGAGGGGGAGAGAGGGGGGGATTGAGAGATGGAGCTGAATGAGGATAGAGGAAGGGAAGAGGAAAGCCACAGAGAGTGAGTAGTGGAGAGAGAGGGGGAGTGACAAGAGAAAGATGAAGAGGGAGTGGGTATGTTTTGGGTGAGATAAAGAGTCAAATAAGGATATATGGAGAGAAGGGGGGAGAGAAGGAGAGAGAGAGGCATATGGTAACAAAGATGGAAGGTGAAGATAGAGAGGGAGAGGGCAGGGGAGATAAAGGAAGAGAGGTAGGGAAAGAGAGATGGATATGGGGAGGGAGAGAGGGGGAGGTAAGAATAAATACATAGAGGGTGAAAGGTTGAGAGAGAGATAGAGGGAGTGATAAATAATATGGAGAGAGAGGGAGAAAGGGTACCAGAAGGGAAGAGATATATAAGCGAGGGAGAGGGAGGGAAGGGGAGAGAGAGAGAGAGGAGGAGGAGGGAGTGATAGATAGATATATTGGAGAAAGATAGTTTATGTTTTGGAGTTGATATAGAGAGATAGAGGTAGATAGAGATATAGATTTAAGGTGAATAGAAAAAGAGATAGATGGAGAGAAGGATGGAGGGACAAAGAAATTGATAGATATGGGGTGAGAGAGAGTGTGTGTTTGGTGGGTTGAGATAAAGAGAAAAAGAAGGAGAGATGGAGGGATATATAGATATAGATGGGGGGGAGAGGGAAGAGGAGAGAGATATAGTAACATAGTTGGAGAGTGAGAAAGAGAGAGAGAGATCTGGGGGGGGAATAGAAGGAGGAAAGAGAGGAACGATGAGAGAGAGGAAGAGAGTGATGGAGGAAGAGAGAGGATTGTAGGGGAGAGAGAGAGAGAGAGATGGGGGAAGAGAAAGGCAGATAGAAGAAGGAAAAGAGAGGGGACTTGAAAGAGAGGAGGAGAGAGGTGAGGAGAGAGGGAGGTATATAAATATACATTTAGAGGGGGAGAGAGGGAGGGATAGAGAGATGGAGCTGGATGGGGAGATAGGGAGGGAAGAAGAAAGACATAAAGAGTGAGTAGTGGATATAGAGGAGGAGTGACAAGGGAGAGATGGAGAGGGAGTGTGTATGTTTGGGGTGAGATAAAGAGGCAAATAAGGAGATATAGAGAGAAGGGGGGAGAAAAGGAGAGAGAGAGGCATATGGTAACAAAGTTGGAAGGTGAAGACAAAGAGAGAGAGGGGGGAAAGAAAGGAAGAGAGAGAGTGAAGAGAGCTCAGGAAAGAGAGATGGAGATTGATAGGGAGAGTGGGGGGGGTAAGAATAAAGACATAGAGGGTAAAAGGTGGAGAAAGAGAGAGAGGGAGTGATCAAGAATATGGAGAGAGAGGGAGAAAGGGTAGTAGGAGGGAAGAGAGATAGAAGCAAGAGAGAGGGAGGGAAGGGGAAAAGAGAGAGAGAGAGAGAGAGAGAGAGAGAGTGATCCAGGTGGATATTGGCAGTCACTCGCCTATTCCACTTGGGGCTCCACCATTGTCTCTTTCAGTTTTTAAGTTTCGGCACAGTTTACTATTTTTAGCAGTTTTTCGGGTCCTAAACTTCCTGAGCCGTTTTGAGGCCCTAAACGACGTTTTTTGGGAAAACGGAGAGCAACATGGGTTCATAGATCAATGTTGCTCGTTCCAAATTTGTATTCCTCAGATATATCTTTCTAACGAGGTATGGTACATGTCAAACGGAGATCGTATGCCAAATTTACGCCCCTGGGAAGTTGAAACACCAATTTACCCAAACGGGGCCCATAGTTTTGGCGCTTCATCTCCTAGGGTTAGGGTTTTGGCTGTTTAGGATTTCCCATTGTTTCTAAATAATAAATAGGCCCTCTAGCCTCATTGTAACTCAGTTCAGAGGCCTGTAGCCGCCACATCTCTTCTCAAAGATAGCTACCGGCGCCCTAGCTAGTTTTATTTCCATTATGTCTGTAAGCAAATTTCAGTTCTTTGATATTAATGAAATGAAGTGCTATTTCCACTGCATCTCTGTATTTATGGTTATATGTTTATTCTGTTGCATTCCTACATAAATCCGGATCAGTGGTATCAGAGCGGTCTGTTTTTTTCTCGATCCTTCTTTGCATGTCCCCAATGAGGTCGGGGTATAAGGAGCTACGGCTCGATCTAGTGGAACCCTTGAAAGATCAGCCTCGCAAACCTCGACGGACGCCCATGGGGGACGAAAAGAAAGATGAGGGAGCAGGAGATCCTATCAAAATATTGCTCGAGGAGGTCCTCGAAAAAAAAAGGAGCGCGATGATGGATAACTTTGCTCAGATCCTTCAACGGCTACCCACCGGCGGCGTATCTGCATCCAGCAGCCACTCTGGAGGCGCGACTCCTTTTAAGGTACAAGTAAATTTTGACATTCCCATATTTGAGGGTCAAATAGACGCAGATTCCGTAGATAGATGGTTGACTCTGTTAGATGGATATTTCTCGATTCATGACTTTTCAGATCGGGAGAAGATTATTTTTGCACTCCTCAAAGCTACCCCCCATGTTAAGGACTGGTGGGAAACCTACTGTGAGAGCAAGGACCAGACAGAACCCTCTCTGTTCTCGGCCATACCAACTTGGAATTCTTTCCGAGACGCCGTCAAGGAACAATACTATCCCGTGGGGAGCTATGAGGACAAGTACATACAATGGACCACGCTACGACAACAAAGGGATCAAGATGTGCATGAGCTGAAGAATCTGTTCCATACCCTGCACACAAAGTTGGGTATCAAAGATTCAGAGAAACATCTGGTGCTAAATTATTGCAGTTGTCTACACAGATACATTCAGGAGGAAATGGAGTTCCTCGACATCTCCTTGCTTGGTACAGCATACCGGTATGCTGCCAAGATTGAGCAGAAATTCAAGAAGAAGAAGCGAGACTTTGGATCTGCGAATCAAAAGCAAGGGAAAGGTGCTTCCAAACCGCAGAAAAAAGGACCGAGCCAAGGCATGGCGGCTAAAGACAACTCATCGAAGCCACAAGAAAAGAACAGCACCGCAAAGCCAAAGAAGGACATGGGAAAGTGGTGTGAGTTCCATAAGAGCTCCACTCACAACACAAGTGAGTGTCGGGCCAAGCAGCCGCTAGTGGCCGAGATGAGGGCTTCTGAGTCAGATGCATGCTCTGACTCCGAATTAGAACCTGAAAAGGGGAATGAAAAAGGGAAACAGATTATTGATGCGGAGCCCAATGCCACTGTTGCCACTACAAAGATCCAGAAGGAGAAACCGGAAGATCCAGAGGAGGAGGAACGTCTCTTCCACTCCCAGATGTGGGTAAAGGGCTCCCCTGTACAGTTCATTGTCGACAATGGGAGCCAAAAGAACCTCATTTCAGCAGACGCCGTGAAGCGGTTGGGCTTGCCGACCATAGCTCACCCACATCCATACACCATTGGGTGGCTTCACCAAGGACGAGATCTCCGCGTCAGCCGGCAGTGTCGCCTTCCCTATAGCATCAAGCCCTTCACGGATGAGGTATTATGTGACGTTGCTCCTATTGATGTTTCTGATGTATTATTAGGACAACCATACTTGTGAAAGCGTCATGTTGTGTATGAGTCTCGACCTCGTGCTGTTATTATTACTTTGGGAAATAAGTTGTACAGGATACCAGAGGTACCACTTCCTGCCACTATCTCTTTAGTTACTACAAAACAATGCAGTAAGCTCATTTCCCAAACCAGGAAATTCGTTTTCCTGATGATCCACCCCCAGGGCAAGAAGAAGATTGTAGCCACGACCTCCAGACAGGGCTCCTCTGCACAACAACAAAAAATGGATAAGGTTTTGGAGGAGTACAGGGACATATTCACCTCACCCACAGGGGTTCCTCTGCACTGTCAGGTCAAGCACCCGATTGATCTGACCCCAGGTGCGCCGCTACCTAATGAACCGATCTATCGGCGCTCTGTTATGGAGAATGATGAAATCAAGAGGCAGATTCAGGAGCTGTTGCAGAAAGGGCACATCAGACCAAGTTCATCGCCCTGTGGGAGCCCGATCGTGTTAGTACAAAAGAAGGATGGGACGTGGAGACTCTGTATTGACTATCGGGCGCTGAACAAGATCACTGTCCGGAATAGGTACCCAATCCCACGGATTGATGACCTTCTGGACCAACTCAAAGGTGCAAAATATTTCAGCAAGATCGACCTAAAGTCTAGGTATCACTAGGTACCAATTAAACCCTTTGATGTGTGGAAAACTGCCTTCAAAGCCAAGGAAGGCCTTTTCGAATGGCTGGTCATGCCTTTCGGGTTGACGAATGCTCCCGCCACCTTCATGAGGATGATGGATGACATCTTGCGGCCATTCACCAACTCATTTGTAGTGGTGTACTTGGATGATATTCTGATCTTCAGCCAGACTTGGAAAGAGCACCTTCACCACATCCGACAAGTCCTCCAAACACTGCGGCAACACAAGTTGTGTGCCAATTTGGAGAAGTGCACTTTTGGCATGACCCAGGTTCAATATCTGGGATACATTATTGATGAAAGGGGGGTGCATGTGGATCCAGCCAAGATCCAAGTCATTCGGGATTTGCCAGCCCCAACCACTTTAACAGAGCTTCGTAGCTTTCTGGGTCTTGCTAATTTCTATCGGAGGTTCATGTTGGGATTCTCTCATATCACTTGGCCCTTGAGTCAAGTCACCAAGGGAGGAGCGAGAGCAAAAAAATTTTGGTCGGAACCTCAACAGAAGGCGTTCACAAAATTGAAAAATCGCCTCTGTTCTACCCTAGTGCTCACTTTACCAGACTTGCAACAGCCATTTGAGATCGAGATAGATGCCTATGACTATGCTATTGGGGCAGTTCTTACTCAATAGGGACATCCAATGGCATTTCATAGTGAGACATTGTCTGACACAGTTCGCAAGTATCCCACTTATGAAAAAGAAATGTACTTCATTGTGCAAGCTTGTCGACAATGGAAGCATTACATTTTGGGGAAGGAAACAATCATCCACACAGACCACCGGCCCCTGCAGTTCATACAGACACAAGGGAAGTTGTAGAATGATCGCCATCAGAAGTGGTCCACATATCTGCAACAGTTTCATTTGAACATAAAGTACAAGAAGGGTAGCACCAATCATGTTGTAGACTGCCTCAGCCGACCACCGATCGTGGCACTCACCACTATGATCAACTCTTGTGGGCACGAGACTTCTGATTGGCCGCTTCTCTATGAGAGTGACCCAAAATTCGGCCACACTTACAAGGCACTCTTGGGGTTACACAAGTTCCAAATTTTCACCTCCAAGATGCACTTTTATGTCACATGGAACACCTTTGTGTTCCTTCAAGCGAGCGTGCCAAGATTATATGGGAAGCACACTACAGTCGAGTCACTGGGCATTTTGGGGTCGAGAAAATAGTATCAATCCTGCATAAGTATTTCTATTGGTCGAACCTTCGAAAGGATGTCGAGAAGCACATCATATCCTGCACTGCTTGTGCCATTGCCAAACCAACCATCAAGAAGCAAGGCCTATATACTCCTCTACCTACCCCTAGTCGACCTTGGGAATCCATCTCCATGGATTACATGTCGGGCCTGACTTCTACTAAGCAGGGAAATGACTGTGTTTTCATGGTCGTCGACAGATTCTCGAAGATGGCCATTATGGTGGCTTGCAAGAAGAATATCACAGCAGAAGCCATTGCTAAACTCTTCTTTGAACGAGTGTGGGTGCACTTTGGGATCCCACAGTCTATCATATCAGATCGGGATAGCAGGTTCCTCAGCACATTTTGGTCTAGCCTCTGGTCAATTTTGGATACCAAGCTCACCAAGTCCACAACTTTCCATCCCCAAACAGATGGCCAGACAGAGGTCGTCAACAGAATGATTATACACATTCTGCACATGTACAATTCAAAGCATCCACGCACATGGGACGAGAGCCTCCCCTATGTACAACATAGTTATAATCGGGCTCTCCACAGTTCAATCGACCATAGCCCCTTTCAGGTGGGCTTGGGATTCCAACCACTATGTCCCATTGACGTAGCCATGCCATTTGCAGCTGCTCAGGCCAATTCAGCTCATGTCCAGTCTGAAGTTGACAAAGCAAGTAGCTTCATCGAGTGCATTCAACACATCCGCCAACAGGTTCATGATATATTGGACAGAGCTAATGCCAAGTACAAGCAACACCATCATAAACATCGGGTGCCACAAAACTTCCAGGTGGGCGACAAAGTATGGCTACATTTGCAGAAGGAGCGTCTCACTGGACCCCACTGCAAGCTTTGCCCGCTCCGATACGGGCCGTACACCATCACCAAGGCTGTAGGGAACAATGCCTTCGAGCTCAGTATTCCACCATTCCTTGGTCTGCACCGAGTCTTCAATGTGGATCGCCTTCGTCCTTACTTCCCACCTCTACTGGACACCTCGGACATTGCAGAAAAACTCACACCAACAAAGTTAAATCCAGAATGCATGGAATATGCCACCACAGATTGTATCATGGACATGCAAATCAAGAACACTCGCCAATAGAAGATCCAACTATATCGGGTTGTCAAAGCTGGCCAACTCTTGCACCAAGGAAAGTGGTTCACCAGGGACCAAGTTCAGCAGAAATTTCCTCATCTCATGGAGGAACTTAATGCAATGGGGTCCATTGCTTCCTAAGGGGGGAGGAATGATCCAGGTGGATATTGGTGGTCACCCGCCTATTCCACTTGGGGCTCCACCATTGTCTCTTTCAGTTTTTCAGTTTCGGCACAGTTTACTATTTTTAGCAGCTTTTCGGGTCCTAAACTTCCGGAGCCGTTTTGAGGCCCTAAACGGCGTTTTTTGGGAAAATGGAGAGAAACATGGGTTTGTGGACCAATGTTTCTTGTTCCAAATTTGTAGTCCTCAGATATATCTTTCTAACGAGGTATGGTACGCGTCAAACGGAGATCGTATGCCAAAGTTACGCCCCTGGGAAGTTGAAACACCAATTTACCCAAACAGGGCCCATAGTTTTGGCGCTTCATCTCCTAGGGTTATGTTTTTGGCTGTTTAGGATTTCCCATTGTTTCTAAATAATAAATAGGCCCTCGAGCCTCATTTTAACTCAGTTCAGAGACCTGTAGCTGCCACATCTCTTCTCAGAGATAGCTACCAGCGCCCTAGCTAGTTTTATTTCCATTCTGTCTGTAAGCAAATTTCAGTTCTTTGATATTAATGAAATGAAGTGCTATTTCCGCTGTATCTCTGTATTTATGGTTATATGTTTATTCTGTTGCGTTCCTGCATAAATCTGGATCAGAGAGAGGTAGAGGAGGAGGGAGTGATATATAGATAGATTGGAGAAAGAGAGTTTATGTTTTTGAGTTGATATATATAGATAGAGGGAGATATAGATATAGATGTAAGGTGAAGAGAAAAATAGATAGATGGAGGGACAAATAAATTGATAGATATTGAGTGAGAGAGAGTGTGTGTTTGGTGGGGTGAGATAAAGAGACAAAGAAGGAGAAATGGAGGGATATATAGATATATATGGGGGGAGAGAGGGAAGAAGATTTCTTGCAGTAGATGCATTGATTTCAATGTAGATGGTGATTTCTAATCCTATTTGATTGCTTGCACTAGATGCATTGATTTTGGTGTAGATGTTGATTTCTAATGATATTTGATTACTTGCACTAGATGGATTGATTTTAATGTATATAATTTCTAATCCAATTTGATTGCTTCCACTAAATGCATTAATTTCATTGTAGATGATGATTTATAATCCTATTTGATTGATTTCACTAGATGCATTAATTTCAATGTAGATGTTTCTTTCTAGTTATATTTTATTTCTTGCACTAGATGAATTGATTTCAATGTAGACTATTTTTAATCCTATATTATTGCTTGCATTGAATGCGTTGATTTCAATGTAGATGCTGATTTCTAATCCTATTTGATTTCTTTCACTAAATGCCTTGATTTCAGTGTAGATGGTGATTTCTAATCTTATTTGATTGCTTGCACTAGATGCATTAATTTCTATGTAGATGTTGATTTCTAATTATATTTGATTGCTTGCACTAAATGCATTGATTTAAATGCAGATGATTTATAATCCTATTTTATTTCTTGCACTAAATGCATTTATTTTAGTGTAGATGGTGATTTCTAATCCTATTTGATTGCTTGCACTAGATGCATTTATTTCAGTGTAGATGTTGGTTTTAAATCCTATTTTCCTACTTGCACTAGACGCATTTATTTGAGTGTAGATGTTGATTTCTAATCATATTTGATTACTTGCATTAGATGCATTGATTTCAGTGTAGATGTTGTTTTCTATTATTATTTGATTTCTTGCATTAGATGCATTGATTTCAGTCTATATGTTGATTTCTGATTTGATGTAATTGGATGTATGATGGTACATTAATTTTGAAGTCATTGGATTAATAGTGTGCAATGATTTCAATGTAAGCACAAAAACTTATTGGCAATGTACATTGATTTTTGTGTTATAGTAATTAAACCTATTAATATTGGAGAGCAAGAGAGACAAGGTATGATGTTTACTACAACAACTCGAGCTAAATATTTAAATGGTTTACAATTCCAACTGTCATTTTCAAATAATCAATATGAAAAGATGACAAAAGGGTGAAAATAATAATAGTAGAAGAAAATAGTTTGAAATTGATCACAATGAAGACTATTCGTAATTGCCTACATTCTTATTATTCACAGTTTCTATCATTCAATGTCATTACATTGTCACTTTGCATTTAAAATTTTTATTTCATCATTAAATTTATTTTACAATATTTATCATCTCAACAAGCTGAGGTAACTAATCAAATTTAAAATTAAAATGACTCAATAAATCTCATACATATTTAACATATTTAAAATGGTTATATTAATATTAGATGTATTTACATATTATTGATAAAATTAATCATATGTTCCGCATATTATCTATAGATTTTCCTTGGTCACACACGACTAAAACCAGCGTAGATTCATCTTAACTCTGGATCTATCAAGTGTCGAGAGGGATCAAATCTCTCAAGGTGAAAAACTTTCCTCAAGTTTTGCACTCAAGAAAAAGGTTTTCACCTCAAGAGATTTGATCCCTCTCAGCGCTTAATAGATCCAGAGTTAAGATGGATCTAGGTTGGTAATATGATTTCTCATGACTACTAAAGTACTAGAGACAAGGTATTTTTGGAGACACAATTAAAAGTGACAAAATTCCATAATATGACCCGCTGACCTGATACATAAGAGAGCGAAATTACCCCATCGTGAACACGAAAGGCAACCACTTAGTGCACATAACCATGAAAATTAGCAGGCTTGATCTTATGCGTACTTGGAATGAAAGAGAATATCAAAAAAGGTTTAGAATAACACTCGCAGAAAAATTCTTTTCAGAGGAATGGGTGAAATTATGGAAATTAACATGAAGTTAAAATGCCTCAAAGATCGCCGCCATGATCACTCCATAGGGTTTGTGAATCAAAACCAACAAGAGTCAACACATAATTTCCCACTCTAAAAGTAACATATTTGTATCTACTAGAAATGAGAAAATGTTACTATAAGGCCTCATTTATCAAACCATAACTATAAACCTGAATCATTGAAATAAAGGTACCTATTTGCGTACAACATCACTCGAACTCAATCTAACAAGGATGAGGGGTGAAACTTCACAAATATCATACTAGGATTTCCCTTGATAGGAACCAGTAACAGAAATAAACTGAACCAGCACGAAAGAGGTGGTTAATTGGAGAAAAGGGGCTTACCTTATGGTAATGATATAAGATGCGTATTCTTTGGCAAATTCCCATGGAGAACCTTAACCTCCACCCCCAGCCTGAAGAATGAGTGAAAAAAAAACAAGGTGGGAACCAATAACGAGTACATTTACATGTTGAGTTTCCAAAGTTCAAGAAACAAATCATTAAATAGTAATACGATGTATAATCAGGATAGATAGGGTTAAGATTACAGCCACCATGGAATATATTTTGTGTATAAGAAAGAAAAATAAGAGCACACCTCCACCGAAACTATAAAAGAGTATTGGGGCGAAGTTAAACCCAAGAAAACTGGAAAAAAAAATGGGGTGACATTAAACTCGGTAGCACGTCTAGGAACCCCTTATAAGTCTCAATTATGAGCATAGAATTTCTAGGTGAGCATAGAATGTGTTGTAGCCACATTTTTTCTCTAGGTGAAATAAGGTGGGTATCATTAGGAAACCCTACATGTGTAAGAAACCCTTGCTCATAGCAACGATGCTTTGCAGAATGACAAAGGTCAAACAGAGTAGAATGTGTCAGAGAACAAGAGTTAAGGTTAGTTGAAAAACCCTAGTATGATTATAGTCGTTGGATCAACAATCATTGTCTCCCACCATTAGATGGATGCAAGTGTGGCAAGGCACATGAGGGGCATGTTAAGGTTCGTAAAATTTCCAATGGGAGATCGACGAGAATTTCCCTTGTTTAAAGAGAGGTACTGTAATACATACGACTATTGAAGAGACAAAACTTCCTTTTAATAAGTGTGCCAGGACATGATAAATTCCAACCCGATGTAAAGTATATTAGAGTTCAATAGAATATAATATTTATTTATTTCATTACAAAATCCTCATAAAAGAAGGCTATTATGTAGAAATAAAAACATCACGACATGTGTGTGATGTAGGTAATGGGATACATTAACAATACATTTGATTCAAAATGAAAGGTTAAATGAGACATATAATAAAAATGTTCTAGTAGAAATTATTGTACTGACAATAAAAATGAAACTATGTAAACCATCATTTTTACATGTTCATTGAAAACTATTTTATGACATAAGAGTCTATATATGTATCTATTTGGAAAAATGAGTAACATGTTATTTAGAGACCTAATAGAAACCTAATTAATTGTATCCAATGTTCAAACTATGGTATCCTAGATTGTTAAGCAATTCAAACAAGAAATATTTCTTAGTTGAGAAATGTAGATGAGAATTGATGAATTAGAATAGTGGATAGTATAGAAAAAACAAATTGTAATATTAGGGAGATGTGACATTGGTATTAAACTCGATAGCATGATGAGGAACCCATTATAAGTCTCGATTATGAGCACATAATCTCTAGGAGAGAGCATTGGGTCATAAGGCCTACAACATTTAAACTGAGAGTAATGAAAAAAAACTTAAATGAACACCAAACAAACATGGGCATGAGGCAAAGAGTAACTTGTGAGTGTGGGTGTTGTAGCCACGCTTTCTCTCTAGGTGAAAGAAGGATGTTGTCATTATACAAACCCTATAGATGTAAGAAACCACTACCCACATCAACAACACTCTGTATAACAACAATGGTCGAATATAGTAGAATATGTCAAAGAACAATAGTTAGTATTAGCTAAAAAGCCCTAGAATGATTCCATCCGTTGGATCGACAATTATTGTCTCCCATATTTAGATGGAGGCAAGTTTGGAAATGCGCGTGAGAGTCATGTGAAGGTTAGTGAAATCACCTATATGAGATCGGCAATACTTACCCTTGTTTAAAGAGAGGTACTCTAATACATATGACCATTGAAAATACCAATGTTACCTTTAATAAGCATGCCAAGGCACGATAAATGCCAACCCAATGTAGAGTATATTAGAGTTCAACATGATATAATATTGATGTATTTCATTCCAAAATGCTCATAAAACTAATCTATTAGGTAGAAATAAAAACATCATGACATGTGTGTGATGTAGGTAATGGGATACATTAACAATACATTTGATTTAAAATGAAAGGTTAAATTAGACATACAACTAAAAGGTTCTAGTAGCAATTATTGTTCTTGAAATAAAAATGAAACCAGGTAAACCATCATTTTTACAACATTGAAAACTATTTTATGAGGTAAGAGTATATATATGCATCTATTTGGAAGAACAAGTAACATGGTATTTAGAGACCTAATAGAAACCTCATTAATTGTATCCAATGTTCAAACTATGGTATGTCATATTGTTAAGAAATTCAAACACAAAATTTGCTTAATTGAGCAAAGTAGATGAGAATTGATGAATTAGAGTAGTGGATAATATAGAATATATTTTTTTTTGGTAGTAGATATGTGACAAGATGAGCCTATTTTAAGCCTTGCATGGAAATAAATGAAACACACCAGTGAGTTGGGATCAAATTCCAACTAGAAGGGCTATTGTTGGTCCATACTTGCTCAAGAGAATAGAAGAGAAAATAAGAAACATTAAACAGAACTTGAAGTCTTCCTAGGGTAGAAAAAAAAATTATGCAGATAAGAACATGTCAAAAAAGGAATTTGAAATTAGCAACATATGGTATCAAAACACTAGTTTCAAAAACTGAGCTTAGGGGGAACCACCACATTAGAAATTAGTAAATTATAAAATTGTGGATCAGGCTCAAGATGGGTATACTAATGTTGGGTTGTGTTGATTATAAGGTACCTAAGTGAATCAAGGTTACTACACGAGATGGAAGATGATACCAACCCACCTGTGATAAAGGGGGAAGGAATCTATGTGGAGTTAGAAGGAGGAACTACTCCACTCATGGATATTGTGAGAAATTTACGATAGGAGTTGTTTTATCTTAGAACTAGTAATGAGCGGTTGTTGAAGGGAAGTGAAGAACAAGAAATGATGATCAAAGACTTAACTAAAAATTCAAGTCAAAGAATAATAGAAACATAAACACTAAAAAGGAAAAAATTTGAGACTGAATCAAAAAAATTAAGGAAGTGGAAATGATTTAGACATAACTTACCCAAAAATACATAAAAGGAAGAATAAATTGGAGTTGCAAAGGGAGTTCAAAAAAATAAAACCCCCTGCTTTTGATGGGGAAAATGAGGAGGATGTAGAAGCGTGGCTCCTCAAAATGACAAATTTTTTCTAAGTTTATTAGTATGTGATTAATTTGAAGGCAAAGATTACCATTTATCAGTTACAAGGGAAGGCTGCTCTCTAGTGGGAGGAGGTCAAAATTGTGCATACATTGGAGGAAAATATAGTTTCCTGGGAGGAGTTCCAAAAAGAATTTAAGTCTATAATATATATGAATGAAATATATTATGATGATCGAGTAAAGGAGTTCCATGAGTTACGAATGGGATAGATAACTACAAACGAGTTTCTGGCTAAATTCACTAATTTGTTGCAATATGTCCCTTACACTAGGGAAGAAAAAGCCAAAGTGAAAAGATTTTTATATTTCTTATCAGTCCCTTATAAATAAAGGATTGAGTTTGATAATACTAAAAAAATGGATGGAGTAGTACGAAAAGTAAGACTATGTTATCAACGGTTTAAAAATAGAGGAGAAGGCTCAAAACCTTGGAAAAATAAGGACAAAAACAAATCTGCAATGGGAAACAAAAAAAACAAAAAACTGCATACCTTAAGAATTTTGGAAAGGATCACCATCAAAAGAAATTCAACAAAGGGAATTCATCCCTGCTAGCACAATCTCAAATAGATTCCAAGCCCATGGATTTGAACAATAAAAATATAGGTGGGGTTTAAGAGAGAGAACCACTGAATTGATGGGGGTGTGGGGAACCTCATTTATTGAGGGATTTTCTGGATTACCCCAGGTTTATTCAAAACATCGAGGTTATCCATGAGGAAACAACAATGAATGATATTTCCATAAACATTCCCAAGATAATTGTAAAGTTGGAGGATAGGAAAGAGGAGCACCAATCCACTATGATCAAGATTGAATGTACCATTTTAAAACATCGTGTTTCTATTTCAATTTATCTAGGGGCTAGCTTAAGTTATATTAGTCCTTAAACTATGGAAAAATGGAAATTGAAAATTGAAAATTTTAAGATTACATGGTTGGTATAGCTAGAAACTGGTACAAAGAGGAAGGTAACTAGCCAAGTAAATGTTTGTTCCACAGAAGTAAACTTAAATATACTCCATTTAGGGTCCTATGATATGTTAATAGGCATGGACTAGTTGGAAAAAAATAGAGTTGTGATAACCTGTTTACAGAAAGCAATGATTTATGTAAGTCATGAGGGACAAACCCAGTTAAATAAAAGGTATACCAAAACCAATAGTTGTTAGACATATCTCAACTTTACAACTGAAAAAGAGTGCCAGAAAAGAGTGTTAGTTATTATTTTTCATGTTGAAGCAAATGAGTAGCAAACAAAAAAACAAAAATTAGATGACCTTCCAATCATTAGGGAATTACAAGATGTTTTTCCAGAGATTATGGGGTTACCTTCCCGCAAAGACATGGATTTCTACATTGATCTACTACTAGGCATAACCCTAGTGTCCAGAGCACCTTATAGAATGAGTATTCCTGAATTAATGGAATTGAAGATGTAGTTACAAGAACTACTCGATAAAGGCTATATTAGACCCAACATATCAACACGGGGGCCTCCTTTGTTCTTCAGTGAAAAAGAAGGATGGAACATTGAAAATGTGCATAAACTACTTATAATTAAATAAATTGACCATTAAAAAAAATACCCGCTACCCCGTATTGATGATTTGTTTGACCAGGTAAGAGGGAAAAAAATATTCTCAAAAATTAATTTGAGAACTAGGTATCATCAATTAAGATTCAAGGATGAATGCATCCACAAAACAATTTTTTGAACTAGATATATTGGTCACTACCAATTTATAGTGTTACCATTCGGTCTTACTAATGCACCATCAACCTTTATGTGTTTAATGAATATCGTGCTTAGTAAATATCTTGAACAATTTGTGATGGTATATATAGATGAAATTTTGGTGTATTTTAAGAGTTAGAAGGAGCATAAAGAACATCTAAAACTGGTGCTACAAACTTTAATATAACATCAACTATATGCTAAGTTTAGAAAATGTGAGTTTTACAAGGACAAAAGATAATATTTGGTCCTTGCCATCTCAAAGGAGGGATTTTCTATTGATATTAAAAAGGTTAGGGCTATTTTAAACTAGCCCATACCTAAGGATGTGTCAACTATCTGATCATGCATGGGAATTACAAGATATTACAGGAGATTTATTGAGGGTTTCTCTAAACTGGCCTACCCTACCACTTCCTAACAAAGGAAAGGAAAAAAATTTCAGTGGACAACCAAGTATTAGGAAAGTTCTTAAAAGCTAAAATATTTTCTAACAATGGACCCTATTTTGAAAATTGTTGATCCGAAAAAGGAATTTTTTGTATGTAAAGATGCTTGAAGGATGACCACCAACACCGGAACGCAACGCTTATTGCAATTCGCGGAACTCTTCCAAAATTGGCAAGAAGTCGAGGGCTTCTGCTAGAGGAATTGTCTCTCATATTTGAAGAGGGAGACCTTCAACCTAGAATAAGGGAGGTCTACAACCTGTGATGGTTTAAGGATGACCACCAACACTGGAATGCTTAATGCATTTCCTAGAACTCTTCCAAAGTTGGCAAGAAGCTAAAGTCTTCTGCTAGAGGAAGTGTTCTGAAAGAGGAAGAATATCAACCTCACATAGTTGGTTTAAGGCTGTCCACCAACCAAAGGCATGCTCATGGGCATCCGTATCTCTGGCTAAAATTCTGAATCTGGAATGAGAGATTGTGGCTCAGGCTCGCTTGAACTGCTATGTCTTTGGCTACAACTCTGAATCTGGAACGAGAGATTGTGGCTCAGGCTCGCTTGATGTGCTATGTCTCTGGCTACAAATCTGAATCTGGAATGAGAGATTGTGGCTCAGGCTCGCTTGATGTGCTATGTCTCTGGCTACAACTCTGAATCTGGAATGGGAGATTGTGGCTCAGGCTTGCTTGATGTGGCTACGAAGCTTATAGATGACCACCATTTCCCCCCCTATTAGGTACAAGGTGAGATGATGGAGAAAACTCAACTGCAATTTTGTTCACTATTCTAGAGCAAGTTCTGACATGTGACTTAAACATATTCTTGGTTGTTGATGCCCATTTCCAAGAAGCGATCCATCCAAGATGAATCTTTGTTCTTGCAAGAGGCTTGTTCCTGAAGCATCTGTGTGAAGAATGGGTGTGCCGACCATAGTGCTTGCATGGGTGAAGATTGAAACAATGATCTTTCATATGGCCAACTCGATCACAGTGTTGGCATTTTACAATTTGTTGTTGCTGTTATGGGAAAGGAGCAGGATCTGGAACAGTTGAAGGTGAACTTTCATGAATAAATCTGACACTCTGAAATTTGATGGGCTTGGAGTAGTCTGGAATATGAAAGGATAACTCCTTCTCATATCCAAGACCTGTTCTGTGCTTATTATGGAAAAAATCTTCCCAAGGTTTGATGATGGGCTTGGGAAGTGCATGCTACATTTCTGCATCTTTCTGCACATCTGCTCATGAAATGGGTACTGAATGTGGACCAACCTCTACTTTATATTCTTGCTGCTGATGGGAGTCCCTCTCAATTTTCTGAACAAAAACAGGTTCAGAATGATTACTCTGCTTCTGTAATTCCTCTTGCTGTAGCTGACATTCAAGTTGCAGAAACTCGATATTTTCATGTGCATCTTGTAAACAACTATGGATATCAGTGAGAAAATCCTTGTTTATTCTGACTTTATTATCCATAGCAGATAGTATCACATTGTTTAGTATCTCTAATAATCCACAAATAGGAACCATTTTCCAATAATTTAAAATGTTGAATGCACCCCCAAAATTAAATAAACTGGTGCTCTACCCAGCTGGACTTCAATGCATTAACCAACAAACAAAATTCATTCACCAATGATATTTGGTGATTACTTCACCACATTTATGACTTCATAGAGTACACATAGATAAGGACTAGCATATAGGTTGTACCATCAACACTCATATAATTGGCTTAATGCATATCACAATCATTTGCAAACAATATGGCATTTATCTCACTCCAACAAAAGATAAATAAGCACCAACATACACAGTCTTTTTCTCAACTTGAAATATGAATATATGGTGAGCGGATAAGAGAGATTGAACAACCACCCAAATGAAAGTGTCCCACTTTGAAGCTCATGTCTTTGCTACAGGAGACACCCACACAATCGATGAGGAGGAAGAAAATTCTATCTTGCCCAGACAATGGTTCAGTCTCTCATCAAAATAAATCCAACAAACATAAATAAGGTCAGTGGCCCCAACAAGCAAGGGATTTTTTCCCCACAGTGCCAATATCAATTCCCAGCAGTGAGATTCCCAATATCGATTAACAAACTAGACAGTTGGTACCCGACAAAAAGGCCATGGAGGTGTTAAAATGTATGGGTATAATGTGACTATGTGCTTATACACAAGGCACATTAGGGGATATGAACTATTTTGATTAGCTAAAGAAGGCACACTCCTGGCTGCTATGTAGCGGCACACTTTTCTCTTTTACAACAGTTTGAAGGTGCATGCATCAAGAGGGGTAACTTCTATATTTTGAGACTACAAGAAGATGCATTCCCACAATTGACGTGTTTAGTTAGTTTCAGCATATAGACAGTGCATAGTAGGTGCATTCCATCGTAAGAATTGGATATATATCATGCAAGAATGGGGACACACTTAGCTGGAGGCTATCATGCAGAGCTAATACATTATACACTTTAATATTTTTAGCAGAGCTAATGAAGGTATTTTTAACCTATCATTGGGCTGTGTCATGTGTTGAACTCAACGGGTAGGTGTGGAAGTGAAGACTGGAAGCTGGAGTTTTGAGGAGGGAGACCGATGGTGTAGGGGTCGAGCTGCAGTGGGAAGGTCGTCGGTGTAGAGGTCGAGCAAGTGAAGGGTCTACGGGAAGGTCGTCAGGGAGCACCAAGCGATGAGGGCTAAGGGGAATATGAGACAAGGGCCGAGGAGGGAGGTCCGGAAGTGAGGGGAAAGTGGAGGAAGTAGAGTGGGTGCTATGTGGAAGGGCGGAGGGAAGGGCAGGTGTTGAGGGAGCCACAGGAGGCTGAGGTCGGTGTTGAGCGGAGGGTCGAGGGCCAATTGTTACCAGTGAGGGGCATGGTCAAGCAGATGTATACGCTCCAGAAGCTAGACCTTTCAATCAATTCATTGAATGATAATATTCCTACTGAGATTTGGAAATATAACATCCAATAATGGTCTATGAAAAAGGTGGCATACAAAAAATTAAAAACTGGAGTTGAGGACTAAGGTAACTTGGGACAGAGTGAGGGACTGAAGCTGGAGTAGCCAAAATGCCGAGTGACCAGAGCATAGTCGAGGACAGGGAGCCCATCGTCAACATTAAATGTATATCAGTGGAGAGGTGTGAACCATTGATGAGGAGGAGGTAACTCTATGGTAAAGCGGAGTCATGGAGCAGCCACCAAATATGAGAGAGGTGCACAGTGGGGTGTGAAGGAGGGACCGTTGCCCAGCAATATGGAAAATAATGCATCAACCATTTGAGTATGATAGGATTTTGGCAGATATGACAGGCTGCAAAAATGGTAGAAGGATAGAGAATATGGAAGGAATGGAAAAGCAGTAAGAATATTGCAGAATGGATGAGGGAGTTACAAGCCAAAAATGGATCTGGAAAATGGCAGACCAACAGAGATATAAAATTAGGCAGGGCAATAATACACCTGCAGCTTTGATACCATGTTAAACACACACATGGTGAATGATCAAGTAAACACACACAAAGGAAGATAAGCATTAGTTGCATTTCTATTACTCATAGATGTACATTTATATTACATTAATGTGACTATTGGATTCCACATTCCAAGGTCACTTGGACTCCTTTGTGACTATTCGGCTTCCACACCTGCCCATAGAGGATTATGTGTCCAACAATTGCCTATTTTAATCCACACTCTCGATATGTGGAGACACTACCTATTGGGAAAAAATCACTTTGATAATAAATCACATTAGTTTAAAATAATTTTTCATCCAACTAGATCGTAATGCTAGAAAATCTAGGTGGGTGGATTTTCTTAATGAATTTGAATTCGATATAAAACACATTAAGGGAAACTAAAATAAAATAGTAGATGCCTTAAGTAGACATGCAAAAACTATTATGGAAATTTCTGTTAGCGTTGCCACTACAAATTTCATGGAGTAGATCATAAATTCAATATAGGAAGATCTAATTTATCAGCAAGTTCAATAGAAATTGAAACAAATATAAATTCTAGGTTATACTGAAAGTTCATAAAAGTTATTAACCTACAAAAATAGATTGTATGTTCCAAATTCAAGTGCTTTAAAACATATGATATTATATGGCCATCATAAGAAACCGTATGTTGGACAACCTAGATATCAAAATATGATAACATCACTAAGGAAGGAGTTTTACTAGTTTGGAATGAAAAGGGAAGTAGCATAATATTTGTCCAAATGTTTAAAATGTCAATAGGTAAAGGTGGAACACCAACACCTAGTTGGATTGTTGAACCCACTACCGATTCCCGAATGGAAATGGGAAGTGATTTTGTTAGAATTTTTAGCATGATTGCAAAAAACAAGGAGACAAAATTATTCCGTTATGATGGTCATAGACACCTTAAGTAAGGTAGCACATTTTATACCAGAACTATCTACCTATGGAACATCTCAGATTGCAAACATTTTTAGGAAGGAGATATTTTGATTGCATGGAGTACCAAAAATTGTAGTATCTAACAGGGATGCTAAATTCACCTCCAAATTATGGAAGGCTTTGTTTGGAGTTATGGGGACCCAACTAAATTTTAGTACTACTTATCACCCCCAAATTGATGGATAGACAGAGAGGACAAATCAGATTCTAGGGGACATTTTAAGAATGTATGTCATGGATAGACCTACAAAATGGGAAAGTTTCCTACATTTGGTAGAATTTTCCTACTACACTAGTTATCAAGCCTTGATAAAAATGAATCCTTTTGAAGCCTTATATTGTAGAAAATTGGATACACCTCTCAGCTAGATTCAGCTGAAAGACAAGCTAATTTTGGAACCCGTTGCATTACAAGAAATGGAACAGGTGGTGTGATAAATTAGATAGAACATAAAAAATGCACAGGATAGACAAAAAATTTGTGTTGATAACATTAAAATACATGAGTTTAAGGTTGGATATCATGTATACATAAGATTTAAACTGAGAAAAGGTACCTTAAGGACATGAACTTGTGCCAAATTGGCACCACGATTCTATGGACCTTTTGAGATTCTGGACAGGATGGGACCAATAACGTATCAACTGGAATTGCCCACTTCAGTTGGTTGGTATCATCTAGTTGGATGGGACCACTTCACATACTAGACTAAAGATATATATTGCTCAAGAATCGAGCCATTTCTCAAGTTAAAGTGAAATGGAAGCACTTTACACCTGAGGAGGCCATTTGGGAGATGGAGAGAAAAATGCGAGAGGACTTTCTAGCACTATTCTAGAAGGAAGGAAGTTGGATATTGAACATAGAGACAATGTTGAATAAAAATGAGTGAAATATGTAATACCCATCTGTTTTTGTTCATAATTATGAGTTATTATTCTTAAGACATGGAATAATTTTAGATTTGATGGCTAAGAAGCCATGTTAGATTTGGAACTAATGTGAACAATAAAATAATTGCGATGTAATTAATAGAATTTCATTAATAAATAAAATTTTGGAAATTACTTGGGGAAAGAAGCACTCGAGTTAAAATATTCTTGCTAGGATTGGAAACCATTATTGGTGGGTGAAATTAAGATAAATCTTCCCTTAAATGTCTCCTAAAATTCCCTAGGAGGAAATAGACAAGATTTAATATGATGGGAGAAAAAATATCTATTAAATCACTTAGTTGGCGAAAGACATTCAGTATGGGTGAAATAAAGCGCTACGGGTGTTAGTGTCAGTATTTTCATCCTTCCACCAGTGATCAAAATTAACTCTTTCATGTCATTTTATGGGTCCCACTCGTAATTTTTTTATCATTCCACTAGTTCATGCAAACATTTGGTCACTTGGTGCAGATTTTCATCAAAGTTCACTCTTTTCAAAAAATGTCATTTCATCACTTGCTGGGTCACTTTGTCACTATGTTGAGTGTCCATTATTTCATGAGTCTTATCATATTTTCAGTTATATCATCATGAAATCTATTCAGTCAATGTGTCCATTAGGTATTAGGGTTTTCAAGGTCCAATAAAACATCATTTCCATTGCATAAAAGACTAGCAAGACTAAGAGTAATCAATAAATTCACTTTACTATGTAAATTTGAAATGTAATATTTAGTTTTTATTCCATTATGTAATTTTCATTTCATCATGTAATTTTATGTTTTCTCAATCTGTAATAAGTTCAGTGGTTTCGAGATAGTTGTCAACTAAAAAGTTTCATGTGCCAAGAAAGCTCAGAAGCTTCAAATTCTAAGTGTTCTCAATCCATCAAATCATCAATCTCCAAATCAGAAACAAAAGTGAAAGGTAAAGATGTCAAAGTTTAAAGTGAATGAGAAGAAAGAAAGGTGGGTCCCAAAGAAAAATTCATTCAAATCATCAAGTATAAAGCCCATCACAAGACAAATAAAACATTCATTTTCTCTCCCAACCATCAAGCTCACACCCCCTCAGCTTGAAAAATTTGTTTGTAGGGCCAAATTTCAAGTTTTGGATGGCGTTGTGCTCCTAGAACTGGTGTTGCGCTCCTGGCAGTGAGGTGTTGCGCTCCTAGAATAAACGTTGTGTTCCTATCCAGTTTCATCCACAGCCATCAAAACTTCATGCCACTACTCCAAATCACCAACAAATGGTTTATCCACCTCAATACAAGTAAGCAACACCATTTTTTCCCTCCTAACATTTTCCATTTGCAAGATTAAGGTGCTAAATCTCTCATTCAAGTTTGCAAGTACTTAAGCTAAGAAACCCTATATTTGCATTCCTATAGCCCTAAATTTTTCCCTAAACCCTGCATTCCTTTCCCACATCACATTAAACCCTAATCCTATCCCTACATCACTAAATCCATGTTCCCAAATTTCATTACCCAAAACCCTAGCTCCTAGACTACACATTTTCTAGGCAGCTTCTGCTATACCTATAATCAATTTCCCCATCTCATTTCCCTAAGTATTTTAATCCCATATCAGTCCCCTAAGTTCACTAACCCCCTTCCCTATTTCCCCAATTTTTCCTACTCCCATTCCCACTCCCTAAACCTATTTTCCACTCCCCTTTCCCTACCCCAGGGTTTCAAAACTAAAAACACTATGGAGGAGGAAGACATAGATTACATGGAGGAAGAAGAGGACAGAGAGGAAAGGAGACCTCACGAGGGAGGAATAATTTTGAGGCTTGAGCCCACCAACACCAGAGAACTAATGGCCTCTCCTATGACAGTCTCTTGCTTTGAATATGTTGGTTGCCTTGATTTCTGCAAAATGATCCAAAGATTTCAACACCATCCTGTTTTGAGCAGAGTTTTCATTTCAAACCTCAGAGACAATCAGGTGTGACCTTCACCATATCCACACCTATCATTGTTGCTACCATAGGGATACCAAACATGGGTGAGAACTAGTTTAAAGCCAAAGACTTGGATGACCAGTATTATGAACCATTCATCAAACCAAGGTACAAAAATGAGAGAAAAAGAGTCTTCCCTTTTAGTTACCTTCTTGATAGGTATACCCCCATGATGAAAATCAACATGAAGTACTTCTCTTGTGAAGGAAGGTTCTCCAGACTTTACACTTATCATATTAGACTGCTCATGCACTTCACAAGAGTAAAGTTGCTCAAAATCCCATATTATTTGTTTAGGAGCATAGAAAAATGGCCTACATAGTACAAAAGAGAGAATATGATTAGAAAATGAACAACCTCTTTCATCACTCCTTGATCAAAATCATTGTGCTCCATCATCTATATCAGTTTCACATTTCATGGGATACTTTCTTTTCCAATGGTGTTTTCACTGCTGCACAAGATCAGTATGTTGAAACCATCCCTCCTTCATCTCAATCCTTTGCATCTATTCCTCCACCAGGTCAGCCTACTAGACCCACACCACCACCATCATCAGTATTTCAGAGTCATATTGGGTCGTCCAACAGAGTTGTTATGTTTCCATCTTGTTTCTAAATGTGTGGCTTGAACACAAACCTCATCTATGTTTGTGGGATTAAGCATGATAATAGTGTGCCTAAGGTAATTGTGCAAACCCCTAATGTAATTTAACAAATTTTCTTGAGAAAACAAATTAATACCCAAAAAAAGGGCTCTTCTCCTAAAATCATGAGTATAATCTTGCACACTTTTCCCTTTCAACTGTCTAAAATTTTTCCAGTCCATAATGGCCTTTTCATGTAAGCTAATGGATAGAATTGTCTTTTAATGGCAGCAATAAAACTTGAACAAGACATAGATATCTTACTGTAGTTTTTAATCTCTTCTTGAGTCCTTTCTTCCCACCATACAAGTGCAGCTCCTTCCATCCTCAAAGAAGCAAATTGAATCTTTATGTCATCTTCATGAAGGTTCTGAATTCTGCAATACACCTCGAATTGACGTATCCAATTTCCAATCTTTCTACCTGACATGATGGCTATGGATTCGAGATCAACTTCTGGTGCTCATACCTCGTCAATCAACTCAACATATAGTGCAACATCTACCTCCTCAATCTCAACTTCTTGAGACAAAACTTGAGGTGATTCAAGTGCATCTTTGAGTGAAAATTTGGGTGAAGATGGTGCCCTTGTGGCTCTCCTTCTTCTGGTCCTAAAGTCAGGACTTGCAACCAAAAATCTCCCTTCACCTCTCTACAAATTTGACCTTGTAAGCATCACAAATTTGCAACCATTAAACTTGCACAAAACTCAAGAAACTATCAAGCAAATAACCTTTCCTTTCAACCAGGATCTGATACCAACTTGATCTGAGTATGAATGTTAGTTTCTTTGTGCTAATTTCATCTTCAACTTTAAAATTTATTTGATGATATTATGCTTGATGTACATAGGTTTCCTTGTTGTTTATGTGTGTCAAACAGGTAAATTAGGTGAGTTTTATGAGTGAATTCAAGAGAATAAAGCGTGAAAAAAATATGTTGAATATTAGGAAAAACAAGAACAGAAAACCATCACAATTGATCCATCAACATAGAGTTTTGATGAAGGATCTCACCCCTCCCGAGCTACATCTCCTTCGTCCAGGTTCCATGGTTCAAGCCTATGTATTAGCTAAAAAGTGAAAAAATTCTATTTACATTCACCTATAGCTTCTAAAACATGCTTCAATGAGTCCAAAATTTCTAAATCTATTAGAAATGACTCTTCTTGTTCCTAATTTGGTCGAAAATTGCTCAAGATATGGTCAAAACAAAATTTTCCTAGGAAACTGCCCCTAAATCTAGAGAAGACTCTAGTTAGGGCCGACAAAGTTGGGGGAAGCTCCTAAATTATCGTGTCCACCGAAAATCCCACCAATTTAAACTGTTGTTTAATTAATGCCAATGTGCAGTGTTAAAATGAATAAGTGAGGTTTAAGCACATAAGTGCAGATTTAATTAAACTACATTACATATAGATTAGGTGCATAATCCTTTTTTAGCGCTTAATACAGGGTATTAAACCCACTTTTTAATGTAATTCCCGCACATTAACTATTGGTTCCGCCTTCGGTTATGTGGAAGGTATCATGGGGAGGGGGCTGGTCTGCGGGACTAGCCCCCTCCATATCCCCGTCGCTACAACCGTATAATAATAAATAGTAGTCGGGAGCATAACTTATTAAGTGCTACTCCCGTGGGTTATTGGTTAGCTGCTCCGTTGGTGTGGGGGAGGTCGTGTGGGTCGACCTTGACCTCTGCCCATCCAATATACATTTTTCCACAGAACAATGTAATACCTTTGGAATTTGTGAAATGAATGTGTTTCAGACTTTAGTATATGATATATACGCTCCACCGGCATAGTTGAACTTTGGTTTAAAAAATATTGTGCCCCATATAAAATATAACTTTGGACTTTGTAATATATATATATATATATATATATATATATATATATAATGTGCTCTATAATATATGTTTAACTTCGGAACTTTCGCATATGAATATGCCATCAAATATTAAATCTGCCCACCATATAATTCAACCTTAGCATATCAAAAATCATTTTGACCATTGGAGAGGGTCCACCAGAGGGAGCACATGGAAACCCCTGGTTGCACCATGTGTCAGTCTTTGGTTGGATGTCCATCCCTATATTAAAAAAAATCAACTTCAACTTTAGGAGCAATTGTAAAAAAATTCACCTTCAAACTAATTCGGTGCACGGTGAATCCTGCAGTGACACTTGTCGCAGTGCCACTGGGAAAAACTGAAGAATATTCCTAGAATATACCATGCATGCTGACTGGGCTGCCATGTCATCAACTTGTCACTATTCTGCAAATTTTTTAGTTGTTTAGGAAAACGAACATCAGACAATTTTATTAACATCACAGAAGTAAACGATCTTGGATAATTTGGGTAGTTGAAGGAACTCAGATCAAAATCTTATAGTATTAATATGCATGAATCCATTCGCCATGCATAAATTAAATCTATAACTCTTATCTTTTGGGTTCTTTTATTTCATGGGTTCGTAGTTACAGTCAAAAGGAACAAAGATTCACATTTCTTCTAAAAGGGTTGTATCTAGAGTTGTTTGTAGAATTTCTCTGTTTTCAAGGAAGAATGATAGATGCAAGGATTTGATTTTTAGTGAATGAAGATGTGAATATAATTTCTAGAATTTTCCACATAATTAAAAAAATTTCCCTATAGTTTAGTGGCAAGGGTATTTTTTTAAATATCTAGGATAGTTTAACAACAAACATATTATTTAGGGAGGATTTTTTCAAATTTTTTTTTTTAAATCCAAACTATTAGTAACAATATTTTACTGGTAAAAGGGATTTTTTTTTTTGTTAGGAGCCAAATATTTAGGCAAGAAATAGCTTTTTTATTGTATAGTTTCATTGGAAAGTTCTTGCAGTCATTGGAAAAATTTATTGGATAAACTGGAGTTCTTACAAGTAACCAAAATTGTTGAAATATGATCGAGTCAAGGACCATAATGCTCCTAACCATCTATAATTATCATACTTGGAAAAATAAAATGGGACAACTTTTTGAGTGTTGCAAATGTTAAGTGATAATTAATTGATTTTTAAAATTGAAGTTGAAATTTTTTCTTATGAAGCCATGGGCTTAATATAGTTGTATGTGTTAGATAATATATTGTTTAATTTGGAAAAATGTACCATTCCAAAAGAAAGTTGGGATAAGTTGGCCTCTCTATATGGAGAGTTGAATGAATTTCATGCTTTTGACTGAAGCAAAATTATCAACTTTGGTACTTAATGAACATGCCTTTATTAAGGAGCTCCTGTTAGGCCTTTGTTTTGTCTTGCTTTATATCACCTTTTATTTGAAATCCCTCATGCTTTTGTTTAGTTTGAATGGTTATTGTCGTGGTTTTGTGCATTCTCATAGACAATAGGTGTTACACCATTTTTTGGTCATCTAACCTATTGTTATTAGATGGACCCAAGTACACCATGTAAGACCAATTTTACCCTAGGTAAAATTGCATTCACTATGAAAAATAACTTAATAAACCACCTTTATTAAGTTGTTTATGGTCTAAACAGGAAACCCCATGAGGAAATATTAAATAAATCTACATTTTTTATTCTCCTCGAGAATAATTAAGTTAAACAACAATTTAATTAATATTCCTGGTTATATTTAACCCAAAGCAGAAATTAATTAGATAAACCATTATTTATCTTATTATTTCCTAAGAATAATTATTTAAACCTTATTTAAAATAATATTCTTTGTTAAATATGACTAAATCACCCTCAAATAATTAAATAAATCATTATTTATTTGATTATTTACTCAAACCACATCCTTAAAAATGATAAATAACTCATTTATTTATTTATTATTTACAAATAAGGGAATTTGACCCAAATCAAATGCCTTTTCCCTCCAACAAATATAATAAAATATTCCATAAAGTTGGATCTTGATTTGGTTAATAATATTTTAATTATGCGCAAAATCCTAGACTAATAATATTTTGTTATAAATAGAGGTGTTTTCCCATTCATTTGTCACCTTTTTTTGCCTAAAGATCACTTTGGATCTATACTTTTGGTCTGACTATTGATCCACCATCATAGTCATATTTTTTCCACCATTTTTTTTTGGGTTTTCTACACCATCAAGAGAGAGGAGTTTTAGATCTGAAGTGTTGAGGACTTACAAGAACCCATCCCATTGAGGAGAACTGGTAACACCCTTCTGTGTTTTCCTCCCAGGTGACATTAATACAAAATTCATTCAACATATTCGTGTCTTGTTTATTGGATGCATGGAGTAAATCTTGTTTTTTCTTCTGTTTAATGTCTTCTAATGCATAGATCTAGAATTTTGCAGCATTTATCTTGATCACCTAATTGCAGATCTGAAGATATTGGCAGCCATATTTGTTGTTAGGATTGTTTGTTATGCACAACTAAAGTGGTATTTTTAAATGCGCTTGGAATTAAAAGATTCATACTAACAATGGCGACTCCACATGGGTTTACAGTGCAAATGTACATCGTTTTTGATCCTTGTATATCTGTTTTGTGAACCTAGGATTCTCTTTGTCCCCTTTTTTTTTTCTTTTCTTGATGTTGTTTTAATCTATAAAACCTAAAATGATAAAAATTAAACTTACTTTGTTTCAGGACCTATTGTGCGGTGTGAGAGGATCGGTTTCATGAAATTTGAAACGACAACTTTTGAAATCCACAGCAGAGAGTGCAGGAAGTGCGAAATTCGCACTTTTGGCCCAAAAACTGTGACCTGGACCCTCAGGATGCACCTTTCAGTCCAAAAATTGCAACCTCTGTTGAAAACAGGCCAGAAACTACAACCTTGACTTTTTGCAGGGATTTTTATAAAAGTTTTATGGGTTTGTCTGAGCCTCTGTTCAGGGTTGTCTGACCTCTGTCTCCGCCCGTTTTGGACCTGTACTTGTTTTATTTTGCTCAACTAAGTGGGAACCTAGCCCCCTAGGGCTTCAATACCCTCCACTTTTGGTGGAAGAGTTTTTGTTGTTACAGGTTGTCTGAAATTTCAGAGTCTTCAGCCATTTTTCAGATCTGACACCTCACCTTCAAATCCACTTCAGATCGGCTTGTTATCCATCCAAACCAACTCATTTAGCTTTTTTTGGGTTTTCCTTTAGGGTTCACTCTGTTTCCCTCTAGGAGATAGCCTTTTTCCACCTCTTTTACAACAATTTTTCCTCTGATTTGTTGTTGTTTTCTACACCACTTTCCCGCAGATTTTTTCCTTTAGATCCCTGTCCCTCTTGACCTTAGATCTATTGGCTTTTTTAGTGTGTTTTGATTAGTTTTTTCTCACCTATAAACTAGTTGTTGAGAGACCCGCCTCCTTGGGTTTAGATTATTGCATTATTAGCTGTTTATTTTATGTTTTTGCATGCCTATATATTATCATTTGCATGTTTATTTATAGCTATACATCACACTTTTTCTTTTTCTCTACAAACTTCTGGGTTTAAAAATTAAAATTTAAACACTTTTACACACACACCCTAAGCGAAAAAGGGCTTGGTTAACACCGCCAAGAAAAGACTCTAAAAACATTTAAATCAATTGATCTTGCACCTCCCTGCCCTTGTTTTGACATTGTAATCAGTTGATCCTACACCTCCCTGCCCTTGTTGGTCTCTTTTTCCTTTATGATTTTTTTGTGTTGTCATAATTGCTCAACCTCCCATGGGCTCTAGTTTTCCTCAAGGGGGGGCCATCACCTCCTGCACCTTTCCCCGTCCCGGTAGCATGTATCCAGGATATGGCATGCCTCCTCTTTTTTCCCAACCTCCTATTTACCACACTGTTACCCCACCTCCTTATTATCTGTATCCACAGACTGGTGCTCCAGCTCCTCCAACACTAGCACCTCCTCCTCCCTTACCTTCTCAACCCCCCCAACAGCAACCACCACCCCCTCGGGGGCATGTGCATGCATAGCAGGGCGTGAATTATCCCCTTCCCTAAAAAAAGAAGAGGAAAAGCACTCAAAATCAAGTTTTCCCTGGTAATCCCGGACCTAATCAAGGTAATGATCCTAACACTATGAACCAGCAACAGGACACTCAGCCCAAGCAGGATAGGTCAGTTCGCACAAACAAGCGTTGTTCTTGTTGTAGTGTTCATGGCCATTACACGCATGATTGTCCTCTTTTTCCATAGATGCGACAACTATGGGAGTCTCAAGCAACATTGCAAGGACAGCAAGCCTCCCCTTCCGTCCCTCCCAATGCTACACCTAGCCAACTGTCTGTGCTTACTAATCCTTTCCCTCAGCAAGGATTTTTGGCTACCTAACTTCCTGAAGGTCAGGTGGCCACTCAACCTCTTCCGTCTAGTACCCCTAATTACCAGATTCTCATGATGAACTCTAATCAACATTTAACCGTAGACATCAATCTTTAGACTTGGCCCCGTTAGTACAACAAGCCTCCCGCTAAGTCTGTCCCTGAGCTGCCTCATTTAGTCTCTACAGAGCCTCTTTCGACACCTAATGGTCCCTTGTAGATCCCTCAGCCTAGGGCAGAGGTTCATACCAAAATCCCTAAGGGACCACTGCGCTGAAATGCTGCTTCTGGAAAAGCTACACATTCGTATAGCATAGTCAATGATTTGGCACAATCCCTTACTGCCATTACAACGCTGGAACTCCTCCAGTCATGCCCTTCACAATGAAAAGCTCTACTATCTGTCGTGGGTACTATAGATCCTTTCGACGATCGATTGATTGTCTTTGATGTTGACCGGTCAAAACATCCTCCTCTCCTTGCTTTTGTCACCTTCCAAATCCCAGTCAAGATCCAAAACGCAAACATTTCCCGGTGCATTATTGATGAGGGGGCATCCACCTGCGTGATGTCTGCTTTGGTTTGGAAGCAACTCGGATCACCTGATTTGGCTCCTTCCACGATCACCCTTTGAGCATGGGATGGCCATGCCTCCAAGCCCATTGGCTTATTCCACAATTGTCCTATTACTCTTGCGAGCAAGACTGTTTACATTGACATAGAAGTCATAGATGCCCCCTTAGATTACAAAATTATATTGGGTCGTAGCTACACTTATGAGATGTCTGTTGTCCCTTCCGCGGTCCACTGTAGGATGTCCTTCCCTCATAATGGAAAGATAGTCACCATTGACCAGTTGACATATTACGAACTGAAGTCTCAGACCTCCCCTAAGTCCACTATCTTTTCGGTAGACAACAATCAAACTGTTGATCCTTTGACCAGTGTTTCACCCGGAGTCTAAAAATATTCCTCAATTCTTGGTACATTCTCTCATCTTTCTTCTCATGTCTCGAATCCCATCTCATCGAATTTTTTCATGATGCAATCGTCTCGGACTGCCCTCAAGCGGCCCACCTCGGCTAGTCAACAGCCTCCTCGCCCTCTGCAGCCTTCTCCTAGCCCTTCAATTCAGCCTTCTGGACCTCCTCCTCTTGGCCCTTCAGTTGGTACTCATGAGCCTCTTTACCCTCCTGGAACGATTCCTCCAGGCCTTAACCATTTAGGAGTTGTTCCACCCAGCCATTACCCCTCGAGCCAGATACCGTTCCTAGCTTCCCCACCAGAAGTCTATATGGCACCTGTCATGGCCACCCTCTCTCTTCCTAACTTGACCCTTGGGATTCTCGTCTAGTACCTTGATCCTCCAGTCGCTACCCCACCAGGTCAACCCAAACCTTACCTTTCTTTGACCTCGGTTCAATCGGTCCCCATGACTTCTCTCGCTGCAATAGTGCCTCAACCACCTCAACAGGAACCACCCCCTATTGCGATCGCTCTGGGTAAGAAGGGAAAATATCAAAAGAGGGAATCTAAGGACAAGGTTGCGCCGACAGACCCTGCACCTCCCCCGCCCACAAAGCCCTGTGCTTTGTGTGATGTCGTCGGCCATGCCACCCATAACTATCCTGAACTACACCGTATCAAGCCCATGGTTAAAGTTGCGTTTCTTGAGTCTACAGTCCCTGAAGCCTCTGTCTCTTCCTTGACTGCAGCCAAGAATCCTAAGACTATTCACACTAACCAACCTTATGCATTGTGTGATCTCGATGGCCATTATTCTCACCATTTTCCCCACCTTATGCATTACCGCACCTTGCTAGAGGTAGTTCGGGAGTACGAGATTAAAAAAAACCAATCTGCCTCTCCCATACTTGCGCAATATGCTGCAGGCCAGACTGAGGATTTACCTGCTCCCATTGACATTCCCCCTCCTGATGTCAAGATGAAGGAGCCTGCATCCCCCATCCTCTACCTTTCATCATCCATGAAACCTTGGGTGGAAGCTCCCTCTGAATCTTCCCCTGTTGTTTCGCTTGACCTCCCTTTAGCGATCATCCTGGGCTCAACATCAGTAGATCCCTTATCTTCTTGTTCTTCCGTCATTCCCCGTGATGATGTACATGTGAAAGTTTCTTCTCATGATGATGAGTCAGGTAGCTTCATCGCGTCATGTGGTATCCTTCCTCCAGTCACTCCATCTTCTATTGCGATGATGACATCATGGAAGCCATGTCCACCCCTGACTTCATATTTCCCACCCATAGATGGAATAGCACCACCCGTGCCTATGGTGAATTTCGCGATCTCAGCACAAGTTACACCTCCGGTAGCTCCCACACTTCACCTCACCGTCGGTGTGTGGGTAGTAGACATCTTACCCAGATCACACCCTCCCGCGGAGTGCGTTCGATTTCTACTTTGTGCTCAGGTTGCCAGCATTGTCCATCATCCTTCCAGTTATTGTCTTGTGGCACCTTTCATATGGACCTTCCGTCCACACCTTATATCGGTTTTGCTGATGGTGCAAGTCGCTACTCCAAGAATCTAGCCTCGGCAGGTTGGGCTATTTTTACCACTTACACTCTCATGTTATCTCGAACGGGGTATGCATTGGTACTGCTACAAATAACCAGGCCGAATATGATGCAGTATGAGGTTTATTAGCCGATGTCCTTTCACGTCGCATCTTCCACCTTCATGTTTGTTTAGATTCCATACTTCTTGTCATGCAATTGAATGGTGTCTATCGTGTGCATAATCCTATCCTTTTTAGAAGATATTTACGAGTGAAGCTTTTGATGCGTGAATTTTAAATCATTACATTCAGTCATGTACCTAGAGCACAAAATCACTATGTAGATAGCATTGCAAACAACATTCTATATTGGCATTTAGCACACGCTTTTAACACACAAAAATAACATAAAAATATCAAAATGATGCATATCCATAATATGTGTCGTATAAAATGTTTTAGAGTCCATCCACTCTGATACATATGACATGCCCATAGCATGTTACAAAACGCAAAACTGGGGGCACCACCTGCCCCTAAACACTAATCACTATCTGGAGGATCCAGAGCCAATGGCTCTGCTCCCGCAGCTCGTAGATCACGCATACCCTGTCCGGCCATCGCCATGCATCGCATGACCCCTCGCCACTCAGAGGGTAGACCAATACGTGGCTCTATTTACTAGTCGTCTAAGTCCCACCAATCGCGCTCTGAAACACCGGTCAGAATCCTTTCACATCTATGATGGATATCCTCCAGGAGGGCTGCTGCATCCTCATTTTGCTGCGCCCTCACTCCACTAGGTCCTGCGGTCCCCGATATTGCAGGTCGTCCCATATATCCGGCCGATTTTACGGTGTTGTATCTGCATACCAAAAGTGAAAGAGTCAGTACCACATATAATATTCTATACCTTTACATGCACATAAAATATTAGCAATTTTTCGCTTACCATCAGGCCCCCATATTCGATTAGGCGGTAATGGAAAATCCGGGTCCCCACAATAACTCATCCCACTATAGGGATAGTCATCTATATACAGTGGCATTTGATCCCAATGAACAAAGAACTTGGGTCGAAACACCCGTCCAACTGCCCCACCTCCTCCTCTGCACAGTAGTCGCTCCCACCGGCGCATCCTAGGCTCTCTCGGGCCCCCATCTTAGAGTTGTATGCGAGGTCGAAGTGTCGAGATCTTCTCAAAGAAGAACGAGCACAAAAATGTACCATATGCGTAGTCATGGTTCACTTGTTGCTTGCATAGCGACAACTATCGTTTCAACGATGACAGCATCATCTGGGCCCACCCATAGTAAGCCCCACTCAAAACACTCTCCACAAGTGTCATCTATCCTCCAGTGATGTGATGGAGTGCCTGGTTTCCAAATATCCGCAGCACCGTTGTGGCCACAACATGGGTCTCCAACCTCTCCAAATCCCTGATGGGTATCTGAGTCCCCTTGACTTGGAGACCTGGTCGAAAATGGCGCTCTACAAACTCTATGATATTCCGCCCCCGTGGCAATACTGGCTGAGTATTCCCTACCATCCCAAGTGGTGGGAGACCAGTCAGGAAATAGATATCCTGGACCGTCAACCTGATCCGGTGCCCCTGCACTATAAAGACCTCATGGTACAGGTCCCAATAGTTGAAATTCCAGGCCAATAAGGGCTCTCTAGCTCTCAACAAAGGGTTCTCCATAAACTTCAGAACCCCAAACCTGGCCAGTGCACTGTGGACACCCTGATCCGCCCAGATCTCCGACCGTAATGCACCCAGGTCTCTTTCTCTCTAGTTGATCCGTAATTATGCCATATCTGCACAAAACCATCATATTTGTCAGAATACATATAGGAAATACTGTATCTCATCATAAAAACCCAGTACTCAGCCAAAAAGAAACACCGGAAAACCCCTCCCTGACAGGTCGTGCTTTTCAGGCGCAAACCTGGGACAGGTCGCAGTTTTTTGCTCAAAACTTGCTATCCAGGTCGCACTTTTTGCCCCAAAAAGTGCGACCCAACCGTGAGGAGTAGGGGTCTGTTCCTGAGCCCTGGGGACCTAATATGAAATTTTAATCCACTGAAAAGAAAGAGTAGGGTTAGGCCTCTTACCTGCAACTGACGGATCTCGATTCCAATGGTCGGTTTATCCACTACGATCGCCACAAGATTTAGGGCCTTCTCTCCTCTCTACATTCACCACAGCTCCACATGCAAATGAGTGAATTTGGAGGGAAAACACCTTATTAAAAGAGAAACCCTCGGTTTTTTTCTTTCGCCTATTGCGACCAAACCATAGGTTCGTTTACCAAACTGTCTGTACCGCTGGAAAGCTCTCACCGAGCCTAAAATGGGTATCTATTAGTTTTTAGTGATTTGATACTTCACCAGGACACATTTTTTCCAAGAAGCGTCACTTCACCCCTCCTAAAAATCGAATTTCTTCACTTACAACACTCATACTAAGGGGCACCACTTTTCCCCCATACTTGTCCACATTCGTGTCGACTTTCGTCATGAGTTACCATCTTATACTCATGTTTTTATGTTCCCCATTGGACCTTTTCTGTGTGGCAACACCATCGATTCGCCCTTGTTTAGAACATCTGAGTTGAGTCATCATTGCATTCATGGAGTCTATTATGAGTCCCTTTGAATCCCGTTATGGTCATCCATCCTTCAGTGCTTGGTCCCTCTCTCGTGTTTCACATTATGGCCTTCAGTTCCACTATCCCCTATCCCTCATGATATTGTGTTAATCGCTGCCAGGTCATCCATGCCCTTTATGCTCTAACAAGGGAAGTCATTCATTCGCTACTCAGTACCTCCCATTCCATCATCATCATTGGTGTCATTCTATCAGTCGCTCTACTATTATCTCTTGTGCCTTAGTCGAGGATCCCTTATTGCCCCACCTATGGCGAACCTCCCTCTGTCGACATCATCTCATTCATTCCAGAAGACAAGTCTAGAGGGCGGTGTACCTTGGTTCCAGCTTCCACTCTTGTTTGGTGCCTCAAATCAGGCAAAGGGACTCCTTATTTCCCTTTGACTTAATTGTTTCTCAGCTCCAGCTCCTTTCAGCATGATCGAGATTCGTATACTTGATGGTTTAGTGATGCAGCTGCTGATATCGATGACTCCCGGGTGTGTGTGAGATGTCTCAGCCCTCATGAGGGGGTGGCCCTACAGGTAGCCCCCCACATACTCGGATGACCTCCTCATCACAGCCTTTGATGCAACTCCATACATTTGATGATGTTGGCCTTAGCCGCTTGCAACGCATTTTTGTTTGCATGTATTAGTCATATTTTCAAAGCCCTTTCCTGTTTTCAGGGGCATCTGGGTTGTATTTATATCTCATGTACTCAGATATTATTGTACAAGTCCTGGTTGTTATCCCAAGCACAATATGTATGTGGGATTCATTATCGTGTTGTTTATCTGGCTCATGTTTATGCCAGCATGTACTATATTGGCTAGTCCCGTGGTTTTCCGGACGCCTTATTGTTTGTACTTTGCTTCGGTAGGCATAGGTATGCCTCCCCCGCCACCTATAACACAGGTACTCACTCATCAAAGAGACTTGTCGCACCTGTAAGTCTCGTCTCCTCGGGTCTAGTTCTTTCAGCACTTTGGTCTACCTTATACTTCTCTCTCTTTGACTTCCCCTTCGATGTCTAGTGATTGAGTTCTTACAACGTACTTCGGTCATACGATTAGCTCCTAACACTCGCACGCTAGGGGGCAATCTGTTATACCATTTTTTGGTCATTTAACCTATTTTTATTAGATGGACCCAAGTACACCATGTCAGACCAATTTTACCCTAGGTAAAATTGCATTCACTATGAAAAATAACTTAGTAAACCACCTTTATTAAGTTGTTTATGGTCTAAATAGGAAACCCCATGGGGAAATATTAAATAAATCTACATTTGTTTGATTCTCCTCAAGGAACAATTAGTTAAACAACAATTTAATTAATATTCTTGGTTATATTTAACCCAAAACAGGGAAATTAATTAGATAAATCACTATTTATCTTATTATTTCCTAAGAATAATTATTTAAACCTTATTTAAATAATATTCTTTGTTAAATATGACTAAATCACCCTTAAATAATTAAATAAATCATTATTTATTTGATTATCACTCAACCACATCCTTAAAATGATAAATAAATCATTTATTTATTTATTATTTACAAATAAAGGGATTTGACCCAAATCAAATTCATTTTCCCTCCAACAAATATAATAAAATATTCCATAAAAGTTGGATCTTGATTTGGTTAATAATATTTTAATTATGCACCAATATCTAGACTAACTCAATATTTTGTTATAAATAGAAGAGTTTTCTCATTCATTTACCACCTTTTGTTGCCTAAAGATCACTCTGGATCTATACTTTTGGTCTGAATATTGATCCACCATCATAGTCATTTTTTGATACCATTTTTTTTCTAGGTTTTCTACACCATCAAGAGAGAGGAATTTTAGATCTGAAGTGTTGAGGACTTACAAGAACCCATTCCATTGAGGAGAACAGGGAACACTCTCTTGTGTTTTCCTCCCAGGTGCCATTAATACAAAATTCATTCAACATATTCTTGTCTTGTCTATTGGATGCATGGAGTAAATCTTGTTTTTTCTACTGCTTAATGACTTCTAATGCATAGATCTAGATTTTTGTAGCATTTATCTTAATCACCTAACTGCAGATATGAGGATATTGGCAGCCATCTTTGCTGTTAGGGTTGTTTGTTATGCGCAGCTAAAGTGGTCTTTTTTCGTACGTTTGGAATTAAGATTCATACTAACAACATGATAAGTATTTACTATTTTCCATTATTCCCTTAACAAAGTTACCAATGAAAGGGGAGCTATTACCTCAAAATAGCCCAAAAGAACTCAAAAAAACATGAAAAAACACCCCTAAAACTAAAAGTGTGTATTACAAAATGCATTTTTTTGTTTTTAGGGTCAAATTTCAACATTTTTAAAAATTATGCTAAAAATCATTTTTTTTTCTTAAAAAAAAAGATTGAAAACAAAAGTGTTTGTTGGTCACTTTAATTGCTTATTAATCTAAACAATCAAGTGCTACATAAATTGTCAACCCGGGGAAGTCTGTTTATTTCAAAGGCAATCACACACTGTATATGCTCAATCTCGAAAGCAATGAAAATTTGTAGTAAGAATTACACTAATCACACCTTGCTTCAAACAAACTGAAGTTCTACTTTGAGTTACAGCAAAAGAAATCTTTTTATTGCAGACAATTATCAGAAGAATCCTGGATTACATTAAAAAACAACAATCTAGGAAAAGAAGCCAATCTGCAGAAGAAAAGACCAATTATGCTATAATAGAGAACATGACCCTATTCCCCAAGTAGGAATCTTCAGCACCTGTTTCTGACTACCACGCTTTCACAAACTCATTCTGTAAACAAGATTACCAATTGAATTAATCAACGATTACCTATGAATGAATTATATGAAAACAATGTGACAATCAATGGAAACAGAGTTTCAGCAATAGATAACAGAGTTGCAATAATGCATAAATGATTTCAGCAAAACAGAGTTTTAACAAGGCGTAAAGGAAAATAACGATCAACATACTACATAAATTAATGGGTGAATCTTTTGAGGAAGGTGGGCCCTTTCCTTCTCATAAGGTTCCCCAGAAAAATGAATTAAGAAGAAATGCTCAGAATAATCTTTTATTCATCTGTCAAATGTAACATATTACAAAATGGTCCACGTTCCTTCTCTGAAATTCCCTTTCAGCTAAACCTTCTGTAATCTGTAATGTTTCCTAATGCTGACATCTCCTCTCTAAAGAGAGGAGACATCTATTACACATTTGATTACATAAATCCTATTCTTAACCCGATCTGATCTTCTATGATGGAATAGGATATTATGTTCTTCCATAGCAAGAATGTTGTTACAATGGTTAGGATGGTGTTAGCTTCGAGGTGCAGTTGTTGCGGCCAATGTAACAACTCCCTTAATTATCTTTTCTTGTTGTTGCCGTACCTAAAATACTATTTCAGCAACGGTATTTACGTATTGTTTGGACTGTTTCAGCAACGGGATTTGCGTATTATGGACTGTTTCAGCAACGTGGTCTTTAGACAGCAACGATGAATTAACTACAGTCTTCAAACTGTTTTAGCAACTATATATTTCCGATTAATGGCTAAATATGAAAGTAATGTAAAATTACATGTAAAACAAGTTAAACATATAGTAAAGAGAAGAAACGTTATATACCTTTGGAAGAATACATTAAAGTGATGATATAGGCTTTAAATATGCACTGGAAAAGGATGGGATGATAGCAAAATATATGAACAAAAAGGTACATTACAGGGTCCTAATAGTGTTGATGTTGGAATAAAAAAAAAAGGGTCACAATTTTGACACTTTTTAACAAGGAATTAAAAATAAAATATTAGGACTTTGAAAAATCCTAAAATTCCAACAATTTCATGTTAAAGATAAAAATATCATGTCTTATTTTGACAAGTTTTCAACCATGGTTTTAAAAATATTAAGATTTTAACATATTTGAACCATGAAATTATGGACAAATTATATGACTAAAACATTTTTTAAAAATAAACAATAAGAAAGTTTTATTATTCCAAGAGTAATTTTAATTTTAAAGGCTAAAAATATATCTCTTTTCAAATCTTAGCCTAATACAACTTAATTATATTAATTTATTTTTATTATAAGTTTATCATAATAATAACAATTTATTAAATATAATGTTTTTTTTATATAATGTATTGAAAGTCAACTGATCTAATTGAATAAATAGTGTGGGTGCATAACTAGCCATTAAAAACTAGTTGTTTAAGACTAGCCGTTAATGAATTAGTAAATTAGTTAAATAAAAAATTATTAAAATATTGATCCGCTAAATATAATATAATAAAAAAATTTGACCCAATAAATATTATAATAATAAAATTTTTACATTATGTAATATTTAATTAAATTAAAATTTTTAATTTAATTAATGAAAAATTTTAATTACAATAAAATGTTTTATTTAATATTTAATTAAAATTATTTAATTGAATAATAAACAATAGATAAAATTTTTCTATAAAATTAAAATTTTAGAAAAATTGGTTATTAGGTAGTTAAAAAAAGGGGGCAAAAATATTATGCAATAATTAATAAAAATAAAAAAATTTAATATATCAAGAATTATGAATAATTTATTATATATAAAACATAAACATGAAGAAAATAAAAGTCAAAAAATAGGGACAAAGACAAGACCAGGAAATAAACTAGAGAGAGAAGGAAAGGGGGGCAGATCACGAAAAATAAGTAAGGGGGAAAAAAGAAAAATTATCTAGAGAGAGCTGGAGTCCAACTTTTACTCAACTTCCAACCATCATTCCTATTGAGGTTCTTAGCATGCTTCCTTGAGCTTCCTATGATGGAAGTGGTCAACCCTAGCGATGACTTTGAAGTCTTCAATGTAAACATGGTGACACGATTTCTCCACATATTCTGCAAGAGCAGAGATGTGGGATCGATTGTGCCTAATGTGTGCAACATGCTCTTGGATTCTCTATCTAATGCATTGGACAGTTTCACCAATGTAGGGTGTGCCACAGGAACACGAAATCATGTAGACACCCTTCATGTCTTTAGGGTCGATAAAGTCCTTAACAGATCCGAGAGAATTCCTAATAGTACAAAGAGGTTTGAAAGTAGATGAGACATTATTCCTTTTGAAGACATGGGCAATCCTGTCTGTGGTTCCTTGGATAAAACAAAGGTGAACCTTGGAAACAAGATCCACTCGAGAAGATTTTACTTTTAATCCAATAAGAACTTTTTGAAAACATCAAGGATATGAAAACATTAGAAAAATAAAAACTTTAATTAAAAAAATATAATAACAAGTAAATAAAATATATATTTTAACATAATTTCTTTTTTAAAAAGACAAAAAAAATAAATAAATATATCAAATATATAAAAGGACCAAAAAAAAAAAAAAAAAGAGAAAAAGAACATCAAAATGTAAAAAAAACAAAAATTTGACAAAAAACCAACAAACTTAAAAAAACATTAAAATTAAACCAAAAAACTTTAAAAATTATTTAAAATATTGAAAATAATAATAAAAAATATTAAAAATAATAATTAAAAATATAAAAAAATTAAAATAAAAAATTTAATAGAATAAAAAATAAAAAAACATATTAAAAGAACACATTGACACTTATTTAAAAAAATAAAAGAATACAATAAAAATAAATAAAAATAAAAATAATTCAAAAAACTAAAAAGAAACCATTTAAATATTAAAAACAAAAAACAAAAAATTAAAGATTTAAAAACCATTTAAAAATTAAAAAAAATTAAAATTAAAAATTTTTAAACAAAATATAATAAAAATGATTTAACCTTCTAAGAGAGGTAGGCAGCCTAAGCCAGAGAGATCGCTTCTGAAAATCAACCTCTGTAACCCACACGGGTTTAAAGAGGGCAAAATCATTTTTTTTAATTAGAAAAAAATATAATTTAGAAAAAAAAATTAAAAAATTAAAAAATTTAATTTAAAAAAAAAAAAAAAAATTAAAAATTGATTTCGGCCTTCCTCCTGGGTGAGAGAAGTCGATCCGCCTGGGCGCCCAGGCCGCTTCGGGGCGAAGGGGAGCCGAGAGGTCTTTTCGAACCTTTGTGATGTCATTATTTTGTGCAGTCAATTGGATAAAAGAAACAACTGAATCATAGTTATAAATATCTGACAATTATTAATCTAGCTATGTTATAAATTTTTGGAGCGATATTGTCCTAATCAAGGTCGCCAAAATTTGTAGTGCATTACCGGAAATTAAAATTTCAGAGAACATTTTTTTGCTGGACTTTACCAAAATAAAAATTTCGCGGCATTCTTCTCGTAATAAAAAGAATTAATCTACGATTTCATGCAGAAGGAGCCAATTTAAGCCAAACCTTAATATGTTTTATTTTTAATAACACATCATACTAGATTTGATCAATACGTCGACCGGGCCAATAAAGGATCGAAATGGCATCGGTAACATCAATTGTGCCGGAAACGACAATTTTCTTTCTATTCTTTGTGGCCTTTATCCCACACGTACTGAGTACATGGAAACAAAATATGTTTATAATTGTTGGAACTTTAGCATGATTTTGTTTCCTAACCGACGGTCATGTGATTCCACCTTCTCATCTTTGTATAATGCGTTGGTTGATTTTCCGTGAATTCGTTAATGTGAACTCTTTCTTTTTCAAAACAGAAAAAACTCTCGTCATATATTATGTATGAGTTCAATAGAAGTTCAAGAACAATTCATTACAATTTGCCAATATTAAGGATCGGCGCCTATACTGTCAGTTCAGTAAACATAATTCGGCAACATAAGAAACAAAGTACTCCCTCAGAAACGTAAAAAACTTTGATTAACATCCAAAATTACTTTCAGAATTTCTAAAGCTCTGTCCATAAACAAAATACTTCCCCAACTGAGTAAAAACAACAACGTAAGTCCCTTCACAGTTCCTGTACTTCACCAGGTATCCACCCGCTATAGTGCACTGTAAAAAAAAAGAAAATATCAACTGCTTTCTTGATGAAGGCTTCCGGATACTCGTAAGTATTCCCTCTGTTGTAAGAATTGTTCTTGTCAAAGGCAACCAGGGCAGTGATCATTCTGTAGCAGCAATCATATTAGAGAAAGTTTACTGTCCCTGTTGTTCTTCTCTCTTCCGGATCAGACAACTCATATTGCATGTTCCCAAAAACCCCCTACAAGTCTTTCTTCGATAAACAGTTAGCCACTCCATTTTTTTCCCTATAAATGTGTTTAAAGTGTAAATCAATGAACATCTTGCGAAGCAGGGAAATCCTATCCATCCAAGACCCCAAATTGCTAGGATTTAAGCTTGTACCCTTGTTGAGGTTTTCAATTAAAACTTTTGAATCACCATAGAACCACAAATGTTCGACACCAAGTTGTGATGCAAACCACAGTTAACCCCAGCATGCTAGAATTTCTGCTCGCATATTGGTGCCATTCCCTCCATGCCAGAAGAATTTATAGTGACAATTAGGAGACATCCTGAGCCAATCGCCACACCCACATTTGGATAATTGGGAGGCTCCATCAAAAAATCCCACCATATAATGCATTTCCACAGGCCACATTCTCTTAGATAGATCCTTTGTTGGCTTCTGCTTTTCCCTCAATCCTTCCCACGAGGAAATGATAAAGCCCACAGTTTTCTCCGGACTACAAGCAACATCCTCAAAGATCCCCTGATCTCTGGCTCTCCAAATTTGCCAATGAAACAATGTCGGAATTACCCTAAGTGAAGAGGCACACAGATGCCACCATAGGATAAACTCCATTGTATTAGCCAAAAAAGGAATACCGAAATTAAAAAACTTACTCAATTCCTCCATAACCTTCCGGGAAAATGTACAACTATAAAATAAATGTACATTGTTCTCCTCAGATTTCATACAGAGTCTGCAATATCCAGGTCCACTCCATCCTTTTCTTTGTAAAGTGTCCCACGTAAGATTTTTATTCATGTTAATCAACCAAAGTAGGATCCTCATCTTCAGCGGAGAATTGGTTCTCCAAATTCTTTTATATATTCCATCCTCTCCACTAGAAGAAGTGGAAAAGGTTAGGTGTTGGTAAATGTCACTAACTATCGGTCTCCCATTTACAGTCCTACCCTTCCATGTGAGCCTATCTCCATCGTTGTCCATAAGCAACCCTTGGCTTCTTAAAGTCACATTGTAGCTGTCCCATTCTACCCTTAAATGCTTAGGAAGATGCAAGTCCTCAGACGTCATCCATATTGGTCTCTCGTTTACAATATCCTTTATAATTTGTGACAAATAGAAGATCCCTCTAGAATTTAGAAATCTTATAATGTCCATGCCAAGATTCCCTTGATCAAAGATTCCATTCAACCCTTCCTCTCCAATCAAAATCTTCGATCCCCCACCAAAGTGCCAAATCAGGAGAGTAGTAAAACTCGACCAACACTTACTGAAACCATTCCATATTATAGATCCTCCCATTTTTCTGCTGCCAACCGGTGACATATAATTCCTCCATATTCTTGTCATTCAAGTATTTAAACTTTAATATATCACTCCAGATACCACCATTGTCCAGCCCTCTCCAAATGGATTTCAGGATCAAAGCCTGCCCAAAAATGTGTAAGTCTTTAAGACCCCATCCACCATTGTCCAAAGGCTTCATAAAAAGTTCCCATCTTGCTAAATGAATTTTTCTTTTATCCCTTCCCCCACTCCACAGAAAATTAAGTATGCTGCTCCTTATGCCCTTTAAAATGTTTGATGGGATCACATAAATATGTGCCCAATAAACCATAATTTTTTGAATCACAACCTGTGCTAATATAAGTCGACCTCCTTTGGATAGCCATTTCGAAGTCCGTCCCCCAATCCTTCTTTCTGCTTTCTCAATAAGCCATTTCCAGTCCTTTATTCCATACCTGTTAGGTTTCATATAAAATCCCAAATATTTGAAGCCCATGTCTAATGGTGCAAGCCTGAAATTGCATAGAGAACCAATCCAGTCCACTATCTCCATATCTCCGTTACCATGATATATACAATATTTTCCATGACTGGCCATGATACCTTACGCTCTGCAGAATTTTGCGAAAATCCCATGAAAAGCCTCCCACACCTCCTTCACAAGTAAGCCAAAAAAAAGGATATCATCCACAAATAGATTATGAGTAATCTCTTTGTGAAATGTGATTCCAATCCCCCTAATAGTACCTCTGCTGACTGCCCTGTTTAATTTGGTGCTCAAAGAATCCATAATAAGAATGAACAAAAGAGGGGAAAGGGCACAACCTTGACGTAATCCCCTTATAGGTTTAAAAAAACGAGTTGCCACTCCATTTATGATAACAGCCATGGAAGTATTACTAACGCCGCCCATGATCCAATTGACCAAGACCCTATCCAGACCAATCATGTATAAAATAAGTCTTAAAAAACCCCAATCGACCCTATCATAAGCCTTGCTTAGGTCTATTTTCATAACTAGTGCCTTCAAATGTTGAGAGTGAATGGAATGAATAATTTCCTGAGTAGATGATACCACGTCATGGATACTTCTTTCCCGTAAAAAACTTGTCTGTTCCGGAGTGATAAATCGTGATAACACTTTTTTCATTCTCTCAGCAATAATCTTAGAGATAATCTTATACAGTGAATTACAAAGAGATATCGGTCGATAGCTATCAAAAGTCTCATTCTCTTTTTCTTTTGGAATCAAAACAATGAACGTAGAGTTTAAAGCCCCACTAATTTTGCCAGTATTCATTGCTTCCTCTACCATAACCCAGATATGATCAATGAAAAAATCCTTGAAAAAAATGAAGAAGTCTGGGGTCCAGCCATCCGGCCCCAGACTTTTATCCACAACAAAGGATTTTAGAACAACAAGAACTTCCTCGTTACTAATTTCCTGTTTGAACTCGCTAATATCTTCTTCTCCAAACATCACTGGCAGATCTTCGATTGCCCACAAGTGCTCTACATGAGCCGAGTCATCAAGACTGTTATATAAATTGCATAAATGATTTACAGCTTCCCTATGAATCTCCTTCGCTGAAGTGTATGTGGTCTCATCAACCTTAATTCTCCATATAGAATTTTGATTTTTCCTCCCTTTAGCACATGCACGGAAAAAATGAGTGTTTTTATCTCCCTCTCGAAGCCATATCGCACGACTTTTCAATCTCCAAATCTGTTCCTCAATCTTGAGAATGTTAATGTGAACTTACTTGGTTTACCTATACCCCTTGTTAAGTGGTATGTTTTTAATTAATACAAATTTGATTTTGCAGAATATTGTATATAATGATTTATAATATAATACTATATATATATATATATATATATATATATATATATATATATTATAGTTTTGATGATGTCTATAATATTATATATATATGTAAGTTTTTATGTATTATATATTAGTTTTTATGATGTCTATATTTGATTACAATGAATTTATTTTATTTAACAATACATATGGTGTGTTGTTTAAGTGTAATATTTATTTCAGATTGATTTATTTTGTATATGTATTAATTTAATAATATTTATGTTTTTTTTTATATATATTTATTTAATAATATTTATAATGTAATGTATTTTGTTAAATAATTTTATTTTATAATGCGTAATATATGAAAAGCTAATATTTTAAATTTTTATTATATAATATTTTTTAAAATTAAAATAAAATAAATATTTTTTTATTATATAATATTTTTTAATATTTTTATTCATGATAAAATTAAATTATATGTAAACTTTTTTAAAATGAGATTTCCTATGTTAAGATGCATGTATCAAACACAATTAATAAAGGAGGATCAAATAATAATTAACTACAGAAGCCCTTAAGCCACACTATGAGGTGACATGGCAATTTAAAGTGCAATGCTTTTTTCTAGTGATTATCGTTGTGAATGTGATGGTGATGTGAAATCCCAAGACAACTCGTGTAGTTACATGCATAATTTCAGGTGATGTGGTAATCAAGGGTGCCACATTGTCGTTCCATGACCATTAAATGAGTGTGGTCATGACGCGAAAGATAGCAAGGATATGCCAAGCATCTAGCAAATAAAATAGTTAACATAACAAAGGATATTCAAAAAGATAAAAATTCAAGCAAATAGAAATCAAATAAATCATTCAACACTCACATGCCGGAAAATAGAGAATTTTTGAGATGTAAAATATGCTAAAAAAAATAGGTGATTCTGCTTCACCACTTTTCAAAATCAACATGAAAATCAATCATGACATTTAAAAAAATAAAAAAAATCATAAGAAAAAATAAAATGTCAAAAATATGCTTTAAAAAAATAGTGATTCTGCACCACCACTTTTTAAAATTGGGTGTTTTTTTATGACCTCAAAAAAACAGGTACCAGGTAATTTTTTCGTTTGATCGGTAACTTTGTTCAAATATCCCCACATACAAACACCATGAATTTGATATATCCTTGTCTAGCATGATGACTAGACATAGAGGAAGAAAAAGTTGCATCTATGAAGTGCTAGGGATTTTGGAGGTCACTTCCATTTCTAACTAATGAAATTTTGAGGTTCTCGTGCACCCCCATGCAAAGCACATGTACCCAAGTTGGAACCAAATACTAACCACCATTTTGTCTTAACTTGTTAAGGAAAATCCAGAATGCATATCCCTCTTGAGTAAACATACAATTATTAGTGCAAATTCCTCATGATGCATCTGTTGGTGGGTTTATTGAGGTTGTTCAAGCACTATCTAGTGCTTTCGACAATAAGGAATATATATATATATATATATATATATATATATATATATATATATATATATATATATATATATATATATATATATATATATGATTCTTGATACAATTGATATCAATGGTGACATGACACGTCATTGTATCATGAAATTGGAGGGAACACTTGGAAGTGGTATTGGTTTTGCTAAATGTTGGAGCTTCTCCAATTATAACCAATGTTTTGAGAAATGCCATAATTGTTGATCTTCTAGAATTAGAAATGAAATCATTACTTTAGATCACAAATAACAATATCTGAGAGTTCAAATACAAAACAATGAGTTAATGTTATTAGCATGCACATGTTGGGTTAGAGGGGTGGAGTGTTTAGGAATTTATTTCACCTTATCACCACATTTTAACTAGAGATATACTTCAAAAATGCCTTTAAAGACTAGGCATGATTAGTTATGTTTGTAGTAACTGGAAATACTATGGAGCAAATCTTGAAACCCCTATATGTGAAGGTATACAAGAAATATTCTAGTGTATCCTTCCCAAACACTACCTAATCTATCAAGGATATGTTATGGAGTACTGAAGTTAGGCTTATATATGGTGAATTGAAATGGCATTGCTTGAAAACTAGTTATGCTAGGGCTAGGAATTTAAATTATTGAAAAATCATTAGCTTATGAGATTTATCACAAGTAATGGTTTGATGATCTATGTGAGATTGGATCTTTGGATTTATTATTGTTATGATTAGATTCACAAGATAAAACATTCAACCAAGATTAATCAAAATGTCTTACTAACATTAGAATATACTATCATAGGGTCGATCAGTGTAATTGTGGGTAAACAAAGTTGTGATTGATCCTAGATGAAATTGTGGGTAAATAAGAACATTTTTCTAAGTGAAATCCTCCCATTAGTATTTATTCCTTTCGTGATAGATACCATTAGGTCCAAGTATTGAACTTGGGGCTCTGATACCACTTGTAACACACCTCCTTACCTTAACCAGAGGTGGTTACTAAGTTACCCGAATATCTCAGTGTGGTCACAAGAATAGAGTAAATGTGTTATTATTTTTTTCTCAATCCTTTGAACACAAAAAATAATTTGCATAAATCTTAGGGTTTATAATCCTATTGTATATTAAATTGGCAATCGTTCTACTTACATTTCTATCATCGAAATTTTTTTGATGGGATTCCTATATGAGCAAAATTATTTGAGAGTTTAGAATAAATTTTTGGTGAAGTAGTTTCTTTAAGGCAATGAATCTCATCAATTTCTGGTCCAATCTCCAATCACTCTGTCTCTATTGTTAAAATCATCTTTCCCATTTTTTGGATTCATATTTCTAGAGCTACAATGAGTTTCTCCCTCCATATTTTCATCTAAGTCAAAATTATCCCAACATAATCATCGACAAATGACTTCAACTTAGTAAAGTCTTTCAAGGGCATGATTTCATTGATCCTCTAGATGCCAACCAATAATAACTACTCGATAACTTGGGAAAAAAGAGACGGGAAGAAAGAGGAATTGGGACTAAATCGATCACCTCTATTTCTTTTGAATTGCATAACAGTTGAAAATATACCTAGGAAATTAAAACTAATATAGGTAGAAGAAAAAGACTGGTGATAAATACTTTGTCGTTGATACAGTTTCTAGTATATTTAACTTAACAAGAAAATTTCTTCCAATGTGGCCATTAGAACTTGTTCACTCCCTTTATTTCCAACTACATGCAAAAAATATATAGCTAAGTAGTCATTATTATATATTGAAACACCATATATAAAACATTTTCACAACATCCTAAGTGCATTCTATGCTTATTCTGCATTTTTTTTTCTACTACAACAATATTGAATGCATATTTTTTCGTGTTGATATATATAGAACAATTTTCCAACAACCCATCTCTTCGAGCTCTCTCAACATCTTAATAATTGGATTTCAAGCTCTATGGCCAACCATAATGAACAACTCACTAAAGTGAAGTAAGTTGAGCCTTATCTCCAAGCATATTCCTCCATTCAAGGAAATAGATAAGTAGTTTGTGCACGTGCCTTGTATCGTTCGATGAAAAGCTTTTAATGGAAAATTAACAGAAAGATTCCCAAAATACCATGTCAATCTCCTCATGGGCTTGGTTAAGATATTAAATAGAGGTTACTAAGAGGTGGACCATGACTCGATCATTTCATAAACAAATAATACTTCCTAATTTGTTACCCTTACATTTTTAAACAACTACATGTTGGATATCCATTTCAGGTTTATTAAAATTAAATTAGTCATTCAATTTTCTTAAGAAAACAAACCATTTGTGGAACTCATTATCCTTTCAAAAATATTTTGTTGCTAATTTGTTAGTGATTTTGAATATGTTGACAACCCAGTTATGTGGAAAGTTAAGGAAACATCTAAGAATTGATTCTAAAACCATTCTAGTGCAATAGGTAATCTTCATAAACATACAAAAACACCTTAGACCACGAGCTAGAAGAACCAGTAACAAGCCAACATGTTATGATACATTATTAGATGCCTAAATGTGGGGAAAAATTTTGGTGTAAAGGTGTACAATACATTGTTATATATGATTCAAGTGGAGTAGTTAGATTCCATCATCATTCTTGACTAGATTCAATGAGATGAGCCCATGGAACATTGTTTTATTTTAATGAAAAATTAGAGAATGAACTATTCTCGACCTTGGTAATCAATGAGTAAGCTTAGTTGAATTGACCTTTGGTTTGGTAAAATGTTCACTTAACCATAACCAACATTACAAGAGGTCAAATGTAGCCTGACCTTTGCATGCCAACTCATTTGCAAGACAATAATATATAAGGCATACATGGAAAAAGGCTTGTACCCAAAAGCACGGTGGAAGATATTCCTCGAGCAAGAGAGTTCACCAAATGGAGGTTATTCACTCATATAAAATTATTAAAAAGCATTCAATTCATACCGTTTGATAAGATAGAGCCACATCTCAGTCAGAATAGGATGGAAAGCATGGCTCAAAGGGAGGTGTATTACATCAACCAAAATAAATCATTTACAAGCGATGAACAGAGCACAAGATGGATTGAACGGAGGATTAAGGGAATGATCTACAAGATAAATAAGTCAAAAGACAATGAAGTAAGACATTTACAACAAAATAGGAAGTGTTGGTTTGATGAGGCCTAGACCTAGGTTCAAATGTGGTTGTGCGAACCAACAAAACCCACTATTACCATCCCTTTCCACAATGATCTGCTTGCACATATCGAATTCTCACCCGAGGCAATATAAGGGGATGATAGAACTAGGTTTATGCATCTAGAGGGACAATGGATTGTGGTTTTAGGGATTTTATTCCTTAGAAGAGCTTCGTAGAACAGAACTATTAATTATACAAGTGTTGTTTAACACACATGTTGAACTTACTACCGGATTGAGTAATATTACTTAATCATGCATAAAACAAGGTAAACAGTCATAAACATAACTATGCTATGCAATTATAGATCGAAACCGTTATTCAACACAAATATTCATATATAGTAAGTAGAGTAAAACATATCAATAGGAACAAAAATATATCCCAATAGGTCTAATTTATCATCTCTTTCTCATACATTCACTTTCACCCTGTGCACTCAGCTGCAGGGGTCTTCATCTGTAACTCAAGGCGCACTTTGTCGACCTTGTCTTTGGAGTCCTTTATGCTATGGCAATATTGGCCACTTTTTCCTATGGTGTAGTTGTAGCCTGAATCTCAAGCTCTGGTAGCTCGCTGCAAGCCTTGGAGATGGCTTCCTCCAGCTTCTTTCTATGCGTGGTCTCAGTTTTGTACTCTTGCGTCACCAATTGTTTCTCCTCGACCATACTCTGTCATTCCCGCCGAACATCATGAATGACTACGAGGGTGTGCTTCTCTATGATCTTTAATTTTTTGGCAATACCATTATGTAATTCATGTAAATCTTGGAGTGGCAGTGCGGTAATATTCAACTTCATGTTTTGCGAATGGACCACGTGCTTCAGTTTCTCTGCAGTGTCGAAACATATTGTGCCTACAAGGATCAACACCGCGTGGGTATCATTTTTCATTTCCAGCTCATTTGATGTCGTGCTTATGCCTTCTTGCACTCTTCTCACTTCGAATGTGCTCGCTTTCTTCCCCCTCAATTGACTCACGTTCGCCTGAACTATGCTCACCTGAACTTGCAAGTCCTTTAGCCCCTTATGAATGTCTGCCACTACCTTCTTGTATTGTTCTTCAATATTGCCCCATAAGTGCTTCATGAAGTTCTTGACATTGTCATCAATCTTGTCAAGGTCCCCTTTAGTAAGGACCACTGCTTCCGGGCCGATGAACCTATCCGACTTCACCTTCTTCCTCACGCCACCCTTCTGTGGTTTACGTATTTTGGTAGTAAAAGGGGAGTATGAGTTAGATGGATCCACACTGATATCACCACCATGAACATCACCCCCTTTTTTCTTTGAAATCACCATCTATGTATGCAGCTCCATTTCAGTTTGTCTACTAGTCACAAATGTGAATTTTTGGTCCTTCTTTCCCCGTTGGTGTGGCGGTCTTCGCACCACTCATCCTGGCTTGCTCCATGCCTTCAATAAGTATATTTAACCAATCACTTGGCCATTTACTAATGATGGATTCCACTTCCTCTTCTTCTACAATGTACGACAGCTCGTACCATACCCCAACGAGGTCCTTCTTCCCCTGAATATGAATGTGGTAGTCTGCTTTGAACTCTACGATCTGTCGGTATTGATTCACAATGCTTGGTGATAACCTGGGATTTTGGTTAATCACCATCTGTAGACTCATCTCTAATCCAACTCAAAAAAAAATTATTTTCCATGACCTTGGTTGGTTCTGTCGAATGCCAAAGCAAGGCATATCTAGCCACCTCACACAAATATGGGTCCACAGTGAGGAAATACAACTCCTAGGGCTCCCTCCAAGACATCAATGCAATGAGGAGAAGGAGCCACACGTAGTGGAACTGCTTGCCCTCTTCTTGAGCTGCTTTGCAATCAGTAAGGAATTCACTACATAAATATTCTGCCCACTTATAAAAAATGCCATTGGCGCATTCTGCCACCAAAGATATGACTAGCGCAGAAGCCTCCTCTCTACGGCTCTTTCTCATAATTTTCCCTACTAAAATTTGTGCGGAAAAGTGCATGATTCTATCAGAAATGGAGTTAATTGAATAACCCTAGGTTCCCTTCATTAAATTGAAATATTTCTTCATATTGTTTGTGAGTTGTTTATCCCGATATTTGCCCACAAAAGCTTCTACGGGGTCTAATTTAAGACAAGGAAGGTCTATAATCCTCCTAACAAGAATCACATCAATAGGGATATTCTTCCCAAGCCACAAACATTCATCATGAACCAATACCAGCAGTTGGCACACACAAATAGTATTAATAACACTTCGCCCGAAGTATGAAACATACAACATGATTAGTATGTCGGCCTCTTAGATACTAGTCACACATTTCATAGGCTCTAATAGTGTCATTCCTCCGTCATAGGTTCATTGGCGCAGATACCTGTTGTGCTCGAACCGTGGATATTTACTTCGATCATTGAATTCCCATCCCTCCATACACAGTTGGGGAACTTTGGAAAATAACTCTCCTTCAACTAGCACTTCGTCCAAAATCAAAGGCGTAAATACCTTATATTTCACCGCATCTGGATCCTTTGTCGGCTTCTTAGCTTCCGACTTCCATTGTGGAATATATGGAGCCATCCTAGACATATTTTCGACCTCCTCGACATAAATTTCCTCCGGTGCTACGTCGTCTTCATCAACTTCTATCTCCACATCATTCCTCTACCGATATTGGGCCCCCTTACTCCATTGTTCCTTAGTTTGTTTCTTCCGGGGTGACGATCTTTGTACTGGCTTCTGCGGCTTCTTGGACAGTGTTGCGCTCGCAGTCGTCTGTTGCCTATGCATCCTCGACCCTGTTACAATTGCAGGTGTTGTAGCTGTCATTATGAATCCCAATCCTCGGTGGAGGAATTCCTACTCAATCTCCTCGTAGCTCCTTCTTGACACACAACAACTAGGTTGGCATTCTTGTAGATAGAAAATCTCACTTCTGAATCTTAGCATGCAAAGTGCTTGAATGGGTAGCGGGATCCCTGATTTATAGAGAAATTCAAATTCAAACTTCATGATCTCCTTCAGATACTCCTCATAAATTCCAATTTGGCAGTATATACGTCTAGATATTTCCATTAAATGCATCCCTCCAACTCCTTTTAATGGTCAAGTCATTGTCCAATCAATTTTTACTGTTCCAATGGTCATTTTTTGGGTGAAATCCACAAGACTCACCCCGTCATTGAAGTCCTACCTCCCGTGACGCAGTACTCCCCAGCTGTGCCTGCTTTCATTCTGCCATACAGTAATTTTACTACAATGTAGCCACCCTTCAGCAGAATCATGGATAGTCTTATGTGCCTATTCACATAGGAACTTGCAGAGGTCCTCCCCCAACACAGAATTTTTGTCCAGGTATTTCCAAACAGACTGTTTGTAACATTCGTGAGCTTTTTCGAATTGCACATCCCAATCAGGCTATACCAAATTCCTTGGCCCCTTATTAATGCAGAACACTAATGCTTTGAATTCTTGAAGAGCCTCATTAATACACTCTTTTCCATAATCTAAGATATAAGCTAACAAGAATCCTTCCATCATATCATCCCAATCCATAGTGTCATGGCGCAACTCTGTTTCAAGATACCACTGCTAAGGTATCGTATCGAAAGAATGAAAGAACATGTGCACCCACTTTGGTTGAGGTTATGGATCCCAAGTTGTTGTCTAGTGAGATAAATTCTTGCAAGGATCTTTCTGACCATCATACTTCTCCATGATCTTCGTGTCTACATGACCAAACCTCAGCCTTATCAATTTGCAAAACTTCTTACATCCTCCTAAGCTTTCTCTCTGTGTGGCCCACCATCGGGTTGGAGTGGACTTCAATGCGAATTCCAAAGCTTCATATCTCTAATCCTTAATCACATTATGCTCAAATTATTCTAGAAACAAAACAACACTCCCATATCCATCATAAAAATTCAAGTCACGCACTTCTGATCTGACATAGCGTACATATTTGTTGATTCTATTACAGCGCTTAGTAGTGACTTCATGCAAGGAATTCTGCCTATGATCTAACTCTTCATTGGAATCTAAAACACAAAAAATATCGCACTCCTAACATATTTTTCCATCTACAGTGGGATTAATTCAGTATTCATCTTATGCAGTAATATTATAGATTTGATCAATATCAGCATCCCCGTACTCATGTTGGACAGGCTCTGTATAGCGCGCACCTTCAGAATGATCTAATGGCACAACAACTCAGGTACCATTCTTTTCAAATATCATCTGCCTCTTCTTCAAGTCCATTATAGAATCCATGTCATAAGCCCAATAAAATCCAAGAAATGCAGGATAAGGATTTCTATCATCAATTATCTCAATAAATTTGAAGTTAACTAACATGTTGGCTCCATCAAAAACTACATTGATTCCCTGCAATCGCCCCATAGGAATGATATTTTGCTGATTTGAAATCCTTATCTAAGTTGGTGACCATTGCAGCTTAGGCCTTCCCATCTGTTCCCATGATTGTTTTGACAGAATTTTGGCAACTGATCCTAGATCTAGAATGACCATATCCATCTCATAATCCCTGATTTTAATAGTCAACCACATCTCCTGATCGGTTCCCTTATTATTCTGGTACACTTTACTTACTATGTGCTACTCCACTCGTGGCTCTTTCTTTCCAGCGTAGTTATCTATCAGCTTTTGTAACCCTTTTATAGCCTTTTGATCCCTTAAAATTTTTATGCACATATTCAAAAAGGAAGCTAAATAGACATATCAGTTTCCTTCACTTCAGTGTTCTCCTCGGGCTTATTCTTTAGCGAAAATATTTGTCTCTACGTGGTTCATTTCGAAGCTTTAGGATTCATAAATATCTTCTTTGATTCCATTAATGTCTTCATCTCGTGTTGTACATTAAACCCAAAATTCTTATCTCCAGCCTTCTGGACCCAAGTCTCCAACACGAGCTTCTTTCCCTCTGTGTGATCTTCTCCAGTAGGCACACCGTTGCACGTTACTATGTTAACGCTTGGATCTTCCTGACGTGGTTCATCCCTCATCATTTGTATGTTTTGAGTCGTCGGTTGGTTGCACTTCTCCTTCATTTTATGATCCAGGTGGATATCGGTGGCCACCCACCTATTCCATTTGGACCAGCACCATCAATTCTTGCAGATTTTCACATTCAGCACAACTTACTATTTTTAGCAGGTTTTCGGGTCCTCCACTCTCGGAGCCGTTTTGGGGGCTTAATGATCCAGGGGGATATTGGTGGCCACCCACCTATTCCATTTGAACCCCCATCTTCAGTTCTTTCAATTTTCAAGTTGCAACAAAACTTACTATTTTTAGTAGTTTTTCGGGTCCTGAACTTCCGGAGCCGTTTTGAGGCCCTAAACGACATTTTTTGGGAAAACAGAGAGCAACATGGGTCCATGGACCGATGTTTCTCATTCAAAAATTGAAGTCCTCGGATAGATATTTCTAATGAGCTATTGAGCACGTCAAACGGAGATCGGGTGCCAAAGTTATGCCCCCGGAAAGTTGAACCACCAATTTACCAAAACGGGCGCCCACAGTTTTGGCGCCTCATCTCCTACGGTTAGGTTTTTTGGACGTTTCAGATTCTACATTGTTTCTCAACAATAAATAGGCCCTCGAGCCTCATTGTAACACAGTTCAGAGGTCTGTAGCCACCACATCTCTTCTCAGAGATTCACTACCAGCACCCTAGCTATTTTATTTCCATTATGTCTGTAAGCATCTTTCTGTTATTTGATATTAATGAAATGAAGTGTTATTTCCGCTGCATCTCTGTATTTATGGTTATGTGTTTATTATGTTGCGTTCCTGCATAAAATCCAGATCATTTTAGCTAATAAATTGGGAAAATCTTCAATTCATGACCAAATTCTTGACAATACTTATAAGAAGCCACAATAGGATTCTGACAATCCCTGGAAAAATGTCCAGGTTGTTTGTAGTTGTAACATATGATCTTCCATTGTCCACGACCAATGCCTCCTCCTCGGCCTTGGAAACCTCCTCACATTGTTGGCGATCCTGAGGCTTTGTGCCCTTCTACTTTCATTTTATATGCACTAGGACTATGTTTCATCTTTAGATCATAGCTTTGACAATGTTTTTCATTGTTATCACTCCCTCTATTTACCAAGGATGAGAAAGGAAACTGAAGGAGGTAACCTCAAACCAATATTTACATTTAGTAGCTAGCCCTACCAAACCATAAAGGGATATATCAATGTAAATTTAACATTCAATGAGGTGACTGTAAAGGAAAATATCTTAGGCTAGATATAAGCTCAGTGAATTAGGGTTTTATTTTGAATTTTATTGGATAGAAGTGTTAGTCTAAGAACTAGGTCTAGGTTTTAGGTCTGATTTCTAATGAACAACTTGAGAGATAAAGATGAGTCTAGGTAGGTATACTTAGAAACATACTTATATTTTCATTGTGATATAGGGTTTGAAAATACAGAGTCACAATGAGCATATTACATGAGTTCATTCATCAGAGGAAGTAGAACAAATTTATGAAAATATTATAAAACAGAGCACAAAAAGCAAGAATTATGTTTATAGACTCATAATATTTATCATATATAAGCATACATGTGATTTCATGGAAGCATAAAAATTCAATTTTATGGTGTCACTGAGAAAAAATAATGCTAACAAGCATACCACTGGAGTCCCAAAATTATAGCTGCAACATGTCTTTGATTTCACTGTAAAACGATACATAAGCTCCACATTGCAATATCAACTATCCGACCTCTAAAAAGACTTGAGTTGGAGTACATATAGAAAATAGAGAATATTCCACCTCATTGGGTTGAAACCTGGTCCAAAACACTTCATAAATGCACCTTATGAGTCATTTCCTAGTTTGTAGAGAAGTTAGAAACAGTTCCCCCAAATTTAGCTAATAACTAGGAGTCTTTGTCTCCTTGAGTAATTACAAGTTTTATCAACAATGAGGAGCATAAATAGTCTTACTTATCCATAAAAAAACTCATGAGACAACTGTAACCTCGAATAAAACACATGTCCAAAAAACATCCAACAAAAAAGCGTCGTGTGCCTGGCAGAAGCATTGTGTGTTTTAGCAGAAGCGTCACTTGCACTGGGAGGGAGTTTTTAGGTAGCTTTAAGGCATATTTTTTATGATATGAAGATTGGGAAAGGTATCCCTATATGTCCTCTATCTAAACCAACCTTAAAAATGACAAAATACCTCCTGCAAGGCCATCAAAACTTCATTTTTCCAAGCTTACTCCATGAGCGTAGCGTGCAATGAAAAATAGTGGCAGAAGCATGAAAATTAGGGTGTTTTTTTTAGTTTTTCTTCAAAACTAGAAGGTGTGATGAAAAAACAAAACCATATTTGGAATGTAAACTTACAAAGGAATCCAACCATGTAAAGAATACCTCCATTGGACCCTTTGAGGAAAAGTATCGTGTGGCCATGCTATGCTTTTGTAAGGGTGAAATTTCCAGAATTTTCCAAAAATCACAAAAAATACCAAAAATTCTCAAAACTTGTTGAATTTTGTTCCATGGCATACTTGAATGATGATCTAGATAGCTAGGGATGCCTCAACTAGAAAATCCAAGTTATCCTTCTTCTTTAGCTTAGTTAGGTTTTCTTTAAGATTTTTCTTCAAATTCTTAACCCTGATTATGGCGATTTGGTTTTTGGTGAAGTAGTGTCTTGCCATGTGCCTTTGGAGGGTATTGTTTCGTTCTGAATTCTTCAAGAGCTTCTCTAAATTATCATTCACCCTATCAAGCCAGAACTCTTTTTCTTTCTCAATCTCAGCAGTGATCAAACCATCAAAACTTTGTTGGCCTAATGGAGGAGATAACTTTGTTTCTTGTTCTTTTTACAGGGTTAATCCTCTTGTTCTTGGCCTCCTTGGCTTTATCTCATCCTCCGTGTATTTAAAATGATCAACATCTATCACTGTTTTTCCCTTACCTTTCTTTGCCTCAAGATCTTCCTTTGGTGATTAAGAGCAGTTGTTTCACCTTAAATTGCATGTTTTCTTGTTGTAGGAATGTTATCACAAAATTTTCCCTTCAGAGGTTGTCCTTGATATTTTTTATCTCTACGTATTTTTCTTTGATTATCTCCTCAGCTAACTTGTTTTCCACCTTCTCTTCCATGTAAACCTACAAAGGTGCTTGCTCCTCATGTTGCTACAAGGGTGACTCACTCTCATGCATAGGTGTTTGTTCCATGGTTTCTCCTAATACTTGCTCAACTGTAGGTTCAGGTGAAATTACACCTTTGGTTATCACAGGATTAAACACCATCCTTTTACCCTTCTCATAAGTTTGAGTGACTTCAGCCCTAAGTTTTTTTGGAATCTCTGTTGGTCTGCATGAAGAACCAACTTCCTGTGGCTTTGATGATGTTGATGGTATGCTCTGAATGATGGATGGACTAGTAGTGGGCATAGAAGCAACTAACTTCATAAATATTTCCCAAGTCATATTAATTTTTGAGAGCTTATGTAAGACTATAACCTTGACCAAAACATGGTGGAAAAAATTAGTTTGGTGATACTTTCCTTTACTTTGTAATTTTTCATTCATTTTGACTAGACTCCTGAATAGATAATGTGGTAAATTGAGTGGCTTGGTGGCAGTGAAATGCATCAATATTATTATGTGGTACTGGTAAACTCTTGAGAAACTCCCTTAACATGAAAAATACTTCATGATCAGCTTCATCAAAGGGGCATACATGTCAAGTAAATACATGAAGGGAAAGATGTGTTCAAAAGCATCTTTGTAATGTGGTTTTAAGAAAATTTTAAAGTTCTCGATGTCTAAATCCATCCATTTGAACTAGATTTCTCCATGGTTCAGGATACCTATTTCTGAGGCTATAGAATATGTTGATAAAGTGAACTAAATCCCTGCTATGTTAGTACTATCTCTCCTAAACTTGGTGGCAAAAAGGATTGTCAATTGAGCATGAAAGCCTACCTCTTGAACTCTTTCACAAAATCTTAAAAGACCAGTGTTTTCGATTTCTTGACATAGGGAGAAGCATTGATCTCCTGAAAATTAGATGGCTCAAATATGGAATGATGACCTCCCTTGTTATACTTTCTCTTCTCACCTTCCATGATGTTTTTCAGCCAAATAAAACCCTAGCTTGATGTGGAGGAAAGGGAAGGTGAAAATCAGGAGAACATAGGATAATGACAAAGTGAGTTTAGGGACAGAGATGAGATGGAATGGATTTAGGGAAAAATCCCTCAAAATTTTGGGAGATAGGGTGGTGAGTTAGAAACACAATGCAAGTGAAAATTTTAGAATTGGGTATGGGAAAGGGGGTAAAATGGTTAAAACATGAAGTTTACCTAGTTTCTCTACAAAAGTGTAGTGAGAAGTAGGGTTTAAGTGAAAATGGTAGTTATGAGATGAATGAATGATATGGAGTGGTTTGATAAGGTAAATGAGTTATGTGTGAAGGTTACTAGATGATGAAACTAGGGTTTTTCTTTCTAAAGCAAGATAAATATCAATGAAACCAAAAACATAGTTGAAAACCCTAGAAGATGGAATCCACCCTTTGCTGAAGAAATTTACTTGAGGTGAGTAATATTCACTTACTGAATTGGAAGCCTATAAACCTTGAGAAATGTTGAGCTGACCCTTCTGATGGTTTCTTGGAGCTTGAATGGAAAAAACTTAGCAAACTACCAGAAGCATAGTGTGGCTGCCCAGGAGCGTAGCAAGGAGGAAAAACGTAGCGAAGAGAATTCCGGATCAGATGTTTTTGGTTGTCTTAGATATTTTGATGGCTATGGAGAGTTGTGAGAATGAGAGAGGAGCTCTTTTGAAGAACAAAGAATGAAATGCACTAAAAAAACTTCATTTTCCTTTATAACTCACAAACTTTTCTTTTTTTCTTTAGTGAAATCATATTTTACTTTGAGAAAAAATTCTTTTGAAAAACTTTGATCATGTAGCATACTTCTTTGAAAAAGTACAAGTTGCAGTCTAATTTATTTCCTATCTTTTCTAACTCCCAATGAAGGTGATTTGAATGGTAAAAGTGACTATTACTTTCCTTTCTTTCATGACATGATAGGACGTTATGATGACAAAAAAAGAAGAAGCCCTAGACCATGACCTAGATGAGGTTATGTTGACTGATCTATGACCCTAGACACTCAAATGATGATATGAGCTTGAAATTGATGATGACCATGAATGGGTGGAGGGAGCACATCAGACCTAGACAACATTCAGTGAACAAAATTTATTTCAGAATTTATTTGAAAACATGAAATTTTGACCAAGGAATTCTACCAAGTAAACCTGAAAGAGTGTATTTGATCCCTCAACATTTAGAAACTAACATTCATCATATCCTACCAAACTATAGTAGTTATAGAATAATTGCTTCAGCAATCTAACATATTTTTGCAGTAAATGAAAATAGTTCATAGAATGTTGGTCTTCCACTTCGCATATCCTACACCAAAAATTATGGCCTACACTTGGCCCAACACTCAATCCTTCAATGAAATATGCATCCCAACACCCAAATAGTCTCTATAAACAGGGCACAACTCCTTATAGTGACCCTTTTCTTTGCTCTTGATACACCAAAATTCTGACCCCATATCAGATCTTACCTCCTTTCCTTTGTTTAGATCTGGGAGCTCCATACGCAAACTTACGAACTGAGTTTGAATCTATTGAACCCCTATGCTTTTATCATCTATCGACGAAGATTCAAGCTTCATTGTTATCTCCAATGCTTCAACCCGGGTTGCAATCTTTTGTTGTGACAATGACGACAATCTAAGGTGAGGCAACATCACAACAATGAACCATTATTTATGTTTTTCATTCGAGATCTTGAAGCTAACCTAGCTTAGCAATGTCTTAAATATTTGGTCTCCTTTCCATATAGTCTTAGTACCCAACTGCTTATTTCTTTGAATTATGTGATACACTGGGACTGCAGCTTTCATTTCTTGAATTCAGCATTCAACACACTCTACGTTTAAGCCAATGTAGCATTTTCATTCGTCATAGTATATTTCATATACAAGGACAAAATTGTGTCTTGTAGCACTGTAACCAACTATAATTTCATCATATTTTCATATGCAATGTTCTGTGAAATCCATATTTATTTTGCAAAAAACCATAATTGTTTAGGATCATCTGATTCCTTGAATACAAGCATCTTTAGGGGTTGGGCCATGGTGAATGGGGGAGGTGGAGGAACAATATGGCGATGGGTGGTGACATGGGTGGAAGGTTTGGGAATATTTGTAGTGCTTTGCTGATTTTTAGATCTTAGTCACGCACTTTGCAGGGTAGCGGGGTTGCTTTCCCCTCCAATGGTTCGAAAATTGGACTATATTAAGTTTCAACATAAGTGTCCCAATTTGTCCTGAATCTTTTACTGCTTCGCATAGCACCAGGTTCTCTTTCTTCGAACATCAATCCGAGTGCATCTGTAGTACACCCTTTTCATACAATAACATTTTAATATGAAACTTCAGTGAATTGAGGTACTTACCTCATATACCTTTGAAAAAATTGTGCTCTTCTTCGCTATAGGATACCAAGGTATCGATCGCGAACTCGGTAATAAAACCTCAAAGGATATTATCAATACAGTAATCAACAACTCTCATGATCTCATTATCGGTCTTCTTCAATTGCTGGATCAACCTTGGAGTCCAAGTTGTAGGCTTATTATTGAAACGACCCGACTGCACAGCTAATCTTGATATCCAATAGTACAGGTTGCTAGAAAATGACGAGAAAAATATCTCGTACTGATATGTATAAATATAATTCTATAACCAATGTTCAGTAGAGATGCGTGTATTTTTGTTTTCTTGCACAGAAAACTTGCATTCTTTTAGATCTACCCAATCTTCAATCTCTTTCTTAAATAGATGCCACATCTATCTATCCCTCAGCCAGATCTCAGTCCCGGAAACAGAACCGTTTTTTGGCTTGATGGGGCCTAGACCCTGATTCAAATGTGGCTACGCAAAACAACAAAACCCACTATTACTGGCCCTTTCGGCAACAATATTCTTGCGCAGACCGAAGTCTCACCTGAGGCAATATAGGGGGATGCTATCACTATGTCTTTAGGGCTTGTATTCCTTAGCAAAGCTTTGCAGAACAGATTTATTACTTATACAAGCGTTTTCAACACACATGTTGAACTTACTAGCGGACTGCACGATCTTACTTAATCATGCAAAAATAAGGTAAACAATCATAAAAAAATCTACAATATGAAATTAGAGATCTAAATCCTTATTAAGAACAGATATTCATAAAAATAAAGTAAAGTAAAGCATATCAATAGAAACACAGATCTATCCCAACAGTTCTTTCATTAATTTATCATATCTTTCTCATACATTCACTTTCACCCTGCGCACTCAGCTATAGGGGTCTGCACACTTAGCTACAAACTTTCTAAGGTCTCTACGCACTCAAATGCATGAGCCTTTCCTCTAACCCAAAACCATAGACTTGACTCAAAACAATCTTACATCCTAATGCATTTCATCGACTTCGACTGCATATGACTTCTATCTAGACTCCTTATAAAAAATTTTCATTTACAATACCATGGTCCGAAAACCATGGGTGGAGTTCAACGTTCATAAAATAATCCCATCCCATTACACAATAAGGGAATTTTACCCACCCCAAAGCCCTTAAGACGCAAAATGGACTCTGCGTTGCGCGCTTCGCTCCTTGATATGCAGATTATTTTCTCTAACTTCTTTCATTGAGGGGTCCCATGTCCAACAGGAAGCCACATTGCAGTGAGCATGTAAGAGATTTAACCCACATTTTATGAATAGAAGTAAAATTCTCAGTTGTGTAAGAATGATGACAATGGTTGATGCGAGGATTTTAAACTCACAGGAAGCACTAGAACACAAAGTATGGATGATAAACAATGGTGAGAACACAATGTATGGCCTGTGGGCTAGATGGGGCCACCAACCAACAAGTAGGAAATGCAACCAACAAAAAATTTGACTCAGAGATTGATATAAATTCCCATAGAATTTTAATTGTGGAACAAAGATCACAAGGATTACGAACCACAATTTCTAACAATCATCTTTGTTTAACCAAATATACTCAAATTAGAACCTCGTTCCTGTCAACAGTTAGAATTTATGTACTGCGATGTTGATAGCCCAACCTAATATACATGAGCTTGTTACATATCCACCCCAACACAAGGTATACACACATATACACACTATACACAACACAAGTGATACATTGTACATTTTTTAATATTTGTAGTAGGACCCATAACTAGATTTTTTCCTTGCGACACATACACATAGTTCATTACATAATATAGAAAACACATTACACATTTTAATCCTCTATAACATAATATTTCAAGAACCATGATAATTACCAACATGAGAGAAATACTTATCTTAATGAACCACAGGTAATTGATTCAGGTGCAGGAACTCTCCTCCCAATAATAGGAAAATTTCAAATAGACCTCACTATGCAACTTCCACCCTCGAGCCAAACTCTGGGGCGTAAGGGGAATTCTTTATAGGACTGCTCCAGGGGTAAAAATAGGATGACTCTACCAGAATTATTTCCTAATGAACAAATCTCATGCCTTTTGAAAATGTACCATTCCTTAGAAAAGGATCTCCCTATTACTACATACCCTGTTTACACAAAGCTCCCTCATTTAGACAATAATTGAACATGTTGTCCCCCTCCTCCCTAAAAATATCTCTTCAAATAGTCTTGTAGCTATTCTTTTGCTATTTTGACCTGGAACTTTTGTGACAATCAAGTTTTATCTAATTTTCCATCTTGTTCCAATTTTTTTTCTTTTTAGTTAGCCTTGTTTTCCTTCCAAGTTTTGCAAGTCATCTTTATAATTCCACCTTCACCCTTGATTTCCATTTTCCCCCAAGAAACATTACCCTCATCCCTAGAATGTTATGTCTCTTTTTCCTTATCCCATGTGCCTATGTTTTCTTTCATAATATTACACATCTACAATGGTGAAAGTGATCGAGATATTATTCCCTCCTTGATTCTTTTACCACTCCCAAAATATCCTTCCAATAATCTCAAATAAACCCTCAAAAATATATATCGCCCACCCATCTAGGATAGAGATTTTATATTTATAAAATTGTCCAAAACAACTTTCAATTCCTCTCCAAATACCTCTTCCATCAGAGCTTTATTTTTCTTCCTCATCCACGATCCCGGGGAATAATTGAGAAACCCTGACAATTTCTACAATACTATCCCCTTTTGATTCCTTGTATAGATTCTTAAAATGATCTTGACCTAAATAATCTAGACCTTCAAAACTAGAAACCTCCTTGTCTTCCCCAATCTTGAAGACTTCATACTATTTTATATATCTTCTTGCCTTTATCAAAGGCATGGAATAAATTTTTTGTAACACACCCCCTCCTACATTTACTTGATTTTACAAGCCCTCCGGGTAAATGTGAAGCAGAGTGCCACTATGACATGACCCAACCTCCAAGGTCCAGTTAAGGAAGTGGGTCCTACAAAAAGACAACTCACAACATCCCTGAGAGCTACAAGACACTCAAGAGCCAAAGGACCACCCTAGGTTACCAAACCTTGAGTTTAGTCTCCTTTTCACTAATCTAGACCCCCAACTACATGCATAACAAGGCCTAGGTGCAGTTGTAGACCTCCAATTGCATGCACAACACTACCTGAGTGTTGTTGTAGCTGAAAATGTCCAATTTAGAGGGTGTGGTACTGGGATCTAAGCCACTTTCCTAGGCCAACCTCCAGACCACTGCCCAAAAATTTGTGTAACTTCTTAGAATTATAAATGGCATAATGACAAGGGTAAAAACACAAAATTTTGTCAGAAAATTACCTAGATTGGCCAGAACATACAAGGAATTTCTTCAAACACGTGGTAAACATGTAAGCTACATGTCATGAACGCACATTTGAGTGTAAATATATGCTCTTTGGTTTTGAATCACCGAGAAGGTCTAATTCCCTCTCAACTAGCTACAACCACACTTGTTGGCCCATGCATTCATTAACTTATCAAAGCATAAAAAAGAGTCATAGATATAATATGTTATAGACCCATGCTTATAACCAACATATAATCAGAATACTAACCATGACAGAACATCCATCAAATCCACATAATAAAAATTATAAATTCTCATGAACCACAATAGGAAAATATATCTTATTAACTTATTCAAAAGCCAACCAAGTCAAGGACTTCCACATATCACCTGACCATAGATTGAGTTGAATCTTTCTTTCTTTCATCCAATTACCCTTGTTCCATATTCCAAGCATGAATGTGGGAGCTCATGGGATAAACCAATACAAAAAAACCAAGGGAATCCGGAGGTTAAACCACCTCCACCCTCAAACTAATGTAATCTCACAAAAATCGGTCAAGAGATCAAACAACCAAACAAGTTTAGATTCCTCGGAATTCCTTCACCATACCCTGAGGAATTTTCTTATCTCCACCCACCCGTCGAGGGCTTCCCTGATAAAACCATCTCCACCCCCATCACTTGGTAATTTTCCTAAGACCACCTCACCTAGTTCCAAAAATTTTTGGAAATCCAAATCTCAACCAATAAATGAATATGATCACACCATAGTTATCTAGGAAATGGCAAGGTAAGGATGAAACCACTATCAAACCCAGCAAAACCCATGCCAATGACAACAAATGAACCAAATGAAGAAACACATGTACCACGCATTCAAACCTCAGTTAGGAAATCACACATGAAACATGTTACTTGCAAAATTCTCCTATTGAGGTCGTTGATCCAACCTTCTCCTTGATTTCCTTTTGTTTTCCTTGCTTGTAATTTTCCTTCGTTTGCTTGCTTTCTTTCTTTCTCAGCTTGGTGCTCTTCTCTCTCTCTCTAAAACTAATTCCATGTCAAAATTGAAAAAAAAGTTGTGAAATGATCCACATAATCCTTTTTATAATTGGAGCCTCTATTTTCTTCATTTTCCTTAATTATCCTTCTAATTTCTCTCTCATGAAAATCTTTGTTTCTTCACCTTCCTCTTACCCTATTTTCCTTTATTTCATAAATAAAATGTCAATTAATGTCAATTTTCCTTTTCCAATTCCTTTACAAATTTCCTTAGCCATTAATAAACTAAAAGTGACACACACTATAGTGATTTCCCAACATTCAGCTTGGAATCGTGTCCCATGACCTTGGCATTATTTTTCCTTTATTATCCTTTATTACACGAACTTTAATATGGGGTTGTTACAAACCCCTCCCCCATAGGGGAACACCGTTTTTGATGTTCTTTGATGCCTATGAACAACAAACCACTGAAGAAAAAAAAAACATGCTACCTATTGATCTTTATAACACAGTTGGTTGTGGTCTCTACAAGCGTGTATATATATATATATATATATATATATATATATATATATATATATATATATATATACCAAATCTCATTTTCTTGACCCAAAAAATCATGAAGGATACAAAGCCCACATCTAATCTGCCATCTCCCATGTAACTTCATTAGTCCCAAGGTACTCCACTGCACTTTAAATTGCTAGATTGTTAAGTTACAGAGCATCATTTGTTTCCGTCGTAATATACATTCTGGTTCTAGCTCGAATTCACCATCTGGTTCCACCTATAATACAGGGCAGTTAATCACACGATCAACATTCTATACATACTTATTAAGTAATAAAACATGGAAAACATCATGGAATTTTACTGTTGGAGGAAGTGCAAGTATGTAGGCCACTAGTTTAATCCTCTTAAGGACCTCGAAAGGCCCACAATATCGAGGTGCCAACTCAATATCGTGAGTCACATAGTTCTACTCATGCTCATTCAACTTCCTTGACTCATAGCATACCACATGCCCCTCCTGCATCAAAACTCCACAAAGTCCCCTGTTGTAAGCATCTGTACATACCAAAAACTCTTTTTGTATATTTTCAATCATCAAGACTAGAGAATTTGTAATCAAATGCTTCAACTACTCAAAACTAGTTGTACACTCCTCAGTCCATTCAAAATTCTTCCCTTTTCTCTACAAAAATGTGATAGGATAGGGAATCCATGATAAGTTCATGATGAAATTCCTGTAGTAACCTCTTAATCCCATGAATGATCTGACCTCATCCACATTCCTAGGATTTTCCCATTCCATGATAGCTCTGATCTTTTCCAAGTCCACGATTATACTTTCCTTGGAAACAACATGTCCCAAGTAATGAAATTTTTTCTGAAAGAAACTACACTTACTAAGCTTGGCATACAACTGATGTTATCTCAACAATATTAACATTTCTGCCAAGTTTTCTGCATGCTCTTCCTCATTCTTATTATATATCAATATATCATCAATGAATAAAAAACTTTTCCAGATAATGACGCAAAACACTATTCATCAAACACATAAAATTAGTTGGAGTATTAGTAAGACAAAATGGAACCACTACAAACTTATAACTTCCATACCTGGTATGAAATGTTGTATTGTAAATTTCTTCTTCTTTTATGCATACCAAATGATATTATGATCTCAATTCAATCTTTGAGAATAATGTTTCTCCCTTCAAGTAATTAAACAAGTCATCAATCCGCGATAAAGGGTACATGTTCTTAATCCTCACATTTTTAAATTTCATGTAATCAATGCATAACATACGAGTATTGTCCTTCTTCTTCACAAACAATACTAACACACCCCAATGTGACACACTTGGCCTTATGCATCCCTTATCAAGCATTTCCTTAAGATGCAACCTCAATTCCACCAACTATGGAGTGCTCATCCTCTAAGGTGCCTTTCATGTTGGTGCTACTCATGTAACCAACTCAATAGAGAATTCCACTTTTGTTGGCTTGAGGGGTCCTGACCCAGGTTTTGTGTGCAAGGTTTGCTAACAAAACCCTATAATGCTGGCCCTTCCGGCAGTGACTTTCTTGCGTAGGTCACAGTCTCACCCGAAGTAGTATGGGTAGGTGCTGGAACCAGGTTTCCGCACGCTGAGAAAGGAAGGGTAAGGCAAGCAGGGTTGCGTTCTATTCAGATTACCTCATCTCTTTGCAGGGTTAAATATGTATCCAGTTGCATCCACGTGCACTAGATCTATAATTATATGTTTCTCATAACATCAACACAACAATACATAACCCAAACATAACAGATCTAGATTTACTTCAATACACAAACTTTCACAGCATGATATAACCAGAGCAGAATAGATCCAATCATTCAATATACAGACCTTCGTAGCGCAAAGACATAAAATGCATAACACAGTAATTATCAGCAATCCATTCAATAGTACTCACAGATTGAAATCTAATAATCCAGCATATTCATTCATTCATCACCCTTACAATTCCCTTCCCAACCTATGCACACAGCAGCAAGGTCCACACACAGCTGGACTAGGATCTTCGTGCACATAACCAGCAGGAGTCCACTCCCCAAAACCCCAAACAGATCGCTTACACAATAGATCGCATCAATAGCTCATCAAATCTTACCTCTTACAATTCAAAATGCCTCTCTATTAATAACAATCTAGCTTTAACATTCCTATGGTCCGCAACTCATGGTTTTCGGACCCCTAGTTTACCCTTTAACCCCATTACAATGCTTTCGGGGCTTTGACCCACCCCAAAACCCCTGCACTATAATAAATATAACAAAAATAACCAAAATGGATCAGTTTCGTAGCTTGTTAGGAGACCCCATTCACTAGAAAATTTGGCGGAATTTCCGACGACCAATTCGTCGCTATTCCGACACATAGTCGTCGCAAGAGCGATAGTTCGAGGATGGGAAAAACGTGGTTTGCCATACCGTCACAATTCCGACGCACTTAAAAAGTGTCTCACTATCGACACTTTTTCCGTTGCTTCCAAACAAGCATATCTCTTCCGACGTTTCCTAAACCATCGCGCTTCCGACGTTTGTAAATTGTCGCCCTTCTGACGAAATGTGGTTCGACGTTTTGAATGTCGCTCTTCCGACGTTTGTAAACTGCCACAATTCTGACGAAATGTGGTCCGACGTTTGTAAACTTTCGCAATACCGACGTTTTGGACGTCGCTCCTCCGACATTTGTAAACTGTCTCAATTCCGACGAAATGTGGTCCGACATTTTGAACGTCACTCTTTCGACGTTTGTAAACTATCGCAATTCCGACGAAATGTGGTCCGACATTTTGAACGTCGCTCGTCCGATGTTTTTATACTGTTGCTCTTCCGACGTTTTTAAGTTGTCGCAATTCCGACGCTTACAAGGCGTCGGTATACCGATGACGGGTTCAATTTAAAAAAAAAAAATGAAACTTTAAAACAGGACAGTAAATCTCCAATATTTGTTATGAATTGTGGCAGTTCCAATGATCGTGAAATATTAATATAATAAACCACCCCGCAGCGCTTCGACTATAAACAACCATTTTTTCTCACAAGAGAAAAAACGTTGTTTTGAATATATTATATGAAGTAAAACAGTCCATGAAGTCATTACATTTTCACATCTGAAGATTGGAACCCAAATATCCATCCAGAAAAGTGGAAGTCCCACCCCAGACAATGATAGAAAAATACCCCATGTCACATACAAAGACATGATATAAAACCCAGTAACGGTCCACATGGAGATTATCGACAATCTGAGAAAGCATCCAAATATGCTCGAGGCATCTATAAGAAAGTGAAATAGCAGTATGTAGAATAGTAAAGCAACATATAGAGTACCGACGTCCATTGTTCCAAATACAAATTAAAGTACCCAAAATCCTTGAACAGAGAAAAACGCCAATCATGTGAGGAGTGTGATATGTCCAAAATATAAAAATACCATCAGACCATATCAATAAACCAGCAACATAGACCAGCATCGCTAGTTTTGAAGGCAGAGTGATAAACATTAATCATTTTTTTTTTTCACAAGAGATAAAACGTTGTTTTGAATATATTATATGAAGTAAAACAGTCCATGAAGTCATTACATTTTCACATCTGAAGATTGGAACCCAAATATCCATCCAGAAAAGTGGAAGTCCCACCCCAGACAGTGATAGAAAAATACCCCATGTCACATACAGGGACTTGATATAAAACCCAGTAACGGTCCACATGGAGATTATCGACAAATCTGAGAAAGCATCCAAATATGCCCGAGGCATCTATAAGAAAGTGAAATAGCAGTATGTAGAATAATAAAGAAAAAGATAGAGTACTGAAATCCATTGTTCCAAATACAAATTAAAGTACCCAAAATCCTTGAACAGAGAAAAACGCTAATCATGTGAGGAGTGTGATATGTCCAAAATATAAAAAGACCATCCGACCATATCAATAAACTAGCATTGCTAGTTTTGAAGGCAGAGTGATAAACATTAATAATTTTTTTTTCACAAGAGAAAAAACGTTGTTTTGAATATATTATATGAAGTAAAACAGTCCATGAAGTCATTACATTTTCACATCTGAAGATTGGAACCCAAATATCCATCCAGAAATGTGGAAGTCCCACCCCAGACAGTGATAGAAAAATACCCCATGTCACATGCAGGGACTTGATATTAAACCCAGTAACGGTCCACATGGAGATTATCGACAATCCGAGAAAGCATCCAAATATGCCCGAGGCATCTATAAGAAAGTGAAATAGCAGTATGTAGAATAGTAAAGCAACAGATAGAGTACCGACGTCCATTGTTCCAAATACAAATTAAAGTACCCAAAATCCTTGAAAAGAGAAAAACGCTAATCATGTGAGGAGTGTGATATGTCCAAAATATAAAAATACCATCAGACCATATCAATAAACCAGCAACATAGACCAGCATCGCTAGTTTTGAAGGCAGAGTGATAAATATTAATCATTTTTTTTTCACAAGAGAAAAAACGTTGTTTTGAATATATTATATGAAGTAAAACAGTCCATGAAGTCATTACATTTTAACATCTGAAGATTGGAACCCAAATATCCATCCAGAAAAGTGGAAGTCCCACCCCAGACAATGATAGAAAAATACCCCATGTCACATACAGGGACATGATATAAAACCCAGTAACGGTCCACATGGATATTATCGACAAATCTGAGAAAGCATCCAAATATGCCCAAGGCATCTATAAGAAAGTGAAATAGCAGTATGTAGAGTAGTAAAGCAACAGATAGAGTACCAAAATCCATTGTCCAAATACAAATTAAAGTACCCAAAATCCTTGAACAGAGAAAAACGCTAATCATGTGAGGAGTGTGATATGTCCAAAATATAAAAATACCATCAGACCATATCAATAAACCAGCATCGCTAGTTTTGAAGGCAGAGTGATAACCTGTCAACACATAAAATAGTATCATAAAGCGGATACAGGAAATGTACAGAGACATGTACTGTTGATATACACCTCACACAAAAAGCATCCATGATAGAGAAAAAATATGTATAAACCCAGGGTCGATTGTATGTTCTGGCTCGCTTGATTCCAAAATTGGTAACCATCCGTTGCATCCAAGATGTAAGGTTTAGGCTCGCTTGTTTCCATTAGTAGCCCGCTACAGCATCCACCCTGTTCATAGCAAAAGGGTTCCTGTAGATATACAGAGAAAGAGTATAATATATAGACCATATAAACATGGCTCCGTATTTCAAAAAACAGGTTTAAAATAGAAACAAGGCAACATTTTTTTCTCTAAGTAAAGTTAATCTATTAACAGTGGGAATAAAATTACACCGAATTCAAAAACATTGCCCAGACTCATGGAAAATTTGTCATCAAAAAATCAAAAAATTAAGAAGACTAACCTCATACGGGGAAACCAGTCTTGAATTTTTAATTTACAGAATTCAAAAATATTACAGAGGTCCAGCACAGTAAAATAATCTAAAAGCAGCCCAATTAAGTGGGCCGCGAAGCAAGAAAAACAAATTAACCAAACTACTCCTCCGGCTCCTCGACGATTCGGCACCATCCTTCGGAAGGTCCAAGATCGCTAGGTTCTACCTCCACATTCATGCCACCGCTCCCATCCTGAAGGCCCAAATGCTGGCTGGCTTTTTCTGAGCTCAGACCCGCCGGACGGGTGCATTGTTCTTCCATTTAGGCCTCCTCACGGAAAACCACAGTAATTGAAGCTGTGATTCGTGGGCGGTTCAGAGAGAAATTAAAGGAAAAAAGCGCAGTGCGCGTCGTGGGAGAAGGTGAAGCGGTGGGGAAATGAGGAGCAGGGGAGCCCATACGGTGGTCAGATCCTAGAACCCGACCTTGCCCACTTCTAGTATCTGGATAGCGACCTGCGTAATAATCACTGGACTGGGAAGTTGACTCGGTTGAGGGGCTGGAGGGAGTGCGCAGGGGTTGACCTCTAGTGCTCCCCCTGCGGCAACGCATCATTTGATGCAGGAGAGGCATGGGTGCAGTCTCAACAGTGGGCACAAGACGAGACGGAGAAGCAAAATTCCAAGAAACAGAGGAAGACAGACAAGGACCAGACCGAGAGAAATGCAGATATGCAACAAGGTCTAAGCAGCAGTTCAGCTGGCCACTTCTCCTTCTCATCACAGTGAGCAGGCAGTGTAACCCAGCAACCGGCTCGTCTGAAAAACCATAGCAAAATGCCATTTTATCGACCCGACTGCAATGCAGTCGAAGGACGCCCATCATAATTAATCTCTGATCATTAATGAGAGCCGAAGGCCGGATCATATTGGAGCATGCGGAATCGCTAACAAGAGTGGAGGTCTGATCTTGAACAGTGTTAAAACTTAATGCGATTAGATGTGAAAACCTTGGAACTTAATTGAACAGCGTTAAAACTTAATGTGATTGATATGAAATCGCCACATCCATGTCCCATCGCCTTAAACGCCATCGAATGCACCCGCATCCGGGAACAGGGCAACATTTGATTGAGGACACATGGCAGAAATTGATTAGAGCGGATCTTTGTTTGGGCCGCTCGCGCAGTAGAAATCCGGACCCGAAAAATACTAGGGAAAATTTGATAAGAAATTCAAGTCACAACTCTCCCTCCGTACGCCAGCCCAACTTCGGACCCGAAAAAGATTAGGGTGGAATTCAATTGGTTTCCACGTCACAAAATTGGCCAACGTCATCAAGCTATTTTGGAACGCGAATTTGGTTTGAATTATGGTTTATCACCGTTTGAAGTCCCAGCAGCTCGACTTAAGAACAATTTTGTATGATCCCATCTTATAAAATTTGTGTTGGTTTTCGTTGATAATACACATATTTATAATAAATCATGGAATACCACACTAGACATGTGGAAAAGTTATATAAATTATTGAGGACAATCATTTTTATGTAAAAACATCCAAATGTGCTTTTTGGAAATAAGAATTCGAGTATTTGGTTCATATTGTTTTAAAGGAAGGAGTGAAGTTGGAGCCTCAAAAGATGCAAGCTATTACAAAATGACCTATTCCTAGGAAAATCAAGGTTCTTAGAATATTTTTTAGACTTACATGATATTATTGATCATTTTTTAAGAATTATGCATGCATGTCAAGTCCACTCAGATATCTCTTGAAGAAAATATCATTTATATGGAATGATGAGGCTACTTTGGCATTCTCTCTTTTTAATGGATGCCATGTCTTCTACACCAACATCGGTTTCACCTAATTTTGGTAAAAAATTCATAGTAGAGTGTGAGGCACTAGGAAAAGGAATTTACGTAACATTAACAGAATAAGGGATATCATTTTCTTTTAAAAGCAATGAATTTAAAGAAAATATTTGGTGAAATCTACGTATGAAAAATAAATGGAAGCAATATTACATGCAATAAAAAATGGGGATAGTATGTCATTGGGAGGTACTTTAAAGCCAAGATATACCATGATAGCATAAAGTATTTTTTGAAGCTATGATTTTCATTATAAGATTAACAAAATGAGGAGAAAAAGTTTTAATTTTTTGATAATCTCGTAAGAAGGGTAAGGAAAATTTAGTACATGATGCTCTTTCTAAAATAGAAGAGGCCTCAAATTTATATCCAATTACATTTTCTATTCCTAGGGCTATAAGAAGCTTTCCATAATGGAAAATGACAATAGTACTAAACAAAAACTAAAATTTATAAAGGATGGGATGAACTCTATGCAGCATTGGGAGTGAAAGAGAGATATACTTTGGTGCAAATGTAGAATATTTTTATGCACGCAAGCATATTTGAATAAAAAAATATTAAGGGAGTCCCATGTCTCTCTGATGGTAGGACGCAGGGTTCCTTAAAACATCTCAAAGGTGTAAGAAATTCTTTCGGTGAAAATCACATGTAGGGAATTTTTGCCGACGCATTTCAAACCAGCTAGTGTGGATCATCATCAGCACAAGATGATCAAAAAATATATTTTTGGAAGGAATGGAGAAAGATATTCAAAATTTTGTAAGAGAAGGTCAGTTTTGCATAATAAATAAAAGAGAGATAGTAAAATCTCTAGGGTTACTTCAACCATTCCACATACATATTCAAAGACTAGAAGATATATCAATAGACTTTATTACAGAGTTACTGAAATATAAAGGTAAGTATTACATTTTTGTGGTCATTTATATAGACAAATTTTGTAGATTTTTTTTGTAGAGCTCAAAGTACAATAAACAACAAGCCAAGTGGTAGAAGTGTCCATGAAAGAAATTCATAGTCTTCATGGTTTTCCTAAAGTAATAGTAACAAGAAACTTTTGGAAATAATTATTTAATATGAGTGGAGAAACACTAGCTGCCATGAGTTCTACATATCAAACAAAATCAAATGGTCAAACAAAAATAGTTAACAAATGTTTTTAAGGTTATCTACAACGTTACTCTTTAGAAAAGAAATATTAATGGATGAAGTGGGTTCGTCAAGGAAGAATGGTAATATGATACTACCTATCACACATCTACTAAAATTTCCCCATTTAAGGCCCTTTATGGATATCCAACTCCTAGTATCTCATACTTTTTGCAAGATAGGTCCAAAGTATAGGAAACAGAGTCACATATGGAAAATACTAAAGAAACTTTGAAAATTATTATGGAAAACCTTCAAATGACATGAAACATGATAAAACCACAAGGGGAACAACATTGAAGTGAAAGATAATTTGAGGTTAATTGGGTATTTTTTAGATTATAGCATTATAAGAAATCTTCATTCAAGAAAAAGAAGAATAAAGAATTAGCTCAAAAATGTTATGGCCCTAAATAATTATTCATAGGATTGCACAAGTGGTATAGAATTTAAATTTTCCTTCTTCTTGCATTCATAATGTTTTTCATGTATCTTGCCTAAAAAAGGTTTTGGGAAAAAATATGCCAATGTAAATAGAACTTCCAAAATTAGATGAAGAATGAAAGTTGATTCTTGAACCACAAAAAGTTATAGATAAACATTATGTATCTCTTTGACATATAACCATTATGAAGTACCTAATCAAGTGGAAGAATATTCCTCTAGAATAAGGTACATGGTAAAATGATCAATTCGTGATGAAATACCCACGGCTAAAGGGTTCGTTTGAAGTTTTGACAAAGGTTTTGTTATATGTTTTATATAACGCGTGGCGGAATAGTTTTATTGTTTATTAAGGTCCCACACAGTGATCAAATTTGAAGGGCAGGTCCGAATTTCAATTAGAAGGGCATATATCTATGTTGCCCTTCCATAATGAAAAGCTTTAAAAAAAAACTTTTCAATTGACCACAATAAATTATTTTTACATTTCATTTTTAGAAAGACAAAACCATCAATCTTTATATTAATAAAAGACTATTACATATACAACAATGAAGAAGGCTCCATCTTTCATTGCTTAAATATCTCATTGGCAATGTCAACATAAGTCTTGAAGACACTATTATAAGAATTTGGATACATACCACCGGGATATAGGAGATTCTTATGTGTCAGATTGTGTAATGCAATTTTGAATTTGTCTCACAAGGAGCAGCAGCATGGAGGTTTGGATTTTTCTTATAGAACTTTTTTATTATTATTTGAAAAGTTGTTTATAGATATGAAGACAACAATGAAATTATGAGCATGGTGGACAATTAGTCAAGCTCATGATTCCAAACCATGATGATGTAAGTTTGGAATTTAACATTTTTACATGTTAAAGACAAATAGTCAAAATCACTGACAACTTAGTATGCCATAATTAATAATCATTCCATGTTCAATTTTGTTAATAGGTTTATGTCACACGATGATCTCTCTTCTCTGGCATTTACTTGTATTGAAGATCACTATTCTAGGAATAAGGAGTTATTTTCTCCAAAAATAACCCTAGCCAAACATTGACAATGCATCAAGGATATCTTTCTATGCTTCATAAGTACATATGTTATACTTCTAAATCATGTCTTGGAAGTGGTTGTTTCACTGGAAATTATTCACCAGTTGGTTTCATACCAAAGTCTTTTTCTCATTTTCAGCATCCAATACATGAAAAAGATAATGGTTTAAAACAACATAAATATTTGAAGTTTTGCAAGAATTGTCTGGCACACTTTGAATATGAATTTTGAAGTCAAGTGCATGATGCTGTATAGGATCAAGTGTCATTTTGAATACCAAATGTTTCACAAGAAACTTCTCAACATGCTACCCTGCAGTAAGGATTAAGTGACAATATTGCATCAACTATTTCCATAATAAAAGTGCACCTCGGCCATAAGACTAAACAACTACAAATGTTGTCGATCTAGCAATACCACACAATCAAATGTATTCCACAAGGCCAATACTGTATGAAAAATGAAAAGGAGTTTGCAACCAAAAATACCTTAGGCAACTAATTCAATTAGATACACCAAACCATCAGCAAAAAGGAAAACCAACCTACTCAAAAGGAAAGCGTTTACCTCCTTTGACAAAATTTTGAGTTCCGAAACAAGGGCCTTTATTGTCTTGTCAATGCCCCTAGTAATTTGAATGGGGTTTGCACCTGCTGCAACAACCTAAACAAAAAGGTTTCATTTGAAATTATTTTCCACAAATTTAAGATACAACCATTGTCAGTTTTGTATTTCCTAACAAGCTCATAAATTTTGACAAAAGAACCAAAATTTTTTAATACCTGATAGCAATTTTTCACTCAAAAACTATCTTAGACTCAATAAGCCCAACCCAAAACTAAAAAACCAAACACCATAAGACCCTACAAAAATGAATAGATGATCTTAATCCGGTACTATCGACAAAAAGTTACCTTTACACCCTCACTTATTAAACCCTGTGCTGTTGAATTTTAACTTCAACTGCTGCAGCAGAAGGACGGATGCAGCAGCAACATTTTTTTTTGGAGGTTGCTTGCACACCATCCAGAAATTTAATTCAGCATTTAAAATTCCTGCAAGTTTTTTTTGTATACGGCCGCAGCCATATTTCTGTACAGGATTGTATTTAAACACAACAACCAGCATTAACGCAATTCACCAACCAGAAATTAAACAAACAAAAATTTACCTCCCAGTTTTGTAAATTCAAAAGGAGGACATGTGGAGCATTAATATTGGATCGCATGAAATTGAAGGGAATTTGAAAACCTGAAAACCGGACCCGAATTTTTTATACGGCACATTGGATTGAGAGTTGCGTTACAAATTAGGCAGACGTCAGCATCCCATTTTGGAACGCGAATTTGGTTTGAAATTCAATCTATTCAGACTTTTGAAGTCCGAAGGAAAGGGTTCTTTAATTTTTTGATAGTTTAATTTTATGTATGCTTTAATATATACATATGTTTTAAACATATGTTATATATATATCATATGCAAAATGAAAGGTGGGCCATATAATTTAGTTTTAATTTTATTTTTTTTAAAAGAGGGTTTATTATAATATGTTTTATATGTTATGGCATATAAAAATAAAAAGGACAAAAAATTTTGGTAGTTTTTTTTATAGACAGTACGTAAATTTTTTATTACACAGCAGTGTGTACAAAGTGAAAGACTGAGTGTAACTTTTTAAGTGTGTATGCACAACAGTGCGAAAGTGAAAAACACAACAGAGTGTTTTAGAGACAGAGTATGTTTGTTTTGAACAGACGGTGAGTTGGTTTTATGCACTGCGTTTTTTAGCAGTCATAATTTTGAAATCCCTCTCAGTGAGGAAGAAGTGTAATAGTTTTTTTTTGAGTTATTGAAGGGAATAGAAGTTTGTTTTCAAAGTATTGAAACTTTGTCTCCTGTCAAAGAAATTTTTATTTTCTCTGTGTTAGAGTAAGGGAGATTTATTCTCCATTCATTATTCTGGAATTTTTCAATATTTCAACATGTCCAAGAACAATAGATGTTGTGGTTCCATCCCCAGCTAAATCATTTGTCTTTGCCGCAGCTTGCCTTACCAACTTGGCCCCAATATTTTCAACTGGGTCCTCTAATTCAACCAATAAAAAGGCCAAAACCATAGCATTGAGATACATTTCATTACATTGTCAATAACAATAAAATTTGACTCAACCATAACCCTTTCCTTTTATTGTTGTGAAAAGCTTTATGCATTACTCTAATGTGGCTAGTCCATAGGCCAAGTAGACCACTGGGTAACAAATATGTTTCCTTTCACCTTTGAGTTTTCAAATTATGCCTACCAAATCTAAGACATTTAAGAGAGGGAACTAATACAACGTTAAAAATAAAACCAGAGCACACATCTACAAATTACCTCCTTAGCTACTGTCACACCATCATTAAATATTTTCGGAGAACCATGCTTGCTCTCCAAGACAACATTTTGCCCCTCGCCCCAAGGGTGACTCCAACAAGATCAGCAAGTTTGTTCACACCGCCTGCAAGACAAATTGACAATGCTTTCAGTAAGTGTGCAATTGAATGCTAGACTATATGCCAAAACAAACCTCCATGAAAAATTAAAATAACACATTAAAATCGAATATAAGTGGACAAGGAAAGATCCACCGCAGTGAAGTTTCATGTGCAGGTGACCTTCCTTTAAACATAATTTTTTCTCTAACCTGCAATTTTTTTGTCACTGAGCCATCCTTGTTGAAGTACAACTCCTTTTCCATAGCTCTTGTATTAACTACCTTCTCTCTATCACGTAATCTCAGAGTCCCTCTTCTGCTTGAGCGATTAAAGGAAATGGGTGAAAAAACTGAAAGAGAATACAATTGTCTGCCATAATTATCAAACATTGCACCCAAATTCTTCCCCTTTCCATTGTTACCCAATGAGGTAGATGTGGCAATTGTTGTCATACTGCCCAAAGCAAAGGCTATCTTCTCTTATCCTGAATATAGAATTACAAGATCTTCATAGTAGTATGAACCTTAAAAAACATGACTCCCATTGCTAAAAACCACTTTTAAGTTGTAACAGGCAAACTAAAAAACTATCGCAACTTTTGGCAACTTCTGGAGCATTAAGAGAGAAACAACCAAAGAGAAATACAACCACAATCCTCATTTTAATGAGACCGGACTATATATTTGCATTAAGATAATAGAAAGAAATCACGACTATATTAAGGCCAACACAAAACAATCTTTAACCGGTGTCTCTCGCGGCCTTCAGGTTGCCATGCTAGAGGTTGCATATTTTTAATTTAAATTCTTGACCTCTCGTGCCCATCTATGAATGCATCCAATGGGATATCTACATCAAATGCTCCTTTATATCCCCAAAAACAAATTCCCTAATACAAGAGCACCAATATTGATGGATCACCCCACACCATCCCACCCACTAGAAACGGTGAAAAAGGAAACCCGAGAAAAATTCTGAAATATCTCAAGATGACTATATGGGTGGTTCTTATGAATCAACCAACCATTCAGAACATGCTCATCAATCCAAAACATGAGTATTATGTGACGATATTCAAGCAGGCACTGAATCGGATTTCTAAAGCTATGTTAGAGAAACCCTAAACTCTCACTGAAAATAGGTGAAATGTGGCACCACTCAGAGATTGACATGTGCCAATTGGTACAAGTGGTAGACAATTGGCATGCTCAAACAACGAGGTGATGTAGGAATGACATGAGGAAGAAAATATCAGAAAAGCCCCAAATCTGGAGAACTAAAGCTCATCACCAACCTGAGATTGACAACTTTACATGATGTAACCTATGAAATCGTAAATGGAGAAATCATAGTAACAATAAAAGTAACCTATGTAACAATAAATTCGGATTCATCCTGGGAGTGGTAATGGGAGAAATCATAGTGAACAACAGGAAACATGCATAGTTGCTTACAATCAAATAGATGAAAAAACACATACAAAAAACCTAGATAATAATCATGAACAAGCATAATATTGAATTATGAACTGTAAAGGAACTTACAAAATGTGACATTACGAACCTGGTCAAGCGCACAAGCAAAAATATCCTGGACATGACCCTGGTTAACAAGTTGTATTACTCATGATGCAAGAGGATTTGTACCTGCACTGCTAAGTCAATCAAAATCCATCATTATCTATACAATAAATACAAGTAATTGATGTAGTATTTTTTACTCTAAGATGCATTCTTATGATAATGTTAGAACATATGCTGAAAATGTCAAAACATACCTGAATAAGCTCCTCTTCTTTTCAAGAACAATTTATTGGAGTCGCATGAACTTGGAACAAGCCTCCCACGATCTGAAAGAGTAGCAACTAAGTCAACAGTGACTTTTTTGTTGCTACGCTGGATCGAGGGAGGTTTGCTCCAAGATTAAATCGCTCCAATAAATTATTCTCTACTAAACAGGGCCAACCACGTGAAGGTGGAAGCTCTTATGGCCCCTTCTCCCCCCCCTCACATCACTCTCAATTCCCCAATACCCAATCTTTATTTCATTTTTTAATTTCATGAGCATAAAAAAAAAAAATTCAATAACTAATAAAAAAACAATTCAACAAAAAGTACACAAGGAAACATTGCAATTAATGCTTGACATAAAAATAGTATGATAAATGTGTTTTTTATATAACGCAAAAAACGTTCCAAGTATGGTAACGTTTGTCTTATAATAATACAATATTTTACATTATCAAATTTTCTTTTTCTTCTTCCTATTTCTAAAGCTCCGAATTACATCATCAATATCATCGTGCTTTACTCTTGTTTCGTGCCTTTCGACCCGCATTGCTGACCTAGTTGCATAGTCACGATGTCTGGTCTCATCCAGTGATGGAACATCGCCTACAAAAACAGATAATATTAAATTTTAATTGTCAGTTTTTAAATATCATTGAACTAGTTTGGTAATATTAATAAAAAAAATTACAATGAGATTATTTACCTGGTGCACCAGTTGTCGCCGCTGACCTAGTTGCATAGTCACGATGTCTGGTCTCATCCAGTGACGGGGCATTGCCTACAAAAACATATAATATTAAATTTTAATTCTTAGTTTTTAAATATCATTGAACTAGTTCGGTAATATTAATAAAAAAAATTGCAATGAGATTATTTACCTGGTGCACCAGTTGTCGCCGCTGACCTAGTTGCGTAGTCACGATGTCTGGTCTCATCCAGTGACGGGGCATTGCCTACAAAAACAAATAATATTAAATTTTAATTGTCAGTTTTTAAATATCATTGAACTAGTTCGATAATATTAATAAAAAAAATTGCAATGAGATTATTTACATGGTGCACCAGTTGTCGCCGTTGGGACTGTTGCCCTGTCTTCCTCTCTGGTGGTAAGATCCTCAAGGGAAACATTCTCTGTCATTTAAACAAAAAATGTTATAAGGACAACCATCAAGGTATAATTAGAAAAAATTATAAGTAGAAATTAATTACCGTCACGGCCCTCACTGATAGTAGCATTGTCGGCCTGGTCCCCACTACAATGATCAGGTTGCACGTGAGGATCATCTACATCTGGCTCTAAAATTGGGTTATTTGCCTCGTCGGTAGTGCTGCTCCCCTGATTTAAAAAAATTTGTTATACATTAAATTTATGGACGAAAACAAACATATTGAAAGGTTAATGTTTTACCTTATCAGGCATTCTGGATCTTGGGACCTGCCCCAAGCTTCTGCGATGTTCAACTACGGCTTGATAGCCGAAATGGAAAGCGATATTTTTATCTTCCTCTGTAGTTTCTGTTCCGAAGTCATCACCTAAATTACATATGATTGTGTATTTTTAATCATATTTGATAGGATTACAAAAACGTTGGAAGGCGATACAATTAATTATAAGATGTTTAGCTACTTAATTACAATTCTTGCGGCTAATTTCAAGTAGCCGCCCTGGCCTAGCTTGTGATGGCCCTTTTTTTCAATCCTAGCTTTGGTTGCCTTTGAGGTGTCAGGCAACCTAGCATCAAAATATTAAAGTCAGATATGACGTAGCACACTTTTATTTTAGACATAGATAAAATTAAAGCTATTGAATTAAAGTTGTAATTTACCTTGCGGGTCCAGTTGGCATTTTTCCTTCTTTCTTTGCCCTTTTCTCTTTTCCGTCATGGATGAGTGCTCTCCACTCACTCTCTGGAACTGTGAGAGGACGCTCGTATCTAGGGTTAAATTGCATTTGCGTCCTATACGTGTCCCTGGTATATTTCAAATATTTGTCGGCTACCCGAGCCACCACTGTTTTGTCAAATGTGTCGACCCCAAAAAGGGCTTCTAGATAATCTAGAAGTTCTTTTTTCAGGTTGGAATTATGGGAATTCCACCCTGTGCGTATGGTTGGGCCAAAAATTACCAAAGCATGGCTCTCCAAAAACCTGTAGAACTCATTTTTTCCTACACAGAAAAAAAAAGATATTATCATTAATTTAAAAATAAAAATCATGATAAATATGTTTTAGATAAAGTACATGAAATAGTTAAAATATTAAAATTTACCTGGGAGTTGTACGTTCTTTATAGGGACACCTTCATCGTTCACCAACAACGTGCCATTAATGGTCCCTGTGGAGCTGACACGTGTAGCTCCAGGAAACACAATAATGTAGTTGGCTATATCAGCCTCATCATTGCCAACACGTTCAACGGTTGGCTGGGTGTCTGCTTGGGCAGGGTGTTTTTCTTGGCTGGCACCTAAAGGAGTAGGAGGTGTATGAGAGGGTTGCTGGGCAATATCTTGCCCTTGTGTCCCACTACCACCAACATCTGGTTCAACAAGTGCTAGAAAACGCTACATACAAAAGAACTTTTTGTTAGTTTAGTCAATGTAAAAATTAAAAATCAATCTATCACAATTCATCTCATGCAGAACAAAAAAAATATCCTTTTGACTTTTTATTATTACCTGATATGTTTCTAGCTGGCTCATAAGTTTTTTTATCCTCTCTTCTGTTTCAAGTGTTTGAGGCGCGTCTATCAAAGTATTAAATTTCGACCTTGCATCTCGTGCCTTTTTTCGCAACAAGAACACTGGAGATAGGGATGAAGAAAGCTCTTCCTCAAAGAGGGAATCATCAGGCGTACCATGGCTAGGTGTCTGCATATTTGAACAAAATTAATATTATTTCAATTATGTAAATAACTAAAATACCTGAACATAGAGCAATGCTGGAACTTTACATGTTCTTCCGCTGGCCTCTTTCCGCGATCATCCCGTCTCGGGGTTGTTCCTGTACTGCCCTGATCAGTCTGCCACATTGCAATAAAATTATAAATGTAAAAAATTGAAAACATTATCTAACTTGAAAACACAAAATGAAAATTGAAATAATTTCTAATAAGACACCGGAAGACAGAGTTAGAGTTTCAAATATGCCTTGCATTGAATTCAGTCCTGGAAACATGTCATTACACATTAAGGCACCCAAACAAGATACGAGTTGACAATGAAGAACTTATTGAATATATTGTTGGAGAAACTTCTAGTAAACTTGTTGTGAAGACCTTGAGGACATTTTTGGAGCAACATTGTTGAAGATGATGGTATATCATTGTTGGAGATGATCTTGAAGGGCCTTGAAGTGAAGCTTTTGGAGCAACTATTGAAAAATCCTTAGAGCATTCTAAGTAAGGCACTTTCTATCTTCCATCACCTTTTTCCTTTCAATATCGTTTAAATGATTTTGTTGATATTTAATGTTTGAAATCACGTTATAATTCCTTGATTATATGTGTTTGGGGACTTTCCCTTTGAAATTACCCAAAAATACCCTGGCAATTTTATCTTCAGGATGCATGTCTGACCTTATTGTTCAATATTTTGATTGATAGTAGTAAATATAGAGAGTTAGGGGGCTCTTGACTTGGTTTGGTTGGGCCATTAGATCCCTAACATCTACTAGGGAGAACCCCCCTTGAGTTGGAGGAGAGCTAGCCTGAAGTGAAAATAGGTTGGTGAGGTGACAATGGGGCTATTGAATTACACATGGTATCACACTTTAGCTTTAGGACTTTATCTTGAGAAGTGCGAGATTTGCTATATCAATTCTCAAATTGTTTACAACACTATTGTTAAGAACTAATAAGAAGTGATGTTGAGGGGTTTTTGGGTATAAGAAACAATACCATTTAAAAAATAGGGTTCTCATTCCTTGGCATTCCTTCACCTGGGCCTAGGGGCACACTAGAATAATTTCACACTAGACCATGCAAACTTAAAAGTAACTTAACAGATCCATAAAGTAATAATAATCATAATTCCTAATTTCCTATTGTACGATATGATGCAAATTATTCAAACATGAAGCAATGAAGACATGCAATGTCTAAATTTCAATATTGATGAACCAATACAAGAAGTTAGAAACTACAACTTTGATTCAATACTCTGTGTCCTAACTCCAGGAAGGAATCTAGTTTGTAGTACAAAACATGCATCGCGTATTATCAATTCTTAATTGACAACAACTAAAGGACATCTACCTCATCAATTCCCTCCCATTTTGTGTTTTTATGTTATATTCCTTATAAAAGTGTCAAATTTCTCTCAAAGTAAGCAACCAATCAATAAAATAAAAAATCGTTGAGATATGATTGAGAAATGGTCATTTATTTCTTGAAAGGATATTCACGATTTCTTTGGTTGTTTTTCATCTCAAGAAACAAGAAATGAACTAAGAAACTATCGTGATGTAATATAAGAAACAACACGGTGCAATGGCCATTTTCAAAGCCAAATGATGTCCATTGAGGACATGGCCTTTATTTGGTTCCTGTTTCATAGGAGTTTAGGGTAGAAATGGAACTTTGTTGTACCATTTCCAGTAGTAAAAAGGGAAAACCTTCTTTTTCCATGGGAAATAATTTACCTTTCCTTTTTCAAGATAATCTAAATCACAAAAATATGAACTATACTGCACACATTCTTGGATAATGTGAAAGTGGAAAAGGAATACCCTACACAAGTGATGCACACATGTACATTTGAACACTAATAGATTTTTGTAGTTGAAATGAAATGCTTGTTTTCATTTAAATGTAGGGTTTTTAAAGAAGAGAGAAATAATGGTTGCCAAATTAATATGCGTTTCTTTGGGAAAAATTTAAATCTTGTATTGGGTGATGAAGATAATAGAGGGTATTGAATCTTGATTCTTGACATCTAGAGAGAACCCTACAGCCTAACACAATCCAATGGAATTGACCAAAAAAACCCACATAGAGTCAACCCTACTATAGGAGGAAGGGCCTGCAGTAAGAACTTACCATTTTGCAAGAGCTGAGGGCGAACGCTGAGGGAGAATGTTGTTCTACAAGAGCTCAAGGCGAATGCTGTTCTGCAAGAGCTCAGGGCGAATGCTGTTCTGCAAGAGCTCAGGGCGAATGTTGTTCTGCAAGAGCTGAGGGCGAATGCTGAGGGCAAATGCTGTTCTACAAGAGATGAGGGCGAATGTTGAGGGCGAATGCTGTTCTGCAAGAGATGAGGGCAAATTCTGAGGGCGAATTCTGTTCTGTAAGAGCTGAGGGTGAATGATGAGGGCAAATGCTGTTCTGCAAGAGCTGAGAGCGAATGCTGAGGTCGAACACTAATAGATTTTTGTAGTTGAAATGAAATGCTTGTTTTCATTTAAATGTAGGGTTTTTAAAGAAGGGAGAAATAATGGCTGCCAAATTAATAAGCGTTTCTTTGGGAAAAATTTAAATCTTGTATTGGGTGATGAAGATAATAGAGGGTATTGAATCTTGATTCTTGACATCTATAAAGAACCCTACAGCCTAACACAATCCAATGGAATTGACAAAAAAAACCCAAATAGAGTCAACCCTACTATAGGAGGAAGGGCCTGCAGTAAGAACTTACCATTTTGCAAGAGCTGAGGGTGAATGTTGTTCTGCAAGAGATGAGGGCGAATGTAGGGCGAATGTTGTTCTGCAAGAGCTCAGAGCGAATGCTAAGGGCGAATGCTATTCTGCAAGAGCTCAGGGCGAATGCTGAGGGCGAATGCTGTTCTGCAAGAGCTCAGGGCGAATGCTGAGGGCGAATGCTGTTCTGCAAGAGCTGAGGGCGAATGCTGAGGGCGAATGTTGTTCTGCAAGAGCTAAGGGCGAATGCTGAGGGAAAATTTTGTTCTGCAAGAGTTAAGGGAAAATTTTGAGGGAGAATGTTGTTCTGCAAGAGCGGAGGGCGAATGCGCGTGTGATATCAAACGTTAATGTAGCTATTGCGACGGATATAAGTTTCGTATTTTTAATAAAATAATTTTTATGTAGCGCGCATATAAGTTTTGTATTTTTATGTAGCGCGCATATAAGTGTCGTTATACTGACGGTAGAAAAAGTGTCGCTATTGCGACAGATGCCTCCAAACGTCGCAATTGCGACACTTAGACATTGTGTCACATTTGTGACATTTAGAGGCAGCCGTCGCAATAGCCACACTTTGGGGCATAGTGTTTCAATTGCGACGTCTTCCTCCAAACGTCGCAATTGCGACACTTTGTATAGGTGTCGGTATTGCGACACTTTTCTGTAAACGTCGGTATACTGACGGTTTCGGGCGGGATTGAAAAAAATTGGGGAAATTTCCGACATTTGGTCAAAAGCGTCGGAACCAAGTGTCGGAATTTCCCCCAAATGTAGTAGTGGTTCCAACAGTCCCCCAACACAATCTTGTGACTCATCCCGAGTCACGGCACTGCTGTGGCCCCATGATTCGTAGCTCGGTATGGTTTGAGTCGACCTCCATTAACAAAACTAGGGATGGGGTCACCGTGCAGGGTAGCTAACCGAAGCGCTTCGCCATTTGTAACCTGCTGAATTATGTAGGGAGCAAGCCAATGCTGCCAGAATTTTCTAGGATGTTTCGCAAATTGGCTATTGTATAACAAGACAAGATCACTTGCGACAAATGTCTTCTGGCGAATGTGGCGATCATGCCAGGCTTTATCTCTAGCTTTCGTACCTACTGTTGAAACTGAGCAATAAACCGATCATCTTCCAATGCTACCAGTTGCGCCAGGAATTCTTCTATGATATCAGAGTCTGTCATATTTGTGAATGCTGCAATGTGTAGGCTAGGAAAAACGTATTCTATGGGCATGATGGCCTCCTTGCCATAGATCATTCGGAAAGGTGTCCTACCGGTCATCTTTTTGCAGGTCGTTCGGTAAGCCCATAGGACCGAGAGGATGCGAATATCCCAGTCACTACGATCGGCATTACAAACCTGCATTAATTCCTGTTCCAAATTTTTTTTGAAAGCTTCCACCATCCCATTAGCTTGGGGATGGTATGGTGTACTCTTGGCATGGTGGATCCGGAACTCATCGTTCAAAGCTTGAATCGTTTGGTTAACAAAATGCGTACCTCTGTCGCTCATTAGAATTTTTGGGCAGCCAAACCTGGTCAGAATATGCTCAAAGATGAAGTGCACAGCAGTGTCAGTGGTACAATCCTTTACAACCTATGCCTCAGCCCATTATGTGACATAGTCAGTGGCAGTAATAATTTAGCGCACACCAATTTTTTTCCTGGGGGATTAATGGGTCCTATAAAGTCAATGGCCCATTTATCGAAAGCCTGTAGGGCCATTTGAGGCTGTAACGACATATCATCGTGTCGTGAGGGGCAGCCAGTTCGTTGGAAGGTATCACACGTTCTACAATAGGTGTAAGAATTCTGATGCAGGGTAGGCCACCATAAGCCAGCCCTCAAAATATTTTGCATTGTAGCCCTGCTTGCGTAGTGGCCACCAACGACTCCCTCATGGGCCTTTGCGAGGAAGGCGAGTCATTCATGCTCTAATACGTATCTGCGGAGTATTTCATCTGTGCCTAGCTTGTATAGATTTCCTGCGATGATAGTAAAGTCGGTCGCTCGGGTAACCAACTCCTTTTTTTGTTGCACCAAATACGCAGTAGGGGCCATACCTGTAGTAAGGAACTCAAGGATATCAGTAAAGTGGTCATCCACCATTTCAATGGTAAACAACCACGCATTAGGTAAGCCTTCGTCCAAGTTAGTGGGTTCTTCCCCTGTATCAATATGAGACAGATGATCCAGGCCTGCATTCAACCTTCCATGCTTCACGATGATCTCAAAATCATATTCTTGAAACAACAATAACCAATGAAAAATATTTCCCCCCAACACAGGCTTGTTGACCAGGTATTTAAAATTTGAATGGTCTATAAACATCTTAAAGTGTCCCCCCAACAGATAGTGTCGATATTTTTGTAGTGCATACACCATAGCTAGTCCTTCACGTTCAGTGGTAGAGTAATTCCCTTCGGCACCTGAGAGTTTTCGACTGGCAAAGGTAACCAGATGATCAATATCCCCTTTTTCAAGCTGTGTAAGGACCACACCCAAGCCAATACCTGACGCATCAACATGTACATGAAATTATTTTGACCAGTCAGGGAATATCAGTATGGGCGCAAAAATCATCTTCTCCTTGAGCAGTTCAAAGCTCTTCTAACATTCATCATTCCAAAAAAAAGAGACATCCTTCTTTAGCAGTTGTTCCATAGGTGTTGTGATCAGGGCATATCCTTGAATGAATTTCCTGTAATAACTTGTGTGACCGAGAATGGAGCGCAACTGTTTCTTCATTGTAGGGGCTGCCAGGTTGATAATTACAGCTATCTTTGCAGGATCAACCATTAGACCCTTCCAACAGACTATATGACACAACAAGATTCCGAATGGTACGCAGAAGACGCACTTCTTGATATTCAGGGAGATCTGTTGCTTTTGACACGCATCCAAGATTAATCATAGGTTCTAGACATGATCATTTACTAAGCCAAACATCGTCCAGTCATCGAAGTAAACCTCCAGAAACTTATGGATAAATTCTTTGAATACGGCCACTACGACCCTTGAAAAGATAGCAGGTGCATTCTTAAGACCGAAGGGCATGACCATGTACTAGAAGGAGCCCCATTCGGTGGCAAAGGTGGTCTTACTGTGATCCTCCGGTGCAATTATGATCTGATGGTATCCCGAGAATCCATCTGTGAAGGAATAGGCCTCTTGGCCACCCACGCTATCCACGATTTCATTGGAGAAGGGAGTAGGGAAGGGGTCGTGAATGCAGGCATCATTTAGTTTTTAGAGGTCCACACAGATACGTATTTCTCCTTTTGTTTTTTTCTCCTAAACGACCATCGGGCTAAGCCAATCTGACTGTTCAACTAGTTCAATGATACCTGCGGTCAACATTTTGTCTAGCTCTTCTTTGACCTTTTGTTTATATTTAGGATTCAACCAGTAGGGCCACTGCTTTATGGATCACGCCTCCGGCTTTAGAGTGATGTGCATAATGCCAAGGTCCCTGTAATTCCCTTGATCTCAGAAAAATTTGTAGGGAATAAGTCATGGTACTCTGTGAGTAGCTCGACAACTTTGCCCACAGTGCCCTCGTCCCAATAGTCCCCAATTTTCGCCAATTTAGGGTGTTCTTCTATCCCAATATTAACCTCGCATAGCCAGAGAGGTTGCGTTACATTGAAATTTACGAGCGATCATCCGATAACGGTACGTTCCCCTTCAGATTCCAAAACAAAGAGATTCCGCAGGTTATCCTCCTCTTCATTAATCGCCAAGCTCTGGCATTTGACTATGTCTTGCATCTGGGCCTCCCATGTCAGAACTGCTGGTGGGGTGTGAGGGTGAGGCTTCTTAAAGAATAATGCATCAATGTCTTACAGGGCTTCGTCAAGCATTTCTGTTCCCCCAATGAGTTCGAATGTTCTGAGGAAGTCCTCTTTTAATATTTCCAATGGCGGATCTATTGATGTAATTCGACATCTAAGTACCAAGTAGTGGGGATGGGGCCCAGGGCATGTATAAACAGATGGATCCACTCATCTAGGGTTTGGTTGACCCACTTGGTTGTCCATATACGCAGATGCGCATGGGGATCTCTAGGCCCTAGGAATATCTTCATGCGCACATCAGCAAGGGGTGTGAATCGCAGTGCCATCCTATCCCGACACATCTCCTAGTCCGGGAATGCTTTCTTGTGGGTATCCCACCATTGGGCAGGTGCGCTATGTAGCGCTAGATTGAGCACCCAGAGTCGTTGATCCTTGGGCACCCTAGCTTCTAAATTTCTTATGAAGTCCTGGACAGTACAAGACCCATCAAAGTGGGGAAGGTCCCTTACCTCCGAAGTGATGTAGTAGAGCATCCTTGCGATTCAAGGGTACCGTAGGGTTGAAACATCATGTAGCCAGGTCTACCACTTCTTAATTTCTTCCTCTGGATAAGAAAAGTACTCCCTATTCTTCTCCCAGTTGAGTACTCCACCTGTTGCAGGATTATCCTGGTCCTCGTCCTGTGCTGTCATCTTGTAGATGTGATCGAGCTCCTCATCTTCATATGCTAGTTCGGTATACTATGTGCCCTCAACGGGATCCAGTGGTACTATTAGATGTGTCCCATTCTTCTCAAACACCATTCTGTGTTTCTTTAGATTAATGACACCTCCTACGTCGATAGCCCATTCTATCCCCAAGAGCGCAGGGTAGGGGTCCATATCTTCCACAATTTCTATGACCTCAAAGTCAGCCAGGACCTTTACTCCTGCGATATCAACCATAACCCTTAGCAGCCGTCCCAGAGGGATGATATTTTGTTGATTCGCCATTCGCAGCTGGATGGCGGACCAGTCTAATTTAGGTTCACCCATGCGTTGCCAGGTTTTTTTGGTAAGACATTCGCATCAGATCCAAGATCAAGAATAACCTGATCTATCTCATAGTCACCAATCTGTGCATTCAAGCGCATCTCTCTCCCGGTGTGCCTTTTATAGCTGTGTATTTTGTGTACTTACTTAACCTCAATCGTCATGGTGGGCTGGGCTGCGCAGTCCTGCAGTAATACTTGAATACTTTCTCTCGTCTGCGAGCTGTGTAGGAGCTTCAAGCATGCCCTCAAAAAGGTTTCAACTTCTTCTTCTGGCAGTTGCGCAGGGGCTCCTAGTGACTCCTGCTTGCTAGGAGATAGTTCCTTCCGAACAGCAAGCTCCTCTCTTTCTTTCTGGGTGACCATGCTACGTGTTACGCTCCTTAGCTCCGTTTTGACTCTTTGTATATTTCGTGTGGGGGTAGACTGTTTGTCCTTCATCTTTGTTAGCAGAATCGAGAAATATTTGAGTTCATGGTCCAACTGTCGGCAGTATTTACAGGTCTGTCTAGTGGGATTTGAGCAATCCCGGGCGAGGTGCCCTACCTCTCCACAGTTGTAGCAGATAATTTGGCCCCGTCCTCGTCTCGTGCTTCCTCCTCACCCCCCTACCCCATGCAGGGGAACCACCAAAGTTCACCGGGAATCTCAGAGAGGCAGGATCGGATTGTACCCTATAGAGGGTTCCCCGATCTACCAGTAAGTCATACGTGTGGAAATTTTGCTCATCATGTCCCATAGATTGGCAGAACTTGCATCATTGTTGCTTTAATTCACCTCTACTTATCCGCGGACACTGGGTCGTATCATGCAGTCCCGCCACCTGACAATCCTCGCACCAAAGGTCCATGGTTGCTCCCTTCCCTCGCTCCATCCGTAAGCTCTGTATTTCCATGTGCATGGCCCCGAGCTGCTCCTGAATTTGTTGTACGCCTTCCCTTGTGTCATCCTTAGGTGCCGCTTCAAGTTTCATGGCAGCTTCCAAGGCTTTTTCTTGTGATTCAAACGTCTGATGGCCCATGGGCGTACGCAAGTGAGGTAGGAGCATAGAGATAAACTAGTCTGTGTGTTGTTTGTCGTCGTACTTGAACTCACCTTCCCATATTGCTTTCTTTAACCGCAGATTAGCCTCCCAAACTGACTCAGATGCCCCCTATTTGAAGTCTTTTACTTCTGATGCCAGTTGAGAATAAGATTTCGGTTTTTGGAATTGTTGTTTTAGGGCATCCTTAATATTTTGAAGTGTTGCGCTCCTGTTTTGAGATATGTACCACATATACCAATTCAGCGCCCTTTCCTCAAAAGCCAAGGATAACTGCGCTCTTTTTACAGTATCACTTACCACCTCTTACGCTGTCCATACCGACTTGGCCACGAACCAGAATCGTTCTAGGTCCTCATCGAGTGCTCCTTTAAAGGTGGGTAATTTTAAGTGTGCCGCCATGAGCTCCTCCGGTTTATCTTCCATAGGCCCTAGCGTTGGGGCGGCTGGTGAATTTCATGTAGGTCTCGACGGTCTATGGGCAGGGTGATCTTCCTTTCGCCTACTTCGATAGTTCTCACAGTTCCATGCTATTCCTTGGCTCGTTCAACCCTACGCTAGATCTCTGATGCCACTACCCGATCCCATTCTCAGATCGCTTCCGGTCCCAGCAACGGAACCATTTGTTGGCTTAAGGGGTCCTGACCTAGGTTTGGTGTGCAAGGTTTTCCAACAAACCCCTATACTACTGGCCCTTTCGGCAGTGACCTGCTAGTCTCACCCGAAGTAGTATGGGTGGGTGCTGGAACCAAGTTTCCACACCTTGAGAAAGGAAGGGTAAGGCAAGTAGGGCTGTGTTTCGTTCAGATTACCTTGTCTCTGCGCAGGGTTAAGTATGTATCAAATTGCATCCATGTGCACTAGATCTATAATTATATGCTTCTCATAACTTCAACACAACACTACATAACACGAACAGAACAGATCTAGATTTACTTCAATACACAGACTTTCGCAGCATGATATACATAGAGCATAATATATCCAATCATTCAATATACAGACCTTCACAGAGAAAAGACATAAAATGCATAACACAATAATTATTAGCAATCCATTCAATAGTACTCATAGATGCAGATCTAATAATCTAGCATATTCATTCATTCATCACCCTTACAATTCACTTCCCAACCTACGCACACAACAACAGGGTCCGCACATAGCTGGACGAGGATCTCCGCGCACACAGCCAGCAGGAGTCTGTTCCCCAAAACCCCAAACAGATTGCTTACACAATAGATTGCATCAAGAGCTCATCAAATCCTACCTCTTACAATCTGAAATGCCTCTCTATTTATAACAATCTAGCTTTAACATTCCTATGGTCCACAACTCATGGTTTTCGAACCCCTAGTTTACCCTTCAACCCCATTACAATTCTTTTAGGGCTTTGACCCACCCCAAAACCCCTCCGCTATACTAAATATAACAAAATTAACCAAAATGGACCGGTTTTGTAACTTGTTAGGAGACCCCGTTCAAACAACTTCCTTATGAGGCAATAACTCTAAAATATCTACTTGAAATACATCCTAAAATTGTTGTAAAATCAGACACCTCTTCAATAATTTAGCATCCTCAACATCCTTCTCTTTGTCACTGGAAACATGAACTGCAAAAAATACACACCCTTTCCAACAACTATGCTTAATCTTCATAGTTATAACCATTCTCACTAATGTAGGCTTCTTCTAACCTTGAAATATTATATTTTCTCCATCATCATCCAAGAACTCAATTGCCTTCTCGTAGAAATCTACCTTAGTCTTGTGAAGGTACAACCAATCCATACCCAAAATCATATTGTATGAACGCAAAGGAAGCACATTTAGATGTGCTAATGTAGGCATATGATCTGAAAATGAATGCTAGTTATTGATGTGCTAGTTTGATATTAGATATAAACTTTTATTTTCTTTGTTTTACTTATCCTTCATAGATTTTTTAATGAGCATGTAATTGTCAAACAATGTACTTAGTGAAATTATGAGTTTTTCATAAGCTTAAAAAACATAATTTTAAATGACAAAACAGAAGCAATATTAAACACAACAAACACACATAATAGAGCTTAACACATAGAATTTTGATAAAGGAGTTCACCCCTCCTGGGCTACATCTCACTGGTCCAGCTTCATAGTGTGACCTTTGTATTAGCTTAAAGTGTGCTCAAATTTCTGTTACAAGCTTCATAACCTCTTGGAACATGTTCCAATGAGTTTAAAACATCATAATATCCCAAAAATTACTATTTTTTTGCTGAATTTGGACTCTAGATGCTCAGGAAATGACCCCAACACTTGGTGGCCCTAGCCTTCGAAAATATTCAAATGCACAAAAAATCATGTATATAACCTTTTCTATATTTGAAACCTACACCATTGAGTTCTCAGCATGCCAATTATCCTAAAATTGACTTTTACTGAGCTCATTTTGGTCGAAAATTGAGTGAGTTATGACCAAAACCAAATTTGCCCCAATTTCTCCTCTAAAACTGGAGGAACTGCCAGTTAACTTTCTAAAATTAGAAACCCGCCAAAATTGGCACACCCTCCGAAATTCCCACCAACTTAATCCAAATTTAGCTTACCATTTTTCCAAGGTTAGTGGGCAGATAAGCATGGTTAAATGGATAAGCGCTTCTTAGCGCTAATCGCATCTTATCGTGGGTTAACCATGTTTTAAATTTAATTAAACGTGCTTATTTAAAATCCCGTCGATTCATTTGGATTGGCACCTGGACTTTGGGCTCTAGCCACATGGGGAGGGGGCTGGCCCCCTCCAAGCCCCAACCATTGGATGATGTTAATTCAAAATAAAGCGGAGAACATATGGGGTAAGGAACACCTCGTAGGAGAGATGGTAGGACGTATGGATGGTAGGCGTGATGTCAGGGGTTCGAGCCTGACCTCGCGCAAATAATTTTGTTTCGCTATTTAAATGACCTTGTCTCCAAATTTTTCAATGCTGCTAGTTTAAACCCTTCTCCATACTTGGTTAGTGAACCTTTTAAATCTTCTAAGTCTGCCGAGTTAGGTGGGTTTAAAAAAATAAATAAATAAATAAATATATATATATATATATATAGATATAATTCCACCATATAGCTAGTGTCCAACCTTAATGTAATTTGAAATTCGACCCTAGGGTTAGGAGATGGCCCACCAGAGAGGACACATGGCACCCTCTAGTTGGGTTATACTCCAACCCTTAAAAAAAATTCAAATTCCAACTTAGGAAGAATTGGAGGTCATTGGACAATTTCTCTCTTCACTTAACCCATCTGGCGAATCTGAAGATGACACTTATCACAGTGCCACTGGCTGCAATCTAGAAAATATTCCCTGCAATTCTGACCGTACCTACCACATAATCATTGTACCTGTTCTGCTCCTTTTTTTTGCCTACTTTGGAAAACGAAAATCAGACGATAACTCAGTCATGCAAACTCAGATTTTGATGAAACGAGTTGTGCCAGAATCCTGGCAACTAACTCTATCTGGTTTTTTAGGTTCGAAGAAATTTCGAGCACTTTCAATTTTTAGCTAAAACTTGAGCCTTCGATCATTCCTCCACACTAGAAGCCTTTTGGACCCCAAAAGATACTATCAATTGTTCAAAAATTTAGGGTACAACTCCCTCACTTTTCCAATCTCCACCCATTTTTCCTTTGAAGGATTTTGACCTTTGAGTCCAACTCTAAGGTATTCAACATTCCCTGTTTTTGAAGTTCTGATTCTTCTGTCAAGTATGAGATCTTGTTGAATTTCATCAAGATATTCCGGCGAAAAATCATGTATTGATGGCAGATAAACATGATCTCCTTGATCATCAATCAAAGGAGGCTCAAACAATCTCAAATTCTCAAAATTAACGACAAAATAAATTTGCATATAAGGAGGCAAATCTAGCTTGAATGCATTTGTACCAATCTTTTACAGAATTTTAAATGGACCATAACAGATTGGTTTGAGATTTTTACCTTCCCCTTGAAATCTTTCCTTGCTTATGTACAACCAAAATTCATCACCAACTTGGAATTTGTGATCAACTCGATGTTTATCATGCCTTGCCTTGTAGTTGCTTTGACTCTTTTCAAGTTGCTCTTCCACTGTGTGATGTACCAACTGAATTTTCTCAATGAAATTTCTTGCTTTATCTATGTCACTATGTCTGTCTATAGCAACATCTTTCTCAAAGATAAAGTCCAATGGAAATATTTTCAAGTAACCAAAACATGCCTCAAATGGCGATGTATTTGTGGAAGAATTTTTTGCTCGGTTGTATGGATGTTGTATGTAGTGTAATTGTTCATCCCACAACTTGGGATGCTTGCTACAATAGCCTCTTAGAAGATGAATAAAAATTCTATTTACCACCTTTTTTTGACCATCTATTTGTGGATGAAATGTTGTACTCTTCTTCAACTTTGTATCCATCATGTCCCAAAATTTTGACCAAAAATTCCCAAGTGATTGAGAATCTCGATCACTTACAATAGAAGTAGGAAGACCAAAATGGATCCATACATTTTGAAAGAAAATATTAGCAGTTTGTTCAGCTGTAATATTTTTCTTACATGCCTTCAAAATATACATTTTTCTGAACCTCTCTACCACAAAATACAAATAATCATGACCTTTCCTTGACATAGGAAGGCCTCCTACAAAATCCATTGAGATGCTCTCCCAAGGATGAGAAGGAACTAGAAGTGGTGTGTACAAACCAAGCTTCCTATTGCTAGGATTACTTGTTTCACATAAATAACATCCTCTAATAAAACGAGAAACACTTCATTCACGTGTGGCCAATAGCAATACCTTTAAATATGCGCTACTGTCTTGCCTACACTGAAATGTCTCGCATTCAATGATGTGTGCGCCTCCCTTATGATACTGTTTCTTTCTCCCTGTGGTATACATAACTTTCACAAGTGATACAACAAATTGTTATGCACATGCTAATATAACTCTTCACTTTGGTTTCCCTTACTCAAGTTCTCATATACATCTTGAAAATCACTATCATTCACATATTGTTCAATGTAACTTTCATGCATAATAGAATTGTGCTTGAGAATAATAGATAAATTTACAATAGGCCTATAGATCATATAACCTACCTTATTTTAGATTCCTTTTTTGTACATGATAACCAAGTGAAAATGTTGTAGAAAACCCATCCACCTGAAATGTCTTGATTTCTGCAATTTTTACTGTGATTGTAAGTACTGCAATGGCTGATGGTCGGTATGGATAATGGTCTCTTTTCCCATAATGTAATGCTTCCATTTCCCATAATGGATATAACTCTTGATCATAGGTAGGATATTTAGTCACAGCTCCATTAAAAGTTTCAGAATGAAATGAGATAGGCTTACCATGCTGCATGAGCACTGCTCCCATATCATAATCACTTGCATATGTTTGGATCTCAAATGGCTATCTAAGATCTGAAATTGCTAGAACCGGTGTTGAACTTATCTTTTGCTTTAAAGCATCAAATGCTTCCTGCTGCAAATCTTCCTAATGGAATATTTTCTTTATGCTTGTCAATGCATGTAATGATGCTGCAATGGAGGAAAAATTAGCAATAAATTTACTCCAATAATTTGTTGCCCCTAAAAGGCTTCTTATCTTGATAATGATATTGGGCTTCTACCAATTCAAAATGACCTAAACATTGGAAGGATCAATATTCAATTCACCTCCTCCAACAATGTGTCCCAAATATGCTAATGAAGTCTTACCAAATTCGCACTTTGACATCTTAAGAAACAATTGATATTTTCTCAAAACATCAAGTACCTTGTTCACATGCATGACATGTTATTCTCTTGATTTGCTAAATATGAGTATGTCATCTAAGTAAACAATGAAAAATTCATCTATAAATGGTCTAAGTACATCATTCATTACTCTCATGAAAGTAGTTGGTGCATTTGTTAAGCCAAATGGCATAACTAACCACTCATACAATCCTTGTCTAGTCTTGAAAGCTATTTTCCACATGTCTTCTTCAACTATCCTAACTTGATGATAACCCCACTTCTCAAATCTAACTTAGTGAAATACTTTGCATCCTTTAACTGATCAAGCAAATCATTAATGCATGGAAGTGGGTAGTGATTCTTTACTGTCATTTTGTTCAGTGCACGGAAATCGATACACATGTGCCAAGTCCCGTCCTTCTTTGGAACCAAAACTATTGGAGAACCACATAGAAAATTAGATGGGCATATGATACCTTTATTCAGCAATTCTTGGATTTTCTTCTTGATTTCTAAACTTTCCATAATTGACATGCGATACATATACCAAAATTCGGAAGTGGAACATCCTGCTGCAGCTAAATCTCATGCTGAATTCCCCTCTTGGGTGGTAACCCCTTTGGTTCTTGAAACATATTGCCATGCTGACTTACCACATCAAACAAATCAGATTTCAATTTGTCATCACATCCTTCAAAGGATTCATAGTTAACATCTTCCTTTTTCTTGATCATAAGAAGCACACAATTTTTACTTGCATTTACTAGCCTCTTCATTTGCCTTGAATTAACTAAAGAGATATTCAGATTCTTGTGATGAGCTCTCAAAATATACTCCACTCCATATTTAATCAAATTATATTTGTTCTCATGACGTTAAAATACCGCTTTCGTATCATACAAATATGGACTACCCAAGATAATCCCTGAAATGTCAAGTGGAACCACATCTAACTCAACTTCATCGACAAAGTTTGCAGTAATAGCAAATCTAAAAAACCATTTCCTTGTCACCTGTAAATTGGAATTATTAACTATCCAACCCAAAGGGTGTGGCTTATGATGAGGTACAATTTCAAGGTTCAGTTTTTTAACTAAGTCTTCTGAAATCAAGTTTTCTTGTGACCCTGTATCAAACAATGCATCAATATTTGTATGATTAGAAATTACTCTAAAATGGAATAACTCTATCCTTGTATCTTTCATCTCCTAAATCAGAATCAAGATCTTTTTGTGTGGTGGCAGTCGTCTTTTTTTTCCCTTTTTTATTTGGTTTCTTTGGTCTTAGTTCGGGATGTAGTTTCCAATAGTGGGCTTCATCATGCCCCTATTTGGAGCAATGTTTACATGTAATTTTCTACCCTTCTTTCTTAAGACTTTCATTCTTATTTCCCTTCCATTTTCCTCCTTTCTCTTTTCCCTTACCCTTGAATGGCTTCTTCTTACTACCCTCTTCAGAAATGTTTTTACCCCTTGCTTCAAGATACTTAGCTTGCACATATACTTCATCTAAGTTATTTGGGTTAAACATGATAATAGTGTGTTTTAAGTAGGAATGTAGACCTCCTATATACTTCAAGAGCGTATCTTGTGAATTTAAGTCTACTCCAAGTAATAAATCCATTTCCCTAAACTCTTGTGTATACTCTTGGAAACTTTGACCTTTGAGTTGTCTAAAGTTTTTCCAACTCATTATTGCTTTCTTCATATAGGCTAATGGATAAAATTATCTTTTAATGGAAGAAATGAATTCGACCCAAGAAATGGAAATATCACCATGGATTCACATTTCCTCTTGTGTCTTTTCCACCCACAAAAATAGTGCTTCTCCTTCTAGCCTTAATGAAGCCAATTGGATTTTGATATCGTCTTCTTGTAGATTCTAAATTCTACAGTAAAATTCCAATTGATGAATCCAATTATCTAGTCTTCAGCATTAACTTCTCCATTGTATGTAGGAAGTTCAAATTTGATGTCCAACTTGAGTAACGAAGTATTACATTTTGGGATCTTGGAATGAGTATGGGTGTGATTTTTTGTAGTGGATGTGGAAGATGCAGATGTGGATGAGGATGATGATGGTGGTGGAGGAGAGGGAGGTGGTTTTTCTCCACTGCCTTTTGAGCTCCTCTCTTCCTCCTTTTTACTGTTTGAATATTCTTCTCTATGAGGGTGTTTTGAACCTTCTCCAGTTTCCTTTGCCATAAAAGCTTCATACACAACTTTCACCATCCTTTGCATTTCTTTGAACTCCTTCTTGACATCCTCTTCTTCAAAATGTTCATGAGTTCCTTCATGGCATGGAATTTTGGCTGTAGATTCAAGATCTATCTCTACAACTTGTATCTCTTCTATCACTTCACCCTCTTATGTAATTAATTCCTCTTGTATTTCAACTACTGGAGATGTAATTTGAGGTGCTTCAAGTGTTTCCTTGAGTGGTCCTTTGGGTGAGGATGATGCTTTCTTAGCCTTCTTCCTTCTCATCCTAACTTCTAGACTAACTGTCAATAGCTTCCCTTCTCCTCTCTGCAATCTCAATCTTGTAAGCATCAGTAAATTTGCACTACTAAAAACCCTTCAAGTAAAACAAGCAAGCAACCTTTTTCTCTGATACCAACTTGATCTGAAAATGAATGCTAGTTATTTTTGTGCTAGTTTTGTATCAGATATAAACTTTTCTTTACTTTGTTTTACTTATCATTCATAGGCTTGTTTATGAGCATGTAATTGTCAAACAACATACTTAGTGAAATTATGAGTTTGTCATAAGCCTAAAAAAATAATTTTAAATGACAGAACATAAGAAATATTAAACACAACAAACACACATAACAGAGCTTAACACAGAGAATTTTGATAAAGGAGTTCACCCCTCTTGGGCTACATATCCTTGGTCCAACTTCATAGTGTGACCTTTGCATTAGCTTCAAGTGTGCTAAAATTGTTTTTAAAAGCTTCAGAACCTCTTGGAACATGTTCCAATGAGTTTAAAACATCATAATCTCCCAAAAATTACTATTTTTTTGCTGAATTTGGACTCTGGATGCTCTGGAAATGACCCCAACACCTGGTGGCCCTGTCCTTCAAAAATCTTCAAATTCACAAAAACATTTGTAGATGACCTTGTCTGCCTCTACAACCCACTCCATTGAGTTTCTAGCATGCCAATTAGCTTATAATGACTTTTACTGAGCTCAGTTTGGTCAAAAATTGAGTGAGTTATGACCAAAACCAAATTTGCCCCAATTTCTCCACTAAAACTGGAGGAACTGCTAGTTAACTTTCTAAGATTAGAAACCCACCAAAATTGGTGCACCCTCCAAAATTCCTGCCAAATTAATCCTCATTTATCTTAGCGTTAATCTGAGTTTAGTGTGTGGACAAGCGCGGTTAAATGGATAAGCGCTTCTTAGCGCTAATCGCATATTATCGTGGGTTAACCACGTTTTAAACTTAATTAAACATGCTTATTTAAAATCCCGTCGATTCATTTGGATTGGCACTTATACTTCAGGCACTGGCCACATGGGGAGGGGGTTGGCCCCCTATAACCCCAAACCATCGGATGATGTTAATTCAAAATAAAGCGGGGAACATATGGGATAAGGAATACCCTATAGGAGAGATGGTAGGACGTGCAGATGGTAGGCGTGAGGTCAGGGGTTCGAGCCCGACCTCGCACAAATAATTTTTTTCCGCTATTTAAATGACCATGTCTCCAAATTTTTCAATGATTTAAGTTTAAACCCTTCTACATACTTGGTTATTGAACCTTCTAAATCTGGTTAATTATGTCGAGTTAGGTGGGTCTTAAAACCCTTAAAAAATTTCAAATTCATACTTAGGAAGAATTGGAGGTCGTTGGAAAATTTCTCTCTTCAATTAACTCATTTGGAGAATCTAAAGATGACACTTGTCACAGTGCCACTGGCTGCGATCTGGAGAATATTCCCTGTAATGCTGATTGTACCTGCCACATCATCACTGTACATGTTCTCCTTCTTTTTTTTCCCTGTTTTGGAAAATGAATAACAGATGATAACTCAGTCATACGAACTCATATTTTTATGAAATGAGTTGCGTCGAAATCCCGATGATGAACTCTATCCAGTCGTTTAGGTTTGAAGAAATTTCGAGCACTTTTAATTTTTAGCTAAAACTTTAGCCTTAGATCAACATACCATTTAGGTCCAATGCACAAGCTCTCACCCAATGATGAATTATTTTCTTAGTAGCTGTAGAAAAATACCTAACCAACACTCTGCATGAAATTATTCACTCAAGCACATGTGTCCACTAGGTCAGGATTAACATAACTATAATTATATCCAAGTTCAATCAAAATGGAAACAACTTGATCGTATCTCTTACCTTCCATCTCAATAATGGATGCCTAGTGATCCGCCCACTTCTTATCAAATTTTTCATAGATCGGAGTAATACTCTCTCCAACATCCATAATTTTTTGTTCCTCCTGAGCACTATAGATCTGATGTCTACCACCCTAATAAAACGAAAAATCCTTCTTGTGATGAACCTTGCCACAAATTCAACACTGCAACGGTTCTTTGCCACTACCATTATTATGCTGAGATCTATGTCCCTCTGTTGTACTGCAATTCTTGTAAGGAGCCACATTCTCTTTCTGATCTTCATCCTGAGTTCTTTCCTTCTTTGGAGGCCATTTTACTTTAACCTTGTCATTTCCTTTCCAATCGCGTTTAGGCTCATTCTTGCGCTTTGATTACTCATAAAAGTGCTTCAACTTCCCAATTACTTCCTCCAATATATGAGGCTCATCATACACAATTTGATCCTTGAATGATAATGGTAATCCACTAATTAATATTTGAACCTTTTTCTCCTCATCCATATGATACAGAATATACCTCAACAACTCCAAAAACTTATTCATATAATCTTCATTTATCATAGATCCCATCTTCAACTTGTATAAATCCTTAGCATTTCTGCCATAATACCTCTTTTACAAGTACTTCTTTCTGAAAATTATTTTGAACTCATGCCAACTCAACTCCTTTTCTTTGATGCTTCTGACTCACTTCACATCTTCCCACCAAATTCCCTCATTTCCTTTGAGACTGAAAATAACTATCATGGCCTTCATGTTCTCTGTGTAATCATGAAACTCAAAGGACTTCTTCATTCAAATTAACCATGCTTCTTCATATTTTGGTTTCTTCAACTCTCCATCAAATGTAGGAGGCTTGGCTTTCTTGAACTCGCCTAGTAAGTATCCCTTTTCACTCTTCCTATAAGGATGATAGTGGTGATGACCATGATGCCTATCCAAACTAAAACTATAGTAGAACCCATAACCACAACCTCTTCTATCAGGTGTATCCATCCATCTGCTACCTTTGATTGTATCATCCTTGTCTGACCTATGCCCGCCATGCGACTTGCTACAGTATGCTCCATTAGTCTTGTCATTTTGTTCATAACTAATCTATGGATGTCCCTGTCTTTATAAATATAATAAAATTTGAAGGATCACTGCATTGACCTCTGCTTTATTTTCCTGTTCCCTAGAAAGTCTTTCCTGTGAATGAATTATCATATCATTATCTGCTTTGTAACTCTTGATTTTTTCCTTTAAACCTCTCAAGGTGTCTACTATGTCAAGAGAGTACTCATGTTTCTGTTACTCGTCTAATCTATAAGGAGAAGCATGTGAATTTTAATCTACCATTATGATTGTCATCTCTGATATTCTTACTGCAAACATACCATGTCAAATAAACCAAATACAAACATAACCAACATACCTCACTGAAGTTCAGGGAAGCTATATCATCTGCATAGTCATTCCAGATTAGCAGGATATACATACATACATACATACATACATACATACATACATACATACATACATACATACATACATACATACATACATACATATATATATATATATATATATATATATATATATATATATATATATATATATATGTATGTATCATGCTAATATGGACTATGCAGATGATATAACCTCCCTATACACACACACACACACACACAACATGTATATACATACAACATGCATGATAACACTAACTACATACAATGAACTCATGCACAACGACCATAACCATGACAATGCATGCATAACAACATGCACCTAGTCCATCCAGTACAATTTTTTGAACCTGGAAGCTATGATATGACCCTGTAACATGACTCCTCCCACATTTAGCCACTTTTACAATCCCTTCGGGTAAATGTGAAGCGAAGTTCCACTATGACATGACCCAGCCTCCAAGCTCCAGTTAAGGAAGTGGGGCATACAAACTGAACACAAACTGACAATTCACAACATCCCTTAGGGCCACAGGTCATTCAAGGGCCAAAGGACCACCCCAGGTGACCAAACCCTGAGTTAGGGCTTTTTTTCACTAACCTATACCCCCAAATACATGCATGAGAAGGCTTGGGTGCGGTTGTAGGCCTCCAACTTTATGCACAACATTGCCTAAGTGTGGTTGTAGCCCAAAATTTCTAGTTCATAGGGTGTGATCCTAATATATAAGTCACTTTTCCAGGTCAGCCTATATACCACTGCCTATAACTTCCTGTAACTTCTCAGAATGATAAATGACACAATGACAAGGATAGACACACAAACTTGAGTCAACAAATTGATCTAGATTGGCCAGAACATACAAGGAATTTCATCAAACACATGGTAAACATGTAAGCTATAGGTCATAAATGCATGTCAGTGGGTAAATATTTGTTCTTTAGTTGTGAATCATTGAGAAGGTCTAATGCTCTCTCAAGTAGTTGCAACCACACTTCTTTTCCCATGCATTCATCAACCATTCATTAACTTATCAAAGCATAAACAAGAGTCATAGATAGAATATATTATAGAACCATGCTTATAACTAACATATAATCAGAATATTTAACCATGATAGAACATACATCAAAGTCACATAAGAACTGGTATAAATTCCCATGAATTACAATAGGAAAATAGCTAAGTTAACTTATGCAAAATCCAACCAAGCTAGGGACTTCCATGTACCACCAAACTATAGATTGAGCTTAACCACATATTTCTTTAAGCCAATCACCCCCGTTCCATATTCCAACCATGAATGTTGGATCTCATGGGATAAACCAGGACATAAAAAACCAAGGGAATCTAGAGGTTAAACCACCTCCACCATCAAACTACCGTGATCTTGCTAAAATAACTCAAGAGATCACAAAACCAAGCAACCTTGGATGCCTCAGAATTCCTTCACCATACCTTGAGAAATTTTCATATCTCCACCCACCTGTTGAGGGCTTCCCGTAGAAAACCATCTCTACCCCCAACCGTTAGGAATTTTCCTGATACCACCTCACCTGGTTCCAAAATCTTCCGACAATCCAAAGATCAACTAAGAAATGAATCCCATCACACCATGGTTATCCAGGAAATGGAAAGACAAGGCTAAAACCACTGTCAAACCCAGAAAAACCCATGCCAATGACAACAAATGAATTAAATGAACAAATGCATGTACCATGCATTCACACCTCAGCTAGGAAATAACACATGAAACTTGTTACCTGCAAATACTCCTGCTAAATATGTTGATCCATTCTTCTCCTTTCTTTCCTTTTATTTTTGTTGCTTGTCCCTTTCCTTCCTTTTGTTTCTTTCCTTCTTTCTCCTCTTGGTTCTCTTCTCTCTCTTTGAAACTAATTCCAAAGAAAAACTGACAAAAAGTTGTGAATTGATCCTTAAAAGCCTTTTTATAATTGAGGCCTCTCTTTTCTTCATTTTCTTTAATTTTTCTTCTAATTTCCCTCTAATGAAAATTTGTATCTCTTCACTTGCCCTCTCTCATATTTTCCTTTTCATAAATAAAATTATAATTAATTCCACTTTGTCTTTGTCAAATCCTTTGCCAATTTCCTTAGCCATTAACAAACCGAAAGTGATGCTCACTATAGTGCTTTGCCCAAAATTTTGCTTAGAATATGTGTCCCATGACTTGGTCTTATTTTGCCTTTATTATCATTTATTACATGAAATTTAGCCCGGGGTTGTTATATTTTTATTCTCATCCCTACCTTCTAGCCAAATGTATATATAATTTTTAATATCCAAGAAGCTTCTTGTTCCTCTACGATGGCCTTCCCATGAGACTCCAAGCAGACTAGAGATTATCTAGTTTCCACATTTAAATGGCCTCCTCCCTAGAATAAGAAAAAACTAGTATCTCACATTCAATACCAACAAGTTCCTTCTCATCTTTAATGTGTTTTTTCAAATCCCAATTAATATCCAAACCCTTCACCCGTTTAATATTTTCTTTGAACTATTGATTAGTTGAGGATCCATTATCAAGGTTAAAAGGAATCCATACATCCTTGAAAATATTAAAAAATTATTCATCTTTAATACATGTTGAATTTAATTTAAATGGACTACCAAGCTTGGGGCCATGGCATTTAATCACCATAACTATGGGAGAATGGTTTGACTCTCCACCAAATCCAACCCACTATCAAAGGATATTAAATCGTTCCACTGGTATTTCAACAACCAAGAACATTTCAAGCCTTTTATAATTTTGATCCTCCCTAATACAAATATTTCTCCGGAATATTTTATTTTAATAGGATCAACATCCAATATTTCTTTTGCCAAAAATTTATTAGTAAAGAAATAAAAAAAGTTATCCAATCTGGCCCTATCCCCCAAGACTCAGAAGCACCCAAAGTGTTAAATCCCCCCTATAATTAATTTATCCTTTGCCATCACCTCCAAGAAAAAAAATTAGTTACATAAGTCCACTCTACTCTCACAAGGCCCATAGATATTTATACAAGTAATATATGCACCCACCTCTGAGCCAAAAACTTCAAGCCCTATCCTAGAACTAATGCACCAGAGATTATGGACAAGAATTTTACAGATTTCCCAGCCAACATCAAGACCCCCAAAGTGACCTCAAGCATCCAAAGAAAAAAAGTGCCACCCTCCCAATAAATATTCCAATAATTTTGAGACTACCTCACCATATCCCAAGGTTTCCTGGAGAAAAACGATATCGAAATTCTCCACCATAAGCAGACAATTGAAAGAATTTTTTTGGAGTAAATTTCCAAACATATACAATTAAAGGATAAAATTTTCATTCGGAAACCTCCCCCTGGTTTTTCAAAGCTATAAGCTCCCTGGTAATGGACCTGGGAAAAAACAACCATAGAAGGTGTATACACAACATCATACCCTAGACCCCCAAAGCAAGATCCAAATCATCTCCCAAACTCAAAAAATAATTTTCAAGCATAGTTACATCATGAATGGATGAAGGAAAACTAAGAGAATGTGGATATGGAGCATCCAAACCATCAATGCCATTAGGAGAATACAGACCAATATTAGGAGAACCCTAAGTCCGGGAGCTTGCATCAAACCACATCACCATTCCTTAAAATTAATGTCAGTTTAGACTGAAGATCCATCTTCAATTTTTTCATGTTCTTCCCCTAAGCCAACACTTTTTTAAGGGGAGATTGCAATAGCTAATGATGTGGCCATATTTGTGACATCTCTTACATTGAAATAGTACTCCTTCATAATCAAGAACTTGGAGTCTCTCACCTTCTCTGCCAATGTTTATGAATTCATGGAGACCCTTGCACAAATCCAAGTTGACAATAATTTTGGCCAGAGACATGTCCTTAGTCTTTTGGAATGAGTAATATTCTTCTGGTCCCAATACTATCTCCAAGATCTCAAAAACTCTTTGCAATCCACATGTGTGAGGGAATGTCGAGAAATTTAACCTGTATGGGAACCACATCAATCCTATCTCAACTTGCATCGAAAAATGGGGTCCATAAGTTGAACATTATGGTATTTGAATTGATGGATCAAACATATTTTTCAATTTTAACTACCTCCTCATGAGAGTTTAAGTTAATTTGAGTCTAAACTTTTGCAAGAGTGAAAATTTTGGGGGGAATATTAACCTTTAAGACTATTGTGGCTAGAAGCCACTCCTACAAATTCTTGATGTTAAATTTTCTCCCTCTGGTTCTTCTGACCATGAAATTCTCTGTCGAGAATTCTGATGGCTCCATTTCTACATCGTCCCCCAGGCTAAGGTTGTAATTGGTTAGGTTTTTAACACACTTTAGTACCCTATTATTCTTTAAAAAATTCCCTAAACCAGACGACCCTTTAGCATGCATATGATATACTTCCTCATGACCAAATTTCTTGATTTGATCACCACAACCTTCATGCCCATGTTCATTGCCATCTATTCCACCAGAAAATATCTCATGAAACAACTTGTAGCAAGCTAAAAAAAAATTGCCATCCTTTCAAACACTAAAACCTAACCCAAATCTAGTGAATGGAAGCCCACTTCAGCAAGAAAAAAAAGTAAGGCCCCCTCAGGCACAAAAAAAAAACTAAGGGTTTCCAAACCCAAAACCCAAAAACCTGGCCAGATTCACCCCTTGAGCATAATAACTTAACCCACCAAAGAAAGGGGCTTCCAATATGTTAGAAAAAATTGACTCTACCAAATATGTTGAGTCAAAAATATTATCATAAGTGGTAAATACCTAGGTAACTTGAGGCAAAAACCCAGAGCAACCAGACCAAAGCTCATGCTTACCAACTTAGAAAACTGATAACCTTTTGAACATAAACCTCCTGCAAAAACCAAACCATTTTCCAAGGGCCCACCTAGCCAATTTGAAATTCCTCTTGCATATCGAAACTCCTCGTTAGAAAAAAATGTATTCACGCAATGAGGGTTACGAGAATAATCTTTCAATTTTGGCTCCTCCATCCTACCAAGCCTCTAAAGACTTGTTCCTTGCACCTGCAATACCAAGTCATCCATCACTATTAAAACTCCATCTAAAAACCTATCTCCCAAGCTCTTGTTGGCCGAAAACTCATATATATATATATATATATATATATATATATATATATATATATATATATATATATATATATATATATATATATATATATATATATTTTATTTAAAGTATATACTGAAATATTTTTTAACAATAAAGAAATTACACATCTCCCTTATAATGAAAAGTAGAAATATAAGAAATTTTTTACTTTCAATATTTTAACTCTTTATATAAAGTTGAAGTAAAATTATGTTACTTAATATGGACATTGAAATATTATATTTATAGCTAATACTCTTGTGATTAATATTTTTTATACCAAATGTCATTTACATGTTTAGCCTAAATTACATGTTTCCTTCATAATGTGGTGTAGTATCTAGATTATTTTGAATAACATGTGTCAACTCCATATTGAGTAGTGTAGGAATTATGCATCTCTCTCATGCTAAAAAAGAAGAAAACAACTATAAACAAAATTATATATTTTTCAATATCAATCACTTTGTCTCTCTCTCTCTCTCTCTATATATAAATATGACATAAAATTATGGAAATATTGTTTTATTAATATTTATAGTTAATATTGAAATATTTTTTAGTTATTACTATTTTTTAACTTATTAATATAAGTATTATTTTATTATTTGAAATGTAGCTTTAAGCTACAACATCACCCCATATTAGGTTGTAGAGTGTCTTTAGGTACAATACTTTCATATCAACTTGATATATAGGGAAATTGTTGCATCGAGCGCTCTTCATTCCAGTATGGAAGAGATGTTGTAATGTCTTGTCCTATCCTATCCTTTTATACACTTTGACTCAGTGGAATTACATAAAAATAAAAATAAAATAAAATAATTATTACAATTATTATTAAAAAATAAAATAAAAAAATTACTAATTATATTATAATTATAATTAAAAATTAAACCATCATATATCCATCTTAACTTTGAATTTACCAAGCATCGAGATGGATACAATCTCTTGAGATGTAAACAACTTTAGAGTGAAAAGGGATTTTATCCCTCTCAGTGCTTAGTAGATTGAGAGTTACAATTCATTCAGTTCTCGATATGAAGTTGATAAGTAACACTTAAAAATTGTTAATAGAAAAATAAAAATTCAATGTAGATCATAAATAAAACATTTCAATATACACTATTAAGTAAAAAATAAATAAATAAAGATATGTATTTAAAATATTTTAATAAAAAAACACATATACATTGCTAAGTAAAATATTTCAAGATGTGTATTTAAAATATATTCATAAGAAAAAACATTTTAATACGGTAAATGTGGACCATAGATAAAATATTTCAATGCCATTGTTGAATAAAATATTTATATTCCCCACTGATTGGGGTGCATGAACAAGTGTCAACAAAGGTTGGGATGGGCGCACACCACCCTGCTGCCTTCCATTACAATTAATACGGGTGTGGTGTGACCAACCCCTCCCATGCACTAAGCATGCAAGGATTTATTTCCTTTGGTGTGATGGGTCATTTTTCACGAGGAACTTATCCTTATTTTTTGTTTGAAGTACTATAGAATATATGCCTAGATTAGGCTAAAATTTCCTCTAATGGTCTTCCTTAGTGTGAGGTCCATGTGCCTCTGTTTCTACAATGGCAATGGCTCATGACTACATGCAAGATATTTTTCTTTCCGGTTCAAGGCATTCAATTTGTCTATTAGGGGTTGTGGATGGTGACTAAATATCATGACCTAAAGCTTTTATAGTTCTTCATGTTGGGATTTTGTGGATACTACATAATCTAAAAGAGGATACTCCTAGCTCCATCATTGCCTCTCTTCGTGACTCTATTTTCCCCGACATTCTTGGATTATGCTCTAGGTACCAGTTCCCTCCCGCTCTCTAAATTTTATCATATTTTATATGTATGTGAGGTGATCCTTTTCCATTATTCCCTTTCATTATTCTCAAATTTTCTCTATCTTTTGTGTCTTGAGGCCTTATGGATTTTAGTGGTTGTTGTGATGCCTTCAATTCCTATTCTTTTCTAATTTCTTATAGGCACTACAAGGAAAAGACCCTTTAGCGAAGGTTATAAAGGAGATTTTTAGTGTTATAAAATTGGCCAAAATTGTCCAAAAAACATTTGCTACAACATCCGTATATGGTTACGGAGGTTTTGGCAGAGCTTTTAACGGAAATTCAACACAACTAAAAAAAAATGGGCGGTTAGAGGTTCTTACGAATGTTTTTTTCATCGGTGCACTACCCTAGCTTTAACGCACCAGTGCGTACATTTAGAAGGAGCCACGGTGCGGTCGAAGGAGAATGCATCAGACTGTTAAGGTATAAACTGCACCGGGCATACTGTTGGTGATACAACGCACATGTCATTCTAATTGGTCTTGGGATTTGTGCAGTGCCTATAGGTCGTATCAACACACCCGTGCGTAGACTTATAGAAACGCACTGCTTCGCAGTATCAAACAAATGCACCAACATTTATAATTGGTATCGATATTCGTGTGGTGCCCATAGGTAGTACAAATGCACCAGTGCTTACAGACACATAAACGCCCCGGTGCGTAGTATCACACAAACGCACCGAGATTGATAATTGGTATTGGTATTCATGCGGTACCCATAGGTCGTACAATGGCATTGGTGCGTATAGACACATAAACGCACTGCACAAACGCACTGATATTTTTAATTGGTTTTGGTATTTGTATAGTGCCCATAGGTCGTAGAAACGTACTGGTGCGCTTGAGAATACAAATGCCCCAGTTTATAGTAACTAACAGACACCGGTTTTCATTTTGTATTTTTTAGAAACATCGACCTGTGACAGTGCAATTATTGTGATTGTCTTAAATTCATTATTCATCAAAAGTCGACACATCTTATAACAATATTCATATTAATTAAATTTCTATTAATGCATTTGAATGTGATGTTTGGATTAATTTGTTATATCATATCATAATTATTGTGTTTTTTTAAAATTCATTATTCATCAAAAGTCGACACATATATATCTTATAAAAATATTCATATGAATTAAATTTTTGTTAGTGCATTTGAGAATGACAATGGAGAACGCAATAGAATAAATTAAAACATATTATATATATTTTGTTTATGTGTGGATTATATGTCTCACTGACAAAGAATGTCTCCTATTTTATGACAAAGACCGTCTTATATATATATATATATATATATATAATATATATATATATATACTATATATATATATATATATATATATATATATATATATATATATATATATATATATATATATATATAAGACAGTTTTTGTCATACAAAATGAGACAGTTTATTGGTATCCCTTTGTCTTTCAATTGGGACACTATGTCCATTACATTAAACAAAATGTCTGATTTCACAGACATATTTCAAAAAATACAATGCCTTGCTTTGATATCCAAACATAGTGATCATCATTCTTCGCTTGAACTGTTGTCACTACTAGAACTACTTCCATGAATTGGGTTATTTTTCAGGAATGTTTTGTTCACGATGTTGATTGTTTTCTTCTTCTTCACCTTCCATCTACAAACATAAAAATAAACTAAAATGAGTGTATATACATTGGTGAGAATAATGAAATTCGCAATATTAAATAATATACATCAATGTAAATCAAAAATAAAAATGATGTACCATAGCAACAATTGACTCATAAACTACACACATTATTTCAAAACCATGTACCATGCCATCTTTCAAAATTTTATCCGTTGGCGCAGTTCCATACTTTGTTTCCTGCAAGTTTTATACCCCATAAAAAATCATATATTTAAGATAAAATATTTTTTTGTTGTATTAATTATAGTCGGAGCTAAGTAAATCAAGATCGATAGATGCTTACAAATTCCACAATTAATTTCTGATATTCCAACGTATACTCACAACTCATATTTAACCCAATTTTAATCAATTCGTCTGATGGTTCTTCTTTGTATGTTAGCACCTGTTTGAAGACATTCAATGATGATTTTTGTAAAACAATTTAAAAAATAAAAAAATGAAATCTAGTTAAGTTGTTATAAGGAAGTAACAATTACTCACAAACTTAGATATCAACCCTTTTCTTCCTTGTCGTTCTGTTTTATGTGTTGAATGGGTTCCATTTTCTTTTCTTTTCTGCAAGAAAATTCTTGAAAATTAATATTTAATGCTAAATTTTTTATTTATTGTACCTAATGATCAAAAAATTCAATGATTACATATTACATTTGAAGCAGGTTGTTGTTGATATGGCTCCTCCCGCGATGCAATTTTGTCCATTTCTTTGACCATCTCCTTGTACACCTTTTTGGACATTCCTACTAGCATATTTATGATATCAGTTCGTCCATCTTTTGAGATTTTCATAATCTTCCTGAAAGTATAACATGACAATAAAATATTTAATTTTTATATTGATATATGAAAATTAAATATAACAAAAGTGATATTTATAAATAATTCTAGACAAACATTTAAAGGAATATTACTTTTTCATTTCTTCTTTTTTGTTATTGTACGTTTTTGCTATTAAAATTCTGACATGTAGTTTAGATAAAATTTGGTTCTTGGAATCATTGGATTGATTTTTGTATTGTAAGTGGAAAGAATGTCTATACATTCGTTCCACTAGATCCCTCGAACTTTTGTAAAAGTTTTTCCCTCTTTCGTTAACTTTCAACACCACTCCAGATGAGCTAAGGAGCAATTCATTTTCATTTGCATGTTCTATTTTTTTTTTCTTTTCTTAGAAAAAAATTCCTTTTATGTGTTGTTGGTCCCTATAGAACATTAAACAACTGTGAATTAATACACTATTTGAAACATGTTATCTAATAATTTTAAGTATATTACTAATGATAATTAAAAAAAGAAACTCGTATTGGATCGATAGTATTTTTTCATTCACTTGATTCATCCTTTATAATTTTTCCATCAAGCTTTTATGCTCTTCTAGTCCTAGATCAGAAATAATCTTATCGAGCTTCGTCATTTTGTGGCTCTGCATGATACACAGTAAATAATACATATTAGTGAAACTTACATATAGTTCAAAAATAATATTTTTTATAAATAATTTACAAAGAACTTGCCTTTTTTACTTTTCTTGACGTGTTATCAGTATTTTTGTTACTTGATCTCTCGTCAGCCATTTCTTTATCAATCTAAAACATGTATCATATCATTGATTAATAGAAATTTTCAGATAAAAAAAAAATCTCAAGACATTGGTGCGCCTTTCATGATGTACGCACCACCGCCGGTGCATGGGGTTATTAAAAACGCACCTCAAAACAGTATAATAAACTATATAGTGCGTGGGGTATTATAAATGCACCACAAAAACAGTGTAATAGACCGTACGGTGCTATCCTCGTAACATGGAGCACCGATGCCCTATTTCGTGATTAAAAAAAATTATTTTTAAATTTTTTATTACACAGTACTTGCGTGGTGCACATTATAATACAGCGCACCGGTGCGCTAGGTTACGCAAGGCGCATCGATAAAAAAAATCCATTGTTTCCAAAAATTCACGCAATGGCTGAATGGATTGGGATCCGAGTATGCAAGTCATCCCGTGGGTTGGATGTCAATCTAAAATGAAAAACCCCTAATTCTGAAATCACAGAAACAGGGAGAAGAAAGGGAAAAAACGAAAAAAATGAAGGGTTTAGGGTAAAAATGGATAAAACTGCAGAAAAAGTAAACAAAAATAATCAAATTTAATCATGAGATGGTTTGAAATTCTATGATACATGGTTTGAATCAGCAGAGGTTTGGTTTTTGATTGTCTGAATACTTCTGTTCGAACGTATTTCGTTGCTCCATAGTGCCCTCGTGCTCTCTTGCTCCAGGTATGTCTCCTGCAAATATCTAGCTAATTTTTTTAGCAAAAATAGTGAAATAATGAAAAGTGTTTAGTATTTAAGGAATTATTTTATGAAATTAGATTTTTGAAAATATTTTTCCGTCCATTTTTCAATTTGTAGCTTCCTTTTCACTTAAAGAAAATAGAGTTGCGCTTTATTTATTTGCGTTTATTCGTCACCGGTGCATCACTTAATAGCACCGCACCGGTGCGTCTTTTTGAAACACCGAAACTGGTGCGATTATATGTACAGTAGCACTGATTTGCGGTTAGTGTACCGAAATTACTTTTAGGTGTGTACACCAAAATTTAGTGAACTCAAACCATAGAAATTGAGAATTAGAATTTTGTTTATTCTTGAGAATTAGAATTAGAATTAAAATTGAGAATTGGAATTGGATAAATTCTTGATGGAAATAACTATTCTTCCAATGCATTTTGTTTATTGCAGGAGGTACCCGCTGATTATGTGGAGAGAATGCAATGTGGGGCGTGTGAAGATGCAATACTACAGGGCCCAAGTGGGCAATAATGGCATGTGAACCTGTTATAATTGGCACTTAACTATTTGCAACCAATATGTTGTAGAATATAACCTGTAGATATATGGATGGCTTGCCAGCAATTAGTGCATATAATCTGCAGAAGGGTAATGTTATAGGAGTAATGACAATGAGTCCTTCATTTTTCATTTTTTAGCAGAAGAAGACCGATTTTCGACTAGACGATGCAATTATTACATGTGGAGGCAATGGATTCCATAAAAAATGAGTATAGGGTTGAGAAGAGGAAAGACATTGCAAAATAGGCTATTACATTAACTTTTCCAATGGGAAACAGATTTGAAGGTGGAAATATAGTAGCTACAGGTATCTATGCTTTTCTTCCCATAGAAATGGTTACTGGATTTCCATTTATAATACAAGTAGAATTTTTACTGGTTTCATCCACAGGACCACAACTTAGACAAGTTAGAGATGCCATTCACGTTCAATTGAAAGCTGAAGATGTGATTTTATGCGACGTCATCTTTGCCAGTAAAAGTTTATTTAAGCCAACCGAAGCTCGTACAATACTACTAGCTTCTTTTAAACGCATTCTGGAGGATCTTTCCCTTCATGGGAGCTACCAGCCTGATCAACAACGTCAATTGATCTTTCTATGATGTCCTTAAGGGAATGAGAATCCTTCCCTTCATGGTGCCTCTTGGATTTATCGACTGCCTGGATTGATCTTTCGGTGCCATCAACTCTGCTCTCCATTTCTCAATCATGGGACCTCTTAACCATATCACTGGCCTCAACCGAATGCTCTCTGCCGGTCTCAACCTGTACTCCTTTACTCCTTTTGTACTCTATCGAGCTCTGTAACCGTCTGCATCCCTGTAAGCGTCTTTATCCGTCTTTCTGTTTGAATCACTCATTTTCTCTACTATAAACTTCTCAGCCGAAATTTGAATTCTCGTCTTTTCAAACCCTCATCTCCTCAGAAAAATTCTTTCCATCGATTTGAACCCTCCGCTGCTCCAATATTGCACTTTACAGAATAACCCTATTCCAGTGCGCATTGTTTTATAGGCGCACCGGGGCAGTTTGTAAGATCGAGGTTTTTGTTTTAGCGCAGTGTTTTATGATGCACCATTGTGAAAGAGTTGTGAAGCACTAGTGTGTCTGAGTAATAAGACGCACCGGTGTGTGCTATGATGATAAGCGCACCAGACTATATCAAGTTCATTTTTTTTGTATGTAAGATCATAGTAAAATAATGATAATTCTAAAATACATGAATTTATTTGCATTATTTTCTAAACTTTATTATGTTACAAAAATTCATATTATTCTAGATTTATTATTTTACAATTATTTACAAATTTACAAATTTAAATATTTTAATAAAATAATTTCACATTAAGACAATTAAAATTTTCACATTAATACAATTAAAATTTTACAAATATTTTACATACAATTACAATTAAAATTACAAATAGAATTAGAATTAGAATTACAATTACAATTTTATAATTTCACATACAATTACGATTAGAATTAGAATTACAATTACAATTTTACATACAATTACATTTACCATTACAATAATTTTAGAGTAATACAATTAAAATTTTACAAATATTTTACATACAATTACAATTACAATTACAATTTTACAGATATTTTACATACAATTACAATTAAAATTTTACATTAAATATTTTACATACAATTACATTTAAAATTACAATTACAAATACAAATACAATTTTACATACAATTAAAATTTCAATTTCAATTACAATCACGACATAATATTTAATAAATATCATGGTCATTTAATATTAAATTAATTAATAAACATCACGATCATGATAATCATCGTACAAACATCATATTCGACTAAAAAACACATTCAAACATCAAATTAACATTATATAATAACATCATCACAACACAAACATCAAATATACATCTCATGTCAAATAACTCATGCTATCACATACACATCTATTTGCAAGCTGCACATTAAATGAACATATCTAAAATGACCTAACAATATAAACATCATGATGATCACCAACATGTAAATTAAGTACAACCGCAACATGAACATAAAATACATGGACCATATATATATATATATATATATATATATATATATATATATATATATATATATATATATATATATATATAACTGAATAATGTTAAAAATATACAATTGTAATATAAATGTCATGGATCTGCTGGTGGTAGTACAACATCAATAGTAGTACTAGTGAAGGCCTTTTCAGTCAATGGTGCAGCCTCGACGGTCAATGGTTCAGCCTGCTCATGATCATGACTAGTACTGATGGATGGATTAGCTCGTGGTAGTACAACATCAATATAAGCATTACTAGTGGAGGCCTACTCAGTCAATGGTGCAGCCTCGACAGTTGATGGTCCAGCCTGCCCATGATCATGTCTAGTACTGATGGATGTTGCAGGCTATTGACTGGAAGTGGCCGATGGTCTAACCTCATCTCCATGATGACTGCTAGATGCTAGTGGAGCCTCATGCTCATCTGGTGCAGCGCGAGGTGAACGATCATGAGATGATGAGTCGTTGCTCACAGACTTTCCATCACATGCTACGGATTGACCACGTCTATAATGTGCAACAGTCCTCCTCAGTTGCGTAACAATTGTCGTAGCTCCTATGACATGTTGCATTAGGTTGTACATGTCACGTGGCATGCCTTTCCACATCCATAATAGCCTATTATCAGCCTGTATGTCTCTGTAATGAGCGGGCCTGATGCCCGCCTCAAAAATCAATGCACTAAGTTGGGCACCCAACTCCATCCTGTATCTAGTATCAGGTCGATCGCACCTAGCAAAAGGCGGTATCGACGCGCTAGCAGGAGCATGTCTCTCTGCACCGGCCTCCTGATCATGATCATCGGCATCTACCATGTCCCTATCGTCGTCAGGATCCGCACTTGGATCATGTGGTGGTTTCGGCATCTCGTCGCCATCAAAAGAGCCAATGTCTGCAAAATATATACAAGTACACAAAAATAATTAGACAATTTCATTACACAATTTAATAAAAAAAAAGTTAAAGAACATGTTAGAATAAATATAAGTAAAATAGTGATATTACCTCTATCATCTAGCGGCTCATCATCTGTGAAGAGGATGTTGGCACACCCTCGCCAATCCAATCCATCATAAGGACATGGGACCATAATGAAAGGATGCAGCTCGTCAACACTGGCTAGTAAGTCCAGTGCATCATGCGATATCCTGGCTGGAAAAATAGTCTCTCCCCTCTTGGGCATCATCTACCCCCACATGTGCATCCGAGCCTCCAACATCGACCTACGAGGCTACTGAACAAAAGTAGGCCTCATCTCTGGAAACCTCTCAAAAAATAAACAAAAAAGCTCTAAAGAAAAAGGGCAGTTGACCCTCCCTTGTGCATGAGCACGACATCTATCTAAGGCCGTACAGAACTGCCGCAAAAAAATGGCGACCACCTGACAAGTTGTGGCTCCTGTACTAAAGAATCAACATAATATAGAAGCGGGAAACTCATGTGTTTCCCGTCACTGGTGTTGTGTGAAATGGTCGAAATGAGAATTGAGAGGCATTGAACGTCCTGTCTACCAAATGCACCAATACGTAACTAACCTCCAAGGTCCTGAAACTCTGAAGGAGACAGTACATCTGCTCCAATGTATCTCTGGGAGTAAACTAACTGACTCCCTGCTACACAACCAGTTGGAACCTCTGGGAATGAGGGAAAATCCACCCCTCTCCTCGATATCCCTGTAATGAAATAAATATCATCCTCAGTGGGTGTGTACCACTAGTTAGGACCAACCTAGAAAGCCTGTTGGTGGGCATTCCACCTGTGGATAAGATGTCTCAAAAACACACTATGGGCCTTTCGGGAAGTAGCCTCCTCATAGAACGTGAGGAGGCCTGCCTGCCTTAGGAGCCCCTGGGTATCTGCTATAATAGGGCGAGGGTATGTATCTCTCTTCCTCTCTCGTGCCTCCCACTGGTGAAGCATGTCATATTTCTCTGCCTATTGTTGTTTTTGTTCCTCATTTTCTCTCTGAATCATTGACTTATTAAATATTTTTTTTTATTAAATCAGACATGTATTTAGGAATATACATATATAAAAAAATTTGGAAAAAAAATACAGACCAGTCGGTGTGCCACAAAAACAGTCATGCACCAATTCTGGTGTGACTTTTGCTTGTAGCGCACCTACGACGGCGCCCCAGATTACATAAAATGCACTGTATGCGGTGCACCTGAAATTTTTTCAAGCACCGTTGACTATATATTGTGTCAGAAGAGCGATGTGCTGACTAAAATATACGCCCCGACACGTATAATCGTGTCAGTGCACCGACTTCCTAACAAATTAAATAGTCAACGGTGTGGTCTTTTACCCAGTCGCACCGTTGACCTTGCTAGAATGCCGAATGTGGTGTGCTGACAGATACTGGGGCAGATATTTCCTTCAACGCACCGCATTGCTATTCCATGGTCAACGGTGTGACCGGCTAAATGACCGCACCGCACTTTTTATTAAATTTTAAAATAATGCGGGGTGCCTTTCGATACCACCCCAAACCCAGTGCGGATACCATTAGCACTGATTGTGGTGCGACCTGTAAATTTTACAGGCAGCACCGATAACCTGTGCGAGCTGAACAACTCGTGCGCACCGCGCGACAAAAAAAAAATCTTTTTAAATGGTTAATTTTAAGGTTATTTCAAATTCTAATCCACTAAAAAGCTTAATTATGGAAAAAAAAAAAAATACCTGTACATTTCGATGTCGAGAACGCATATTGGATGTAGAATTTGCAAAAGAAAATTTTCCCACCGTTTTTCAAAATGCAAGCTAGAGATTGGTGGCTAATGCACAACATCAATGCGTGCAATGGGTGCAATGGGAGAATCAATGTCAGGGCGGCTCAGAGAAGGAGAAATTGCACCGGTGCTTGAGAGCTCTGAGCACTGAGAAAAGTGAAAAATATGTTTCTTTGGCCGTAATTGTTTTTTAATTAACCCTATTCTGGTGCGTAGCGTTTTATAGGCACACCGATGCGGTTTCTTAAGACCACATCGGGCAGTTTCAGATTTGGCACGGTGTTTTATGATGCACCGGGGCAGTTCCTTAATACCTCACTAGCTTGTTTCTATTTTGGCACAATGTTTTATGATGCACCGAGGCAGAATAGTTGTGAAGCATCAGTGCTTTATAGTAATAGGACGTACTGGGTAGGTGTGTATGGAGCACACCCGGTCTGCCAATGTTTTGTGCGATCAGTGCTTTCTCTTGTAGAGCGCACCGGTGATTGAGAGCAGAAAAGTGAAAAAAGTGGTTTTTTGGCCGTAATTTGTTTTTTATTTAACCCTATTCCGGTGTGCACATTTTATAGGAGCACCAATGTTGTTCCATAAAAATGCACTGGTTCATTTCTGTTTTGGCGAAGTGTTTTATGATGCATGGGTGCGGTTACTTAACACTGCACCAGGCGGTTTCTGTTTTGGTGCAGTGTTTTATGATGCACCGACGTGGAAGAGTTGTGAAGCACCGGTGCATTGCAGTAATAGGATGCACCGAGCAGGTGTGTACGGAGTGTAGGGTGTCCAGTGTGCCAATGTTTTGTGCACACCGATGCTTTCTCTTGTAGAGTGCATCGGTATTTGAGAGCTCTAGAGCACTAAAAAGAGTGAAAAATCCGGTTTTTTTTGCCATAATTTTTTTTTTATTTAACCCTTTTCCAGTGCGCATGGTTTATAGGTGCACCAATGTTGTTTATTACGAACGCATCGATCAGTTTCTGTTTTGGCGTGATTCTTAATACCGCATCGGGCAGTTTCAGTTTTGGCGCGGTGTTTTATGATGTACCGGCACAGAATAGTTGTGAAGCACCGATGCTCTATAGTAATACGATGCATCGGGTGGGTGTGTACGGAGCGCACAGTGTCCGGTGTGTCAATTTTTTGTGTGCACCTATGATTTCTCTTGTAAGGAGCACCGGTGCAATGTTGGATGATAAGCGCACTGAGTGGAAAACATCCGCAAAACCCTCTGCACGCCAACCTCCTTTAGTAACCTCCACTAGAAACGGATGTATGGGGTATTTTTATAAGGGGTTCCTCAAAAACATCTGCTAGAGGGTCTTTTCCTTGTAGTGAGGGTTGATATGGCTTAATTATGTTCACATCCAATGCTTTGGTTTAGCTTTATCAATTTCCCTGAACAATTTGGTTCCATGGTTCTTCAAGGTTCATGAAGAGAGATGTTTACGTGAGTTGTGTGTGTATTGGTTTTTTTTCTTGGGCTGGATCGAGGGAGATTGTTATAAGTATAATCGCTAGTACTTAGGAGGGCGTGGCCAAGTGAGCTATATTTCTCTTAGGGTTGGTTAGTCGAGGCTCTATTTTTGTGCATAGTCTATATATTATTGGACCTAAATTACTCGTCAAAGGACGTGGAGACGTAGAGATGTTGGTGGGTGTGGTCAACAAGGTAGGCCACGTTCTCTCATTGAGGCCCAAGAAGCAGCTTCTAATTTTCACTTAACAAATTGCCCTAACATCTAGGAGGATATTCATTAGCTAGAAATTTATGTTAATAATGATAGCCATGCATACACAGATTTTGAAATTCTAAAGGAGGTATCCAATTTGGGTCCCTCACCCTAGCCATACTAGGGGATGACGAAACCAATACCTACATTTTTTTACCCTCCGTTGGCATATGAATACTTTGTTGGGAAGAGTCCTGAAAGAGAAACATGAAGATTGAAATGACATTATTTCTTCCATGAATGAGATACAGTGGGTGTGGCATTACTAGCGGTCTTGTCTGGAGAGGTTGGATGCTCAATTGGCTCACATGGAAAGTAATCTCCAATGTGAGCTCAATCCCTCTGCACAAACTAATACAAGTGGAAGGGACACAACCCCTGTGACTTATTTAGACTCTTGATTATGTTTCTTTGCAATTATTTTGCTTTAGCATGTAGCCCACTTTTGGTTTGGCACTATTGTGGTTGAAAGCAATTTCTTTATGTTGATACTTTGTCTCTTAAATTACCGATCAACAAATCTAGTTTCCCTTGTGTAAAATTGATACTAGTAACTTTTTAAACTAAGTGTTTATCAATGATGTATTATGAAATTTGAATTTTAGACAAAAATTAACTTACGATATATATATATATATATATATATATATATATATATATATATATATATATATATATATATATATATATATATATATACAACAACTAAAAATAAAACATTTCAATATCAACTATGTATATGTTATATAAATCAGTTGAGTCCATGTTGTTAAAATGACCTCTGCTATTGAGAAGTCAGAAGTTCAATTCTCTCAACACTCTCAAGGTCAGGATCTATGATTGAGCTGGAAACATGTGATCCTTTTGAGTATATCTTCCTGATACAGTATTCCATGGACGTAGCATTCACTAGTCTTTGAGGACCATGAACCACATAGAAAAATATATTACATAAAGAAATTGTAAATAAAAAAATTCTTATGGTTAAAACATTTTTTGTGGTATAACTATTCTATATTTTGGAAAAATTAACTTTTTTTTATCAATTTTGCATGAAATCCTGGAAGGATTTGTTAGAATTGAAATTTTAAGCTATGTAGTTGTTGTTGCCCCAACATCTCCCTTAAATTTTTTAAATTTAAAGAGTCCTTTTTATGAATTTTGGTAATGTCCCCTTACATATGTTGCTTTGTTTTGATGTATTTATTTATTTATTTTGGTATGGTTATAGTTCCATTGCACTTATTTCCTTGGCATTTCTTCAAGAAGTCTCGTTAATCAAAGTGTTAGACACACACATGGAGAAGACAACCAAAATAGGATAAAACATTGAATGCATTTACTATTAGCTACGATACACATTTATACACTTCCTCATGACCCAAGTTGTTCTACACGTACCAAGTGGTCTCTTGGACTCCATTTTAATGTTTACATTCCACACCAACCCAGAGGATTTGGAGTCCAACATTCCCCCCGTTAATCCAAAGGGGTATGTATGAGTCCAAGAAGAGAGTTGTAATACAAAATGTGAAAAAATTCAGAGCAACACTATGTTGAATGTGCTCTCTGAAATGTTAGCATCATGAGGTGGTTTAAGGATGACCACCAACACTAGAATGTTTAGTGTAGTTCTCATAACTCTTCCAAATCTAGCACAAAGTTGAAGTATTCTTCTAGACCTAATGCTGAAGTGCTCATAATTCTTTGGAGAGGGAGATATTCAACCTAGAAAAGGGATGTTTGAAACCTACGTAAAAAGGGAGGTCTCAACCTGCGGTGGTTTAAGGATGACCACCAACTCTTGAATGCTTAATGTAATTCCTAGAGCCCCTACAAAACTAGAAAGAAGCTTAAGTCTTCTCCTAGAGGAAGTGTCCTCAATTCTTTGAAGAGGGAGAAGCTCAACCTGCAAAGGGAGGTCTCAACCTTGCATAGATGGTTTAAGGCTAACCACCAACCAAAGGCATGCTCAAGAGCATCTTTGTCTCTAGCTACAACTCTAAATATGGTATGGCATGTTTTGGCTCAAGCTCGCTTCATGTGGATTTGAAGATTGTATATGACCATCACTTCCCCCTCTGTCAGATACAAGGTGAGATGATGGCGGAAAATCAACTGCAAGACTTTTTAATACTCTAGAAGAAACTTTGACATATCACTGAAACATCTTCTTGGATGTTGATGCCCATTTCCAAGAAGTGATCCATCCAAGATAAATCTTTGTTCTTGCAGAAGCCTTGTTTTTGAAGCATTTGCTTGAAAAATGAGTGGTTTTATGACAATGCTTCCATGGATGAAGATCAAAACAGTGATATTTCATATGGCCAAATTGATCACAATGTTGGTATATAACAATTTGTTGTTGTTGTTGTGAAAGAGGAGCAAAATCTGGAATAGTTGAAGGTGAACTGTCATGAATATCTGACACTCTAAAATTTGATAGGCTTTGAGTAATATAGAATATGAAATGACACATCCTTGTTATATCCAAGACCAGTTTTTTGCTTATTATGGACAAATATCTCTTCCCAAGGTCCAATGATGGGCTTGATAAGTGCAGACTGAACTTTTTCATCGGCATGTAACTTTGCTTCTTCATTGGGCACTGGATATGAATCAACTTGCTTCTTATGGGAGTCGGTTTCAATTTTTTGAACAAAAACAAGTTCAGAATGATGACTATGCTATTGTAGCTCCTCTTGTTGTAACTAATGACTCAAGCTGCAAGAAATCAATTTTGTCTTGTGCATCTTGAAAAAAATTCTGAATATTAGAGTGTTCTAAATCATTTTTACCATATCATGAATAGTTGAATGAATGATGTTATTTAAAAACTCTAATGCATCATCAGTTTTAACAGTTTTTCTCAACAACTCAAACTTAGAATTCAAACATTGATGACAACTATGAACCAAGAAGTGACACCCACTCACAATTAATGTCAGCAAAATTGGATTATACAATAGGTTGCAATTTCCTTCAAAAATAATAATGGCTCTCAACTTTAGTTGTGTTTGGTTTCATGTAAAGCTTTCAACCAACACCAATAATTCCAATGTATAAGCAATGAAAACTTATCCCTCAACACATATAAGCTTCATATGCTATTACATATTAACCCTACATGCTTCACACTCTCCAATATATAAAAAATTTAACACATGAAAGAGCATAAATATATATATTAATCAACGCCATATAAGGAGCATGAAGGTTCTCATACCCATCATAACCCATAACAATTCAACATACCATATACAATGACAAACAAACATGTATATACATCAACTTTCAACAAAAATATGAAGTCATAAACACACCAACCAGTTCGCAACAACCAATTCTGTTCATACATTCATGGCCTTTCAAAACATATGGAAAGCCACCAGGGTCTTGACTTCACTGAAATATCATTCACATACATGGTAGCCCATCCATCATAGGATTTGTATTACAATGGCACATAAATTTGAAGTCTACATAATATTTCGATTGGTGAAGTAGAGGTTTCAAGCACCAATGAGCATGTAGATTCTAGCACGATGCTCAATACAACGCTAGAGCTGCGAGTAACCAATAAGTTGTACAAACAATGTTGCAACGTTAAATATCTCTGTCAGAGTTTTATATGAATGTCGTGAATTTTTTATTGAAGGAATGCAAAACGATTAGTGTGGTATTGTGGGAGCTGAATCGATCATCTTGAGTGTGAAAGATCCACCCTTAGCGTGTGACTCAGATTGGAATGTTTGTGGAAATTGCCTGAATCAACTTCCACTTTTCACACATGACGAAATGCATCGACAACATGTGTTGTCCAATGAAATCGGAATAATATTTCCCAGCACAGTTGGTCTTTTGATTCTCTTGTTGGCTTGGATTTCTAGTTTCAGTGTAAAGGAGGTCGATGTTGTGGGAGCGCGGCAAGACTGTGAGGGAGTCTAGGAGTCGGAATCGGTGTGGACTGGTGTATTGGAGGGGTGGAAGCCCAAGAGTCAGGTCATACAACGCTTACATGGAGCGTAGGTGGAGTTGATTTTCTCTATTTGTTATAGCTCAAATCACATATAAAAAACGAATGCAATAAAACAATATTGCAGTGATATAGTACTCATGGGCTTCAACTAGAAAAACCCAACGCATGTTCTATAACAATCAATCCATGCTAGATAAATGACTTTACATATAATGAAACACATGAATTATACACAATCATCCACCCTACACGGCCTTTAAAAAGGACAATCAAATAGAGATTTAACGCATTGCTTTCAGTGGCTTTCAAGAGAGCGTTAAACCCATTCACAACCAGTGTACACACCTATATTCTTGGACCAACGTACATGTAGATGATGAAGGGCCAAAACAAACTTCATTTATTCGATGGAGATTCCTTATGCAATCTTTCAGAAGGATTTGAAAATTATGGAGGAGAGCATAGGTTTACAAAGGCCACACATCATGGCTTTGATACCATGTTAGACACATATATGGAGAAGACAATCAAAATAGGGTAAAATATTGAATACATTTATTATTAGATGTGATACACATTTATACACTTTCTTTTGACATTTGGACTTCACATACTAAGTGGTCTCTTGACTCCATTTGACTGTTTACATTCCACACCAACCCTTATAAGATTAAGTATCCAACACAAAGTTTGGTCCATTTTGAACGCCTATAGTTAGAGCTCCTTAACCTTGGTCCATTTTGAACGCCTATAGTTAGAGCTCCTTAACCTTAACCCTTTAAGCCCTATTTCATTCTCTCTATGGATAATGGCAATGATAACCACACAAAAGATTTCATCGCAAAAATAATTGTATTGCATCCAATGGTGCACAAATAAGTGGTATTACTCTTTGTCACATGATTTGAAATTTACTACTTCTCGCAGTTTGGAATTGCTTTAATTACTTTTAGACGTGGCTTAATAACTTAGAATCACGATAATCTATATTCCTTATCTCCATGTAGCTCCTTTCTAAAACCCACCTCTCAACCTACAAACATGTAAATAAATTTTGTATCAATAATAAAGGACACATATATAAATAAATTGTAATTAATATTTTATACTAATAAATACAAAAATTGTATATTAATATAGCTTATTATAAAACTTTATAGGTATATAATATAAAATACATAAAACATATTTTACAAAATCAAATTAAAATCAAAATTAAATAACAATTTTAAATATCATATATTTTCACATCAAAACATAAACATATATATATATATATATCATCGGGAAGATTTGGAAGGCACGGAACCACTATATCTTTCAGGGGGTGTTGATCGACGCCTACAAAATTAGTGCAAAAATTCTTTTTTGGCTAGAGCATACGGTACCTAGGAGGTAGTGTACCAAAGAAATGTTAAGATGCTTCATGAATCCTTGCATACAACTACCGGTTTGTTTATTTAATAGTACTACATAGCAGATCCATTGTGGATGTGGGGGATGGTTGTGCATCGACGAACATTCTGGCTACAAATTACATTGGCATGGGGGGAGGTACAAACTCCAAGGTAGAGATGATAGCCCTGTGGGGCTTACTATGGTTTGCCAGAGATAGAGAGCTCCAAAATATTCATATCTGTGGGGATTCTAAAACAATCATAAATGGATTTTATGGTATATCAGTTTTTGACCCTACAGAACTTCAAGGATGGAGGGATCGAATCACGACATTGCGATAGACTTTAAGGAGTACCACAATGTTGCACATATACGGAGAATCCAACAGGACTGATGACGCCCTTTCAAATTTGGGATTGAGTGATCCAGAGGGATTCATATTCTATAGCTTAATTTCATAAGACAGTGTAAGGTAGGAAGGTAGCATTGATATTCCATATTTGGGCACAGACTTGGGTATTGTTTATTTCAGTCTTCACATACATATGTTTTGTCCAATGAACAATTTATCATTTCCTACTTTTATCCCTAAGTCTCTAATTTGGAAATACGTTTGTTTCTGAAGAAATTTTTTCCATAATACCTAAACTATTTTTGAGTTTATTTTGGCACTTGTGGCTGAAAATGATAGCTTATATCAGATATGAGATTTGCTAGATATTTGTCAAATTTAAATCATTTTTTTTTTTATCTAACAAAAATTTCGAGTTTGTTTATATATATATATATATATATATATATATATATATATATATATCATTGCATTGTAATTAAATGCATTTAGATACCTCATTTTCCTATGTCAAAATAGTGATGGCATCCCATCATATTTTTTTCCAACGAGATGTGAAACTAAATTATTGAAACACATGAAACCTCCTTCTATAGTCTCAACCTTTATCACATGCATATCGTCATAAATGCGATATCATGTAAGGTTTAATGTTCTTGCTCATCGCATTTTTTAATATTGCATTTGTGAAGTCCGTGGGGTCTTGGTTAAACAGTCATGAGGCAAGTTGTTAAGGCACTCATCACAGGTTCAGTTCCCTTCCTCGATAGGGGTGATGTATCTAGACATGTTGATGAAAATGTAATCATACAAAACTTACAAAAAAAAAAAAAAAAAAATATTGCATTTGTGAATTATCCCTAAAAGACTCCCTTCACCGTTGATACTTGTTGTTTGCAAATTGGCTGACTTTCAAATATGAGTAACGTGACCCCATTAACACCCTTTCAATATTGTTTAAAATACCATGATTCATGATTCATCAAATCTTTCATGTTCATCATAAGGTCTTCGTATCCTTATTTGAATTCATCACAATTCTTATATGAAGTATTGTGAATTCCAAGTTAATTTCATTGCATATTGCATCCTCCTGAGTGCTTTTTTTATTTCTCTAAAATTGAAAAAATAAATCTACAAACTATGACACCCACCCATGTATTTACGTATTTCCAGAGTTATAGAAGGGATCCCCTTCGAATTGAAAGGGATAGCTTTCTGTTCAAAAGACTAGTTACAGGTTACCTTACAGTTTTTCCCATAGCCAAGTTTTTGGATACATGTCAACCCTAAGTGATATTTTTTTATGAATCACAAAAATATTAACTCCAATTATTTGCACACATTTTGCAATTCCATAGAATCAATGTTAGTGATGTATGAATTAAGGGAGCATCCTAAGGTTCCAACAACTGAATGCAAAAGAGACCAATGGCTACCACATGCTCAACGAAACAATTTTGAATCAAACCGAGTGTAATCTAAAGTTGTTGAGGAAATCTCATGAGAGCTCCAATAAAAACACTGCAGACGTAATTCTCACAAGGATTTTAGGAGCAAATTACCTTCTTTAAACCAATATGTTTTCGGATCCTCGGAGAGAGAATTAACGAAATTTATTATGATATTTTTCTACCATGTAATCTATAAAAAATGAGGATCTACTCTGAATGTTTGGGGGTTCGAATCCACAAATAGGTAAATCTCTTTGGGAAACAGTTATCTGTTACACTATTGTAATAAATAGGAATTTGGTTGTAGGGGTTCGACCTTAGGGACTGTTAGGGAGAGTTTTTGGCACTATCGTTGAATTATTTTCTGAAGGATTTTGAGATTTTAGGAATGAAATATACAAGGCATTGGAGATAATTATAAGTATCAATTTTGTAAATATGTCTGAGCTTGTATTATTTTTTGTTTCTATAATTTAGTTTTGATTTAATTTTGTACCAGTTAGTATACTAGTGGTCAAATGGAGCACTATTATTGATTTTGATTGTTTTATGTTGATTGTTGTTTTGTTAAAGATATATTTGTCGGGATAATGGGGTTATATTACAGATGGAAATTAGTTCATGGATATTTGTTTGTAAATATTAATAACTATTTATTTGTTTTTGCAAATTATTCTTGTGTTGTCTTGCATCAAGTTGAGAGGACTATTCTTTCTCCTTTATGTAAACTTTATAGTGAACACATTATATATAGTTTGTTTTAGGTATGTGAATGAGGCCATCTTGATAGCTATCTATTCATATTGTTTCATTTTCATTTGTGTTTGAACTATTTGTGAATCTTCAAACTAATTTGAGATTTACAAGTGAACCAATATCTTGAAATCAACTACAGTTCTTCCCTTTCTCTTTAGATACCTTTAGCTCTTGGTCAGGAGTAAGGTTATCCTTCTCTTTGCAAAGATATGTTTTTTGTTGTTCTTTTGCATCTTAGGAATATATTGCATTTTAATTATTTGTATTATTTAAGTCTCTTTTCGTACGAGAAAACCTCATTATTTCTAAACTGAGCCCCAATTTCAGTCACTAGAAAGGAATCATATTTTTCATAGAAATAGCATACACATGATTATTTTCCCATGATTTTTTGAATAAAAATAATCAATATAATATACAAACAAACTCAAGGAATTGTACATAGATAATTATACATATTAGGCTAGATTAACCTTAAGCTAGTCTTAGGGTAAGGGTAATTGGAGACCCATTGAACCAGTCAGAATCACCATACTAAATGGATAAGGTTATTTCCCCGACCCTCACCGAGTGATTTCCCTAATGTTGGATATGGTCATTTTTGGCCATCAATAGTACTCTACACAACCAATGTTCCCAAGGGGGTTTACAAGGTGCTTAATCCATTTATGCATTTAAACAGTGAAAATGTACAATCTCATGAGGAATTGTATTACCAAAACATTCTATTTGGTGTGTTATTTAAAATGAAGGAGATTTGAAACTTCTTCCATGTTCAACATGGATTTGTATATGATATATTTTAACCCTATATCTAGAAAAGGTCAAGATGAATCAAATCTTTCAAGGTGCAAAGTTTTCTTCAATTTTTTCACTCTAAATAGGTTTGCACCACAAGAGATTTAATCCCTTTGATCATTTAAAAGATTGAGGATTGATATAGCCTTTTGCTAGTTTGATATATTTATAACAACATTCTATGCATGGCACATTCTTAAATATGTTACTTTTTTCGTTAAGAATTATAATATTTGATTATTTAATGTGTATGGACTTTAATGTGGAGGAATTAATAATTTATTGTGTATGTACTTTAAATTGGGGGAAAATATTGATATTGGGATTAGAAGTTTTCTTTTTTGAATTTTGAATATTCTCTAAGTCTACATAATCATACATCAATTTTTTTAGATGGGTTATTATATATACTTGCAACATATATTTAGTCAGTTTTTAATTCTGTTATTATATATACCTACAATATATATTCAGTATTTCATGTTTTCTTAATTCGGTTATTAAATATATTGTCAACTTAAACTTAATTTTTACTATTAATTATGTTGAAAAAGGTTAATCCATAAACTATAGTGGATATTTAATTGGAAATTTCATTACAATATATCTAATAAATTTATATTGAAAATCTAAAATCTATTTTTGATAATTATTTTCTTTAGACTTTTGGATTTATTAAGTTATTATTTTTATGTATTTAATATATAAAATGCATAAAATATAGAATAAAAAAATACAATCACCCACAAACATTGACCTAGGAAACCTTTTTGGGAGAAACCCAACTAGAAGGTGAGGTTGCTCTGCTCTATCTTTTTCTGAATGGAAATGGATAAAAGTACAAATAAGTGAGACATGTGACTCGTGAGATGTTATAGTACTCATTTATTGAACATAATTGCACTCGAATAGAATGGAATCTCATTTCTTCTTAATGGACCAATTATAACAAAACTTGATAGCCCCGCTAGCGGCTAAGTTTGACTTATTCTTAACTAGAGTTACAATATGGAATTTTCTAGAGTTGTTTTCATTATAATCACATGGATATCCCATTTCCCATGAATACAGGGGGTTGACGTGGCATCCTCTCGAATCATGGTGGTCAAAACAAGAAGGTCAAATTTCAAGTGGCATAACTTTTTCATATGGACTTTGAATAAGATCATTTTTGTGTCGTTGGAAAGGTAATTGTGTGCATAATAGCATTATAGGATGTCGTGCTTAACCAACAATTTGTACCCTTCAAAAAACACCATTTGATACCTCAACCCCCAATTTTCCAACTAGGTGTTATTATTAAAAATGGTACTATGCATTGATTCTTCCATTTTTGGAATTCCTCAAAATAGATGACAAATAATATTCCAATCCAAACAAAAAATGTTTTGAATTTATCATAATTTATATATTTAAATTTTGAAAAAAATAAACTCTTTAAAAAAATTATATATATATATATATATATATATAGAGAGAGAGAGAGAGAGAGAGAGAGAGAGAATCCTAGCTTCTTTTTGTAGAAATCCCATATCCCCAATGTGAAAGCCATGTCAAAATTAGGTGAACCACTGATTCTTCTCTATTATTACAAGGAGAACACTAGTCAGAACCTTCCTTCTGTCTCTTTTGTATATTGTCTCAGGTAATAATTTTATTTGCCAGAAGACATGACAGAAACACCTGGGATTTTGCAGGGCTACACAATTTCTAATTTTTTTTCCACCACCACTCCAAAGCCTCTGGCCTACTAGCATTAATTAAGTGAAAGTAGCCCAATTTGAGAGTATATTCCTTGAAAATAGAGTGGATCCAACATAGAGAATCCTCCCTAACTGGTAGTCACACATGCCAAGAATTCATAATTGATGTGTAATTTTTCCATTATTTTGCATAAACTACTAGAAATTCATCTAGGAAGCATCAACCCAACCTTGAGCACAAATACATGTGTGCATATTATCACCCACCTAATTAAGTGTAATCCTTTCAGAATTATTTATAAAAGTTATCATTTCACGAGGAAAACGAAATGTTCCCCACAGCCAACCCATAAATCCATTATAATTCATAACTTTTCACCATTGTTGACCTTCCAACTTGTTATTATTATTAATATTAATTACATTAATTAATTATATATTAAATAATATTTAGAAAATATCTTAAGTAAAGAGATAAATATAATGAGTACAACATATCATTTATAGATGACGGTAAACATAAATGTGTAAACCATTGACAATAAAATATTTAAACTCCCTCTAACTTTTTATTTAATAATCTATATTAAAGAGATAAATTGATAAAACAATTACATATCTTTTTTGAAAGCTTTTAAAACGGTTTGGTTAAGGATATTGAAAGGAAATTTACAATTAACATTTATGATTGAATATTATTGGTAACTTTTTTTAAATTTTCATAATGAGATACTTATCAATTATGCATGTGTAGTCTCTCTTTTAAGTTTGAAACTGCCAGATGTTGGAAATATTGTCATTGATGGCAAAGGAAGTGGCACAGGAATTGGCATCTGACACAGTAACCAGGAAGAGAGAAAAGAAATATAGCAGAGGACAAAGGTCAGCAGAGAAGAACAGAGAAAGAGTGCATCTACAGAGAGCAGTATCAGTCAAGGAGAAACTTAGATTCAGTAGGAAGGATATTTGTGTCCCTATGAAATTAAATAATATGAGAAGTTTTATTCGGTGTATGTATGTAGCCTGATGAAGGGAATTATGTGTATGATTGTGTTCTGGTGATATTCTGATGGGTGAAGAATACCGAGTGTATTTGGGTATTGATTGGTTCAATTCTCGTACGGAATGCCCTGAAACTCTATTGAATTCATTCCCCTCATAAAGGAAGCCTGCATATAACTAACTCTATGGTAGTGAAAATCCCGTCAGAAGGGAACTACATTTGTTCGTTGATTATTGGAAATCCTACCGAAGATAGACCAGAGTTAACTAAGTAAGAAGGATAGCGCAAACCCTTTGGAATCATGAACGGAAACTGGAAGGAAAGAGGTAGATCGCAACAAAAGGAAGTGCGACGGAACCCTGCGTGGAAGAGCGGAACCATGACCGAGTAAATAGTGAAGGCGATTTATGGTTTTCATCGCACCACCTATGCGGAGCAAGCGGTATTTCCTGATTGGGGAGAGATTCCATAGAGTTCTCGACACACGTCCCTGTACGACTCCGCAAAACCGCTTGTCAATGCGCGCCATCGCGCGTTATAGTTCGAGCCAGGATGACCAGCGATATTGTTGTGCGCCGTTGATCTGGAGGGAACCCATCAGACTGTGGTCATGTGAGGAAGTTGCACGAAGATTAACCAAAGTATGGTGGGCCATCGCACGTTAACGTTCGGCATCGGAGGTCAAGCGATATGCATATTTGCCGTTGATATGGAAGCTTGCTATCTAATGGTGATCAGACGCTGGACTTGCACGAAGTTTACTTATGGTACCATGCGCGTATTTGATTGGCTATTGACTATATATGTGGGCCCAGGGTCAAAGGTTTATCATAAGGTTAATTGTTTGAAAGCGATGGATATTTCTCTAAAGTGCGAAGGGTTGTAACTTTAATCCTAAAGTTCAGTTAAAAGTTGTAAATATATTTATTTGAATTGATAAATAAATTAAAATAAATCAAAGAGGCATGTGGGGTAAACTAAAGGAAATACTGTCAAAGGAATACCATTAGCGGTTGAATGGTTTTTACTCATGGTATTGATAAAGGTTAAACTATATAAAGAGAAGACGATTATTGTTCAAGGTGTGCATGCGTAAGGGTGGTGAATGAATAAAATTTCGCTAATGAATATATGCATGGACGGACTCTGTTCTTAATTGATAAATCCGAATCTACGATGCACCCATGGATATAATTATCTGACGATGATATATATCTTGTTTGATCAACTGACAACATCATGAAGAACTGGTGCGGGTGTACTGAAGAAAATGAATAAATCTGGTGGCCTGCAAGGTATGCTGTGTGGAAACTGGTGGATCCTGTACGAAAGTTGATGGAACGTGGTCCGCAGTAGTGATGAGGGTTGAAGCCTTCAGTGAGGGGGTTGTAGCTCCCTTCCAGTAGTAGCTGGTAAACGAGAGAAGGTTGTAGCCTTTCTGCAGGTAGGTGCCTGCATGTTGGTATAAGTCTGCGCCAGAATAAATTGTAAGAAGTTTTCCTTATAATAAATATTGAAGACTGAGATAACAGCAGCGGTGTTTTTCTCCCAAATTGTGTTTCCACCTTAAAAAACTGGTGTTCATATGTGTGACTTATGTTTTATGGTTTGTTCTGTTATTTCTGTTCATACTTACTACCTACTAAACATCTGATGAATGAATGATGCAATGATCTAAGTAAAGACATAATAAGATCTCTGGACATACATGTTGGATTCTGTAAAATAGTATATGGTTTTAAGAGAAAGAAACGTAAAAGTTTTCAGCCCTAAATACTGATTCACCCCCCCCCCCCTCTCAGTATTTTTCCCAAAAATTGGTATCAGAGCAGGTCCTTCTGAAAAATCTTAGCCGCTAGAAGGAAGATCAAGCAAGATGAGTAATCAAGATGGAACAACATCTATCAGGCCTCTGATCTTTAACGGAAACAATTTAATCTTCTGGAAAACAAGGATGAGATCCTATCTTCAGTCTTTGGGAGCAGATGTATGGGCAATTGTTGAAGGAGGATATCAATATCCGGCTGCAGTACCAACAGATTCGACGGAAAGAAAGAATTATGAAACCAATGCAAAGGCGGTCAATGCTCTCTTAGGAAGTCTAACTGAATCAGAATTTGTCAAAGTCATGTAGCTGAATACAGCAAAGGCAATATGGGAAAAAATCATTCTAAGTTATGAAGGTGATGCAAAGGTAAAAAGTGCTAAACTCCAAACTCTCATAATTCAATATGAGAATCTAAAAATGAATAATGAGGAAAGCATTGCAAGTTTCTTTTTACGTCTTGATGATATTGTAAATCGTATGAGAAATCTGGGAGAAACAATAGCCGAATCTAATCTGGTTGAGAAAATTTTAAGATCACTAACGGCAAAATTTGAGTCAAAAGTTTCTGCTCTTGAAGAAAAGCAGGATCTTCAAAATCTTACTGTGGTGCAACTTCATGGCATACTAACTGCATATGAAATGAGAAGAGGAGGACCATCTGAAGTCAAAGAATCAGTCTTTAGAAATTCTACAAAAGGGAAGGAAGTACAAAAAACAGAAGGATCAGGATATATCTCAGAAGAAGAAGAGATAAACTTTGTAAAGAAAATTCAACTTGGCACAGGACGGTTCAGAGGTAAGCTTCCTTTTAAATGTTTGGATTGTGGAAGAGTTGGTCATTATGCTACTAAGTGTCCTCATAAAGAAACACATAAAAAGGGGAAGGAAGTAGTAAGAAGGATCAAGAATCGTTATAGCACTAGAAAAAGTTACTATACTCATGAAGACAGTGATGGGTTATCTGATAGTGAGGAAGAATGTGAACAAGATCTTAGACTTCTCATGGCATTTGAAAAGGAATCTAGTGAAGAAAAGGATACTTTTCTGGATGCTCTAGAAGATAATGATTTTCTTGATGAAAACAATCAACTCAAAATTTTCTTAGAAGAGAGTAAAATAATCATAGAAACTCTGAAAAATCAGCTTGAAGAAAAAGAGAAACACAATGAGAAATTAGAGTGTGAAATAGTAAGTCTAAGAAAAGAACTTGAGAAAGTAAAGACTCTGAATCTTATATTTGCTAAAGGATCTAAAACCTTAGATGAGATTATCAAGGTACAACGTTCTCCCCTTATAGAGACAGGTCTTGGATATATCGGAGAATCTTCTCAGGCTTCAGCACCAAATTATCTAAAAGCGGCTACTACTGGTTTACAACATGCTGCCACTCAGCAAGGGAATAAAGAATCTTTGCAGATAAAGCATGATCATCTCAATTCAAAGAACACTAACTTTCAAAGAAACACCAATCAACAGGTAAATTCAAGAAGGAGATTTTATGATCGTAGAAATTTCTTCTTCAATGGACAATGTTTCTCATGTCAAAATTTTGGTCATAAAGCTGTTCAATGTGTAGCATATAAAAGCATCATGACAAGAGAAGCAAGAAAGAAAAGGATTGATATTGAAACAAAGAAGAATACCTATAACAATTTTTCTCCTCTTCAAAATGAAGTTGAATGTGCTTATTGCAATAACTTTGGCCATGAAGAATCTGAATGCAGGAGCAAAGTTCAGCCAAAAGAACATGTTCCTTCAAGCTCCAAATTATGGAAAAAGAAGGAATTACAGGTTGAAAATTGTGGCATAGCGTTATTTGCAGAAGATGAAGAAAACCAATGGTACATTGATAGTGGATGCTCAAGACACATGACAGGTGACAAAAAAAAACTTATTGCATATAGTGCTCTAGAAAAGGAAAAGAATGTTACATTTGGAAATTATACTCTTGCGGTCATTAAGGGAAAAGGGTCTGTTTTTCTAAAAGAAAAGGTGAAAGCTAATGAATTCATGTATGTGGATGGATTAAAGCATAGCTTGTTAAGTGTAAGTCAAATGTGTGATCAAGGAACTGAAGTTGTCTTTAGTTCAGAAGAATGTGTGGTACGTGATCTTGATACAGGTAAAACAATTATAAAAGGAAAAAGGACTCCAAGCAACCTGTATGTATTAAAGAACTGCAAAGAACAATGTTACTGAAAATATTCGTAAAACCGGCTATGGATAGAAGGCATCCGAGCTTCTCTGAACTAACAAATCAAGGCATTTAAACACAGATTTTCCCCCAATATTTCTATCTCGAAAATATCATATGCAAATCTCACACCAAAACCAGAAAGACAATTTAATGCCAAGGAAGGATCATCAAGTAAGCTCTTAAATTGGTCTTAACTGAGCATATGAATCTATGAGGAAAAAGAAAGCTACCACGTGGGTGAAGAATACTATATCTTATTCATTGATGATTTCTCTAGAATGGCTCCTGATTGGGTTGATTAAACACAAAGATGAAGCATTGAGAAATTTCAGATTCAAAGCACTGGTCGAAAATGAATTAGATCTAAAAATCAAGTGTCTTAGATCTGATCGAGGAGGATAATATACATCCAATGAATTCTTTGAATTCTATGAGCAACATGGCATAAAAAGACAGTTTTCTGTAGCTGGCACTCCACAGCAGAATGGCGTAGCAGAAAGAATGAACAGAACATTTCAAAAAATGGCTAGAGCTATGCTTGATGATTCCAGAACACCTGACACATTTTGGGGAGAAGCAGCACATACAGCAGTAAATATTATTAACAAGGCACATGTTCATGTAAATAGTGATAAAACTCCATATGAACTCTGGTATGGAAATTCTCCTACTATAAAGAATTTTAGAATTTTTGGAAGAAAATGTTTTATAAAAAATAATGATGAAAAACTTGGCAAGTTTGAACCCAGAGCAAATGAAGGAATATTTCTTGGTTACTCCTCTAGGAGTAGGGCATATAAATGTTACAATAAAAGACTTCAGAAGATTGTTGAATGTATAGATGTTAAGGTTGATGAGTCTCCAAGAGGCTCCAAAAGAATAAAAACAACAATTGAAGACGATGATGATGACATATATCCTTCTACATAAAATAGTAATGATACAAACAGTGAACCCAATGAATAACCCGAAGATGATTTGTCTGAAAAGGCTCCATCCAGATATGTTCAAAAGAGTCATCCAGAATCTCTAATTTTGGGAGAAAAGGGATCAGGAGTACAAACAAGAAGGACTCTTGTGGGATCTTCTAGCAATCTGGAATTTCTGTCCACTATTGAACCTCACAATGTCACCAAGCTAGTAAAGATGAATGTTGGATTCAAGCCATGAATGAAGAACTTGATAAAATTGAAAAGAATCATACTTGGGAATTGGTTCCAAGACCTCATGACAAAAATGTTAATGGAACAAAATGGATATTGAAAAATAAGTTAAATGAAAATGGAGATGTTATTAGAAACAAAGTTATACTTGTGTGTAAAGGTATGCTCAACAAGAAAGCATATACTTTGAAGAAACATTTTCTCCTGTAGCTAGACTTGAAGCCATAAGAATGTTTCTTGCTTTTTCAAGCTTTCAACAATTGAAAGTTTATCAAATGGATGTTAAACTGCTTTTTCTCAATGCAGGATCTTAGAAGAAGAAGTTTATATAGAACAAACTGTATGATTCATTTTGCATTCAGGTGAAAACTGTTTGTAGACTTAAAAAGGCTAAGCATATCCCAAAAAAGCTCCAACGGCATGGTACTATCTTCTTGACAAATATCTTCATCAACAAGGATTTTCAAAAGGGTTTGTTGATAGCAACTTATACACAAAAAATGAAAATGAAAAACTATTGATTATGGTTGTATATGTTGATGATATCATTTTTGGAATTAATGAAGAGTCTATGAGTCAGAAATTTGCTTCTGATATGCAACAAGAATTTGAAATGTCTTTAGTTGGGGAACTAACATTATTTCTTGGCTTGCAAGTGCAACAAGCAACAAATGGCATATTCTTATCACAAGCAAAATACCTCAAGCAAATCCTAAAGAAGTATGGCATGGAAGATTGAAAACCTGTAAGTACACCAATGATAACCGGATGTAATCTTAGTTCTAATGATGATTCCCCCACGGTGAATCAACCGGAATATAGATCTATGATAGGAAGTCTACTTTATCTCACTGGGACAAGACCAGACATCATGCATGCAGTTGGGATTGTTGGACGATTCCAAGCTAATCCAAAAGAGTCTCACCTTCAGGCTGTGAAAAGAATATTCCTAAATATCTACAAGGAACTCAAGACTTGGACTATGGTATCCAAAGAATGTTGATCTTACTCTTCATGCATACATTAATGCAGATTAACAGAAGTGTTGATGATCGAAAAGCACTAGTAGGTGCATTCTATATGGGGTTCCTGCTAAGATTCGTTCAGCAAGAAGCAAAGCTCTATTGCCTTAGCTACGCTACAGAATATGTGGTCGCCGCATCATGTTGCACTAACTCGATGATGAAAACCTTGCAAGACTTTCAAATCAAATGTTTACCTCCTATATCCATTATGTGTGATAACACAAGTGCCATCAGTATCTCAAAGAATCTTGTTATGCATTCCAAGACCAAGCACATTCCCATCAAATATCACTTCTTACGTGAACAAGTGCTTGAACAAAAAGTGAAATTGGAGTATGTTCCCTCCAAAGAACAAGTTGCTGATATATTTACCAACCCTCTACCCAAGGAAGCGTTCGAATATCTCAAACAAAAACTAGGAGTAGTCTCTGCCATGTAGAAGATCAGATCTACTTGAATATAGAGGATTAAATTGGTTGTGAGGTGCTGTTGGGCATCTCTGATTGCACAGGCTAAGGGGGAGCATTGGTCATATGAAGAGGATGCACTGTTGGAATTTATAAGTCATTTTGTTATAATTGAAGATGCAGCATGATCTCAGGGGGAGCATGGTATTGTCAATTCAAAGGATCTTGATTAACTCTTTGCCATTGATGTCAAAGGGGGAGGAAAAGCAAAAAAGGGCTTCTATAAAACAATCAGAGGAAGAGTGTTGCCATCAATGCCAAAGGGGGAGATTGTTGGAAATATTGTCGTTGATGGCAAAGGAAGTGGCACAGGAATTGGCATCTGACATAGTAACCAGGAACAGAGAAAAGAAACATAGCAGAGGACAAAGGTCAGCAGAGAAGAACAGAGAAAGAGTGCATCTATAGAGAGAAGTATCAGTCAAGGAGCAACTTAAATTAAGTAGGAAGGATATTTGTGTCCCTGTGAAATTAAATCATATGAGAAGTTTTATTCGGTGTATGTATGCATTCTGATGAAGGAAATTCTGTGTATGATTGTGTTATGGTGATATTCTGAAGGGTGGAGAATACCGAGTGTATTTGGGTATTGATTGGTTCAATTCTCGTATGGAATGCCCTGAAACTCTATTGAATTCATTCCCCTCATAAATGAAGCTTGCGTATAACTAACTCTATGTTAGTGAAAATCCCGTCGGAAGAGAACTACATTTTTTCGTTGATTATTGGAAATCATGTCGAAGATAGACCAGAGTTAACTAAGTAAGAAGGATAGCACAAACCCTTTGGAATCATGAACGGAACCTGGAAGGAAAGAGGTAGATCGTAACAAAAGGAAGTGCGATGGAACCCTGCGTGGAAGAGCGGAACCATGATCGAGTAAACAGTGAAGGCGGTTTATGGTTTTCATCGCAACACATATGCGGAGCAAGCGGTATTTCCTGATTGGGGAGCGATTCCATAGAGTGCTCGACACGCGTCCCTGTATGACTCCGCAAAACCGCTTGTCAATGCACGCCATCACGCATTATAGTTTGACCTAGGATGACCAGCGATATTGTTGTGTGCCGTTGATCTGGAGGGAAGCCATTGGACGGTGGTCATGTGAGGAAGTTGCACGAAGATTAACCAAAGTACGGCGGGCCATCGCACATTAACGTTCGGCATCAGAGGTCGAGCGATATGCATATATGTCGTTGATCTGGAAGCTTGCTATCTAACGGTGATCAGACGCTGGACTTGCACGAAGTTTACTTATGGTACCATGCGCGTATTTTATTGGCTATTGACTATATATGTGGGCCCGGGGTCAAAGGTTTATCATAAGGTTAATTGTTTGAAAGCGTTGGATATTTCTCTAAAGTGCGAAGGGTTGTAACTTTAATCCTAAAGTTCAGTTCAAAGTTGTAAATATATTTATTTGTCAATTTCTTCAAATTGATAAATAAATTAAAAAGAAATCAAAGAGGCACGTGGGGTAAACTAAAGGAAATATTGTCAAAGGAATACCATTAGCGGTTGAATGGTTTTTACTCATGGTATTGATAAAGGTTAAACTATATAAGGAGAAGACGATTATTGTTCAAGGTGTGCGTGCGTAAGGGTAGTGAATAAATAAAATTTCTCTAAGGAATATCTGCATGGACAGACTCTGTTCTTAATTGATAAATCCAAATCTACGATGCACCCATGGATATAATGATTCGATGATGATAAATCTCTGGTTTGATCGACTGACGACATCATGAAGAACTGGTGCGGGTGTACTGAAGAAAATGAATAAATCTGGTGGCCTAAAAGGTATGCTGTGTGGAAACTGGTGGATCCTGTATGAAATTTGATGGAACGTGGTCCGTAGTAGTGCTGAGGGTCAAAGCCTTCAGTGAAGGGGTTGTAGCTCCCTTCCAGTAGTAGCTGTTAAATGAGAGAAGGTTGTAGCCTTTCTGCAGGTAGGTGCCTGCGTGCTGGTATAAGTCTGTGCCAACATAAATTGTAAGAAGTTTTCCTTATAATAAATATTGAAGACTGAGATAACAGCAGTGGTGGTTTTCTCCCAAATTGGGTTTCCACCTTAAAAAACTGGTGTTCATATGTGTGACTTATGTTTGATGGTTTGTTCTGTTATTTATGTTCATACTTACTGCCTACTAAACATCTGATGAATGAATGATGCAATGATCTAAGTAAAGACATAATAAGATCTCTAGACATACATGTTGGATTCTGTAAAATAGTATATGGTTTTAAGAGAAAGAAAAGTAAAATTTTTCAGCCCTAAATACTGATTCACCCCCCCCTCTCAGTATTTTTCCCAACACCAGACTATAAACTATTGCATTTTTGTAGTTTCTCTTTTCAGTTTGATAGACTATCTAGTATTGTACATATATTTAATTTTGCAAATGGAGATTTTTGTTTATAATGTTTTTATTTTGAAATGAATATCATTTTGAAAATATAATATCGATAAGAAATAAAATAATATTATATATGATTTTTAGAATATATCTATATATATATTTTTTTGCAAATTAAATGGGTCTATTCACATTCAAAAAGAAATATAGATTACATCGCAGCCTCAAGAGGAAAATATTCAGGATCAGCCTTCAGCGCAAATATATCTCGCCCTCTGGGAAGGAGTATACAGGGAGAGAATCAGAGGGGAGAAAGATGCATACAAAACCATGAGAAAAGCAGAAAAACAGAGGCACCTGTATGCTCTGGAAAAAAGGCCATTGGGCCTCAAAAAAAGTGAGAAAAACATAGAGAAAGAGGAAATCTAACCCATAGCAGCAGAATTAGGGACCAAGGGAGTGCTACACATCTGCGTCTTCATTTAGGTAGTCGTTGACACTGATGGGTCTGTCCAGAGTGCTCTGGGCCAAAGACCCGGCAGTGAAGCGTGGAGGGGCTAGCCTCCTGGAAATCAGCCTTGTAGGGGTGATGAGCCTCCTCTTCAATCTTGGGGCTCTAATGATGGTGCACCGTAGAGCTCCTTTTCAGAATAACATAGTGGGGTGAGTTGCGGTCGATGAAGCGCATATGGTGCACTTCCTTCACATTCGCGACGAACTTATTAGTCAAGGAGTCAATTTTCTGTTCCAGCTCCTCACTGGTGTTCCTCTACTCCTGCAGGGCGATGGCCAAGAGTGTCTTGGTGTGCCAGTGCAGGTCAATAGTTTTGTTGTACAAGTTCTCCCAAGACCTCGTTAGCCCTAGATCCGAGATCCATCTAAGAGAAGAATAAAATGCCTCCAAAGGTGTGGCTCTGCGATGGATGTGGGCTGAAAAATCCATGTCTGCTATTCGACTCTGCATGTCAGGGTCTATGTTTTCCACATAAGTGCGGGTCGGGTTTCAGTCGGAGGTCTTAGCCTGAGTAATAGGCAGACGAGATGGGTTAGCCCAGAAGGCCTGGCGGCCACGACGAGTGGGGGGAGGCAGGTGAGAGCGGCGCAGGGCCATGGAGGCAGGGAAAAGATGAAGGGTGGAGGTTGAGCTGAGGAAATGAGGGGGGGCGGCGTTGTGAGACAGATTAGGGGGAGGCCAAGTAGATGTAGAGTTCACAAGCATAACATTCAGCTATGAGGTGTGAGCAGGGAGGAAGGGATTTAAATAGGTGGCTGAGAGGTGTGAAAACCTGGGGAAGCCTCTCGTATTCGTGCCTAAGGAGCTAGCCAAATCATGCGGGGAATTAATGTCTGGAGAGGGATCGTACTATATGGAGTGGATCGACGGCGAGCTTCCTGAGTGATTGATCGTGAGAAGGGAGGCTAGTGGTGTGGTCATGATGACAGAATTGACTGGGGGGGGACAAGGAGGAGGTAGATTTGGCCTATAGCAGATCTTGACCATTGATATAGAGACATTTAGTTTTGACAGTTGGCTCCATTATGCAATCCCAGTTCATTGAGGTGAGTCTTTTGGAATCTCCAACACCGGTATTTGCTAGGAAGTCCGCTAACTTGTTGGCTTTTCTCCGGACCGCTGAGAAGGAAATACCGCTTGCATTGTCAATGCTTACCTTGATCTTATGAAGGATTTTTTTGATGCGCCAGCATTCGGAGACTTTCCGAACGTTGTGCCCCTACTGAAGTTTCTGACAATCTTGGGTAGCGAGATTTTTGAATTTTTTGAATTACCTTGAAATATTATAAATGAATTTTCAAACTTAAAATTTATAAATTTTAATCATAAAAATATCAAAAGAATTAATATTTATTTTTGTATGAGTTGATATTGATATATATATATATATATAATATATAAATGTTTTTAAGAATAAATGCACGACACTTAAATTTAGATTTATATTTTTATACAAAGTATATACAATATATAAAGGTTATTGAGAATAATGGAAATAGTTGCAATGCAATGTAGTCCTTGCCTTTACTGCTAATTAATTGATTAAAGTCATGCTTATTTTTATGAGGCCTACTCTTTTTCATTGTTCGTGAATACTCGCATTTCCACAATTTGAAATTAGCTTTATATACATTGTGAAGGAAAAATGTTTGATTCAATATAGTCACTGCTCCTTAATGGACTCCTCCGCACCCAATTTCCCCACACATCTTTTTTCCTTCCTTTGTGTATCACAAAATTAGCCTTTTTTTATGCCTCAACTTTGGATAGTAAATTAGTTTTATGCAAATTTTGGAGGAAGAAAGCTTGACTCGATAGTCCACATACCCTTTCTTCCATAGAAAAATCGCTTGTTACAAAATTATTCGTTTTTGTCCATGTCTCGACTCTACATACTAAATTAGCTTTATGTGCACTGCAAAGGAAAAACGATTGACTTTATATAGTCCCTGATCCTTAATAGACTCTTTCTGCACTCCATTTATTTGCACACACTTTCTCCTTCCTCTGTATATAACAAAATTAGGTTTTTTGCTATGCCTTAATTGTGCACACTAAATTAGAATTATGTGAAGTGTGGAGGAAGAAATCTTGGGTCGATATTCTGCACACCCTTTATTTTTCACTTCCCAGACACCATTTTTTGGACAACACAATAGTAGTAGGTAGGCCCCCACTCCCCATGCCTTCAGTTCTGGCATCATTGGCAAAAGAAATTTCCTGAAACTAATATGTTATCATCAATAACATTTAGTTTGGTTAGGAAAGTAGTTTTGTATAGGTTTTAGTGTGTTGAATAATTAATTCATGAAAATTGATGAAACTTCACAATTTGGTTATAATCCTAAGTCTTTAGAGTCCCCACATATCATATCATTAAATTCAGGTCAATAAAAATATGCAAATAATCCGCATGAATTGGTTCAGATTAAGTTTTAAGCAACTTTTCCAATTTTTCCTGAGTCTGCAATGGATTCTGTGGAAAATAGGTTGTTTTCTCTACGGACTCACCTGATAGTTTCGTAGCGAATCTACCATACTCATAACAAAAAATTCTACGAAATCGTGTTTTTCTGCACCAACAAGGTAATGGATGAGGTGTTGATTTGAAAATGGATAGGGGTCAGTATGAGGTCATGTGCTGAGTTTTTTGGAGTCATGGTTCATGCTTGGTCATCATTACCATCCCATCATTCTTTTTTTCTTTCCTTATTTTGCCTCCTTCCTCTCGCATTCAAACTTATCATTTCAAATCATCCTTGTGATATGCTTGCTGCCACTTTTTCCCTTTTGTTTGAGTATAGTTGTTGTTTTTGTCTTAAGGAAGGTAAAACCTCTGTATGCAAGTTGCTTGTTGTGCATAATTGTCTTTTGTGAGTCTCACATTGCCAAGGAGGCCAACGTTTTTTTGAAAGTAATGGCCACGCATAAGAATACCAAAAAAGGAGGCTAAGTGGTCAAGTATGAGCCAATGTACCCCAAATTGGTCATGGAAGATCCAAGTTTTGCAGCAGCCTTCACCACTGTTGGATGCATGAGGTTTTTTAAGAAGTTGGAGGGGTATCATACCCAAGTTTCCAAGGATTTTGCAGCCAATTTTTTTGGCACTGCATCAAAGGTGGGCATACTAAATTTTATGGTTTTTCCTGAGACCATTTCCTAAGCAACAGAAATTCCAAAGACAGGGGAAGAGTGGTTTAAATCCACCAAATTCAGATTGCAGAATTTTGATGAGTTCCTAAAGCCTGAGCACTAAGGAGTGGACATGACCTCAGGGATACAAAGAAGTTGTCTCAAAGAGAATTACTCCAAACTTTTCTTGGTGATTCAAAATTATTTCACATGTGAAGGGAGGTTTCACATGATATATCAATACCACTTCAAAATTTTACTCCATTTCACTGGTAAGCAGCTTTTGGACCTTCCATTTTTTCTATTCAGAAGATTAGGAAAATTTTTAAATAAAGTACAAGCTAGGCCCGAGAGTAGTGAAACCTCTATCTTCCATCATGGATTAATTAAGTTGTTGTTTATGGAAGAGTTGAAAAAAATAAATAGGGACTGAGCTACATTTCTGTTTTTAAGTGGTTATGAAGTGGATGTGTTGAATCCTAAGAAACACCCAAATCAAATACCAACCCTTCTAGTAAGAATGATGAGCCCATAGCTGAAGCAGAAGGCCCAACCACTGCTACCAAGGGTGAAACTTCTACTGCTTGAAGGGGGGTAAAATACATTTTTATTTTTTTTTGCCTCCTTATAGTTTATCATTTACATATCCATGAGAAATTTCGATGAATAAATTGGAAAATTTTCAAGCCTATTGTCTATTAGGCAAGTTCGTAGCGTACTCCAAACTTAAAGCCGAGAAAATTCTACGAACTCGGTAAAGATGTTTTTTTTTGGAATATATGTCAAGTTTTGTCACAAAGAAGGTAGGTGAAGGCATTTGTTTAAGTTTTTAGACCCACCAGACATCCTCGAATCAGAAAATAGGGAAAACAATTTGCAGAGATTGCCAAAGTAGAAAATGCTATGAACTCTCGCTACGAACTTGCCTAGAAGTCCTTTAATTTTGCAGCGAGGGTGGATTTAAAAATTTTTCAAGCCTTAATTTTTTTCTTGGAACATGTCAGCCACCTAGAAGGGTCAGGAATTATTACTATAGTTTTTGGTTGAAGACCACTCATCGAGAAAGCTGATCAAGCTATCATCTCATCATGGCAACCACATCAACAAATATGGAATCACCTCCTCAAATCTCGGAGACAGACCTCCTATCTTGGTGGGGGTGTTTATTGTTCAGTCATGGTCATTTCCGCCTTGGGCACATGATATTTTCGATGTATATCAGCAAGCATGGGGCTTTTAAATTTTGTTAAATGTAATAAAGTGTATTAGAGTCCTATTAGGTTTCAAATTCCTAAAAATAGCATATCTTTATTTTATCTCCTTATAATCGGCTTTTTGGTTAGTCAAGTTGTCATTAGAGGTATTTGAAGGTTTTCCCTTGCTATTAGACTCATTGTAAAGGTACCTAAATTTATAAATAAGAAGATGATAGATGGAGAGAAGGTTGATGGATGTTATATTGCAGACTACTATTGTAAATAATTTTTAACAGTAATATACAGTGGAAGAAAACTTCATTTCTTACCTAAGATTCATTGTTATTCTTATATGTATTTGTCTTATATGTTCTGTTAATTTATCTTTAGTATTCTAGTTGTGTGATTACTTGGAATTGATGGTCAACATGCTCCAACTTCCTTTATGCATCTAGTCTGGTGTAAATGTTATGTTTCATTAGAATACATATGCCTCAACTTCCATGATAGAAGTTTTATATGTCATTGAGTTTTCATACTGACTCCTTATGCCCAATGGTAGTTATTTGTTTACATCTTTCACCTGCAAAAAAATACATTTAAATCCAATTTCATAGTTAAACTTATGTTGATATTTATTTACTTAATATCATATTTATCCTTGAGATATCCCTCTCAGGCTAGAAAGGCTAAGTTCTAGCCAAAAGTAGGTTTGAAATAGTTACTCTAGGTTGACTGTTGAAGAAGCCCATTAGCCTCAATTTAGTGATAACATTTAGGTGCATTTGTCGGGAGTCTAAAGACACATTTCCCTGAAATTTTGTGCTCAAACAGAAATACTAAACTCTGGAAGGTAGCAAGAGCTCAGAAGCAATCGATGTTGAATTCTACCTTGGCGACTCCATTCTTAAATAATTTCGAAATTCATAGCTTCATGGTGACTCCACTGGTTGAATATTGGTAACTTAATGAAGTTTCAAGATGAGTTCTATTGCAAGGAAGAATGCCAGGTATGCCTTAGTCTCACATACCTGGTTTTCCAAATCTTATGCCAAGATTTAATTGGTTGAATTATCTTCCTATATTTAAAGATGAAAAGAAAGATAATGATGTTCTTCACTTGGTTAGATTCCATCTGCATGTACATAAGTTTCGAGTTGAGTTTCCTAAGGATTGTCTCATGAAAATGTTAATGGCCACCCTAGAGGATGAAGCTAGAACATGGTATGAAGGGTTGCAACCAGGAAGCCTATTCTCTCTAAGAGATTTCCATCGGACTTTCTTCTAACATTATGAGAAAACTCATTCTTCTTTACAACTGTTACAAGACTGCTATGATTTTTGTGAGGTTTTCGTTCTATGTCTTAAAATTCTTGGTGATAATGGAGAGTGCATGGATGAGGATATGTTAGAGGCACTTTGTGATTTCCCTTCTCATGTTAGCTGTCATGATAATAAAGAAGGTTTTCAACAAACAGATGTGTCTTCTTTTCTTGAAATTAAATGGATCATCACTTTGACAACCAAGTTATATCCCATGAAATTTGTGAAAATTTGCAGCAACTTTCCAAATCTTTAGGTGATAAAGAGGGACATAAATATGGATAGTTATAAGGCTCTTCACTTTGTTCATTTTCTAAACCTTCAAAGGTTGAGCAACATGAAAATGGGTAGGAGAAAGGAAAAGCTTATGTGAAACATGTTTTTTTTCATCATCAGGAGGAGGTTGATTCCTTGACTATGCTTAAAGGCTGTCATGAGAAAGCACTAATGGAGAATAATCAACAAGTTTTTGATATAAAAGTTGTTGTCCCAAAATGTCCTGCTACAGATTTAAATGATCAAAAAAATTTGTTTGTGCATGATGATATACATGAAGTTCTAATTGTAATGCATGAAAATTCATTTCTAAACATCCATGTAGCACATGATATGGTTCCTCCCATTGAATATTTTCATGAACAGTCAGAGCCTTGTCTCAAGAATGATGTTGAAAATGAAGACATGAAACAGGGACAAATTGTAGTTATAAATGAAGAAGATGTTTCTTTTTCATTTGATCTTCAAAATGAGCTAATATTTTATGATTTTGAAGATCCTTTGGCCAGTCATCTACAACAATCAAGAAAATTTCTTTTCACAACAATTTTGGATCATGGGGGTCTTTTCAAATGGAAGTTTGAGTTTCCATATTTCATGTTTATCTTTGTTTTTAATGAAAGTATGGGAAAAATCATGTTGAATAGTCATCTAATTGACTAGTTATATTGGCATTTTCATGTCGTTTTAATCCAACATTTAATTTATAGTTGTTAGGGTAGGTAGGTGTGTATGTGAGTAAGCTCAAGTATTATGAGCATCATTTCAGCATGTACAGATTTATTTTTCAGCTTGGATTGTAGTTTTCAACAAGTTTAAGCCCGAGGTGAAGGCTATAAAAGTTTGAAGAAAAATTCATCAATTTAAAAAAAAAAAAAAATTGTTTCCAAGAAAGCCATTGGAGATACAGGTTTTTTGTTGTACCATAGGGGCACATCATCCCCAGTGGAGCCACTTTTATCATCAATACCATTTAGTTTGGTTAGGAAAGTCATTTTATATAAGTTTTAGTGTGTTGATGAATAAATTCATGAAAATTTATGAAATTTCATGATTTGGTTATAATCCTAAGTCTTTAGAGTCCCCACATGTCATCTCATTAAAGTCATCTGAATAAAAATCTGCAAAGAATCTGCATGCATTGGTTAAAATTAAGTTTTAAGCCACTTGTCCACTTTTTTCGGAGTCCACAGTAAATTCTGTGGAAAACAGGTTGTTTTCGCTACAGACTCACGTGACAGTTCTGTAGCGAATCTACCATATTCATAACAGAAAACACTACGAACTCGTGTTTTTATGCATCGGAAAGGTAATGGATCAGGTGTCGATTTTCAAATGGATAGGGGTTAGTATGAGGTCATGTGTAGAGTTGTTTGGAGTCATGGTTCATGCTTGGTTATCATTACCATCCCATCATTCCATGTTTCTTTCCTTATTTAGCCTCCTTTCTCTCGCATTCAAACTTATCATTTCCAAACATCCTTGTGAGTTGCTTGATGCCATTTTTTCCCTTTTTTCTGAGTATAGTTGTTGTTTTTGTCTTAAGGAAGGTCCAAATTTTTTTTTCCAAGTTGCTTGTTGTGCGTAATTGTCTTTTGTAGGTGTCACATTGCTAAGGAGGCCAACATTGTTTTGAAAGGAATGGCCAGACATAAGAAGACCAATAAAGGAGGCTCAATGGTCAGGTATGAACTAATGGACCTCAAATTGGTCATGGAAGATCCAAGTTTTATAGCATCCTTCACCAGTTCTGGCTACATGAGGTTTTGTCAGAAGTTGTAGGGGTATCATGCCCAGGTTTCCAAGGATTTTCAGCCAATTTTGTTGGCACTACATCAAAGGTGGGCATACTAAATTTCATGGTTTCTCCTGAGACCATTTCCCAAGCAAAAAAAATTCCAAGGATAGGGGAATATTGGTTTAAAGCCACCAAAATTAGATTGCAGAATTGTGATGAGTTCCTGAAGCCTAAGCACATAAGAGTGGACATGACCTCATGGATACTAAGAAGTTGTCTCGAAGAGAATTACTCCAAACTCTTGCTGGTGATTCAAAATTATTTCACATGTGAAGGGAGGTTTCACTTGATATATCAGTACCACTTCATAATTTTACTCCATTTCACTGGTAAGTCGCTTTTGGACCTTCCATTTTTTCTATTAAGAAGCTCGGGAAAAATGCCAGATAAAGTACAAGATAGGCCTAAGAGTAGTGAAACCTCTATCTTCCATCACATATTAATTAAGTTTTTGGTTATGGAAGAGTTCAAAAAATTAAATAGGGACTGGGCTACATTTATGTTTTTAAGTGGTTATGAAGTGGATTTGTTGACTCCTAAGAAAACATCAAAATCAAAGACCAACCCTTCTAGTAAGAATGATGAGCCCATAGCTGAAGCAGAAGGTGGACAGGAGGGATAAATCCAGCCAATTACAGAGCCGATGGAGGTTTAAATGGAACATTTGCAAAAGATAAAGATACCTCAGCCCACACCTACAAGTAGCAAGCCTAAACCTAGCAAAAAGAGTCATGGAAGAAACACTAGGAGTGAGACCATGGGAAAAGGTAATCTTGAAGATAGTTTACAAGCCATATATATATAAGAAACCCCCGTGGTTAAATGTGTGGAGGCAAAAGGAGGTAAGAAGAAGAAGAAAGGCCTCAATGCTAAGAAACTTGACTTTTCCAGTGAAGATGCAAGTTTTGTCTTTAAACTAAGAAAGTCTCTCATGAGATTGCAGCTTTCCAAAGGTATTAAGGCTGATAAGAAGACTGAAGAGACAAAAAAGGGAAAATAGTCTATGGTAGAATAAATCATCGACCTTCCCCAACAAAGGAAGAAATTATCAAGCATAGGAAAGGCAAGGAGAAGGTCACTTAAAAATCTAAAGTGGAGCTTTTAAGGGAACAGTTGAGGGAATCTAGCGAAGAGGTCATTGAAACGAAGCTAGAATTGGAAGATGCTAAGAAAGAAAGGAAAATGGTATAGGAGTTCAACGAGAAATTGAATGAGTAGATTATCTATTATGATGAAGCCCTAGAAACTGCTAAGAAACTATTGAAGATAACCCTCCCTTTACGCAGAGTGATGAAGCACACAAGGAAAAGGAACATCTGGCTGCAGGAAGAGAGGAAGAAGCTCAAAGGCCAAATGAAGGAGCTAGAGGTGATGATGGAAATGGTGCAAACATAACAAAAGAAAAAATTCTTGAAGATGAGAGCGATGAATGAACCTATTGAAGGTGAAACCGCTATTGCTAAGGGTGAAGCCACTACTCCTTGAAGGGGGTAAAATAAATTTTATTTATTTTTTTCCTCATTATATCTCATCATTTACATATCCATGAGAAATTTTGAAGAATAAATTGGAAATTTTTCAAGCCTGTTGTCTATCAAGCAAGTTTGTAACGTACTCCAGGCTTAAAGCTGAGAAAACACTACGAACTCGTTGAAGATGGTTTTTTTTTGGGAATATATGTCAGGTTTTGTCACAAAGAAGGTAGGTGAAGGCATGTGTTTAATTTTTTAGACCCACTAGACATCCTCTAATCAGCAGAGGGAAAACAATTTGCAGAGATGACCAAAGTAGAAAAAGCTACGAACTCTCATTGCGGACTTGCCTAGAAGTCCTCTATTTTTGCAGCGAGGAGGAATTTTGAAAATTTTCAAGCCTTAATTTATTTTTTGGAATAATTCAGCCACCTGGAAGGGTGAGAAATCATTAGTAGAGTTTTTGGTTGAATACCACTCATTGAAAAATCTGATCAAGCTGCCATCTTAGCATGGCAACCACATCAGCAAATATTAAATCACCTCCTTAAAGCTCGGAAGACAAACCTCCTATCTTGGTGGGGGTGTTTATAATTCAGTCATGGTCATTTCCACCTCAGGCACATGATATTTTCGATGTATATCAGCAAGCATGGGGCTTTTAAATTTTGTTAAATGTAATAAATTTTTTCAGAGTCCTATTAGGTTTCAAATTCCTAAAAATGGTGGATTTGTATTTTCTCTCCTTGTAATCTTCTTTTTGGTTAGTCAATGTGTCATTAGAGGTATTTGAAGGTCTGGCCTTGCTGGTAGAATCATTGTAAATGTACCCAAATTTATAAATAGGCAAATGATAGATGTAGATAAGGTTGATGGATGTTATATTACAGACTACTATTGTAAATATTTTTTATCAGTAATATACAGTGGCAAAAGAATTCTTTTCTTACCTAAGATTCATTGTTATCCTTACATGTATTTGTCTTATATGTTATATTACTCTATCTTCAGTATTCTAGTAGTGTTATTACTTGGAATTCATGGTCAACATGTTCCAACTTCCTTTATGCATCTAGTCTGCTATAAATGTTACGTTTCATTAGAATACACATGTCTCAGCTTCCATGAGAGAAGTTTTATATGTCACTGAGTTTTCATATTGAATCCATATGCCCAATGGTAGTTATTTGTTTGCATATTTCACCTGCAAAAAAATACATTTAAAGCCAATTTCAGAGTTATCCATATTTTGATATTTATTTACTTAATATCATCTTTATCCTTGAGAGAGCCCTCTCAGGTTGGAAAGGCTAAGTTCCAGCCAAAAGTAGGTTTGAAATAGTTACTCTAGAAAGACTGTTGAAGCAACCCATCAGCCTCAATTTAGTGATAACATAATCAATACTCAATGAACTTTGACTATGAAGCATAAAAATAAATAAATAATTTAATGTTTTGATTCACTTAAAAACAAAAGTGTATCATGATGTTTCACACTTACGCATGCATTCTCTCTCCATACAGTTCTATTGCATACTTTCTTGTCACGCAAAGAGGTAGGTAGAAAAATAGTGGAAGAAGATTTCATTGTGTGAAGTGTAGAGGTTTCCTTATAGACACGGTAATCTAGATCTTAAATAGCACCTCAATCCCACACAATGAAAGCCACCTTCCTCCACAGTGAAATCTTGATCTATATATTTTCATTCTTAATTTTTTTGTTGCATTGTTCCATACTTTCACTTGCATTCTCCCTCCTCACATTTATTTCGCACACCTTCCTTCCACAAAATACTAGTGTTTAAATGATTAAAGCCAACTAAACTTCATATCGGTTCAAAATACATTAGTGTATCTCTAAAAGAAAATATTTTTGAGACAAAAAACTCTAGTATTATGTGAAGGAAGCTTCCTTCACGCTCCACATTTGTATAAGGCTCTTCACATTATTAAATGCACTAAACACTAGATATTGTACTTCTACAAAGTGTGTTATTTGAGTCAATATAATCACTGCTCCTTAACAGACTCATCCACACTCAAATTCTCCCAGCACCCTTTCTCCTTCCTCTGCATATCACAAAAATAGTTTCTCAAACATAAGAGTGTCAGATCATTTACTAGAAAAATTGCTAGTTACAAATTATCCCATTTTTTCCATGTCTCAGCTCTGCATTCTAAATTACCTTTATTTTCATTGTGGAGGAAAAAATCTTGACTCAATATAGTCCTTTCTCCTTAATGACCTCCTCCACAATCAATTTCTATGCACACCCTTTCTCATTCCTCCGCATATCACAAAATTAGTCTTTTTTTATGCCTGGAATCCACATACTAAATCAGTGTTATGCGAAGTTAGGAGGAAGAAATATGGACTCAATATTTCACACACATTTCCTTCCAAATTTCCCATATACCCATTTTCTGGACAAAAAAATAGTAGTAGTTTTCCCTCCCCCATTTCCTTCATTTATGGCATAATTGGCCATAGCAATGTCCCAAAACTAATTGATACTCAATGGAATTTGACCTAGAGATATAAAAATATAAAAATAATTTGATTCTTTGATTCTTTTAGAGAGAAAAGTTTTTCGTGATGTTAAAAACTTTTGCATGCATTCTCTCTCTGCATAGTTCCCCCACATACTTTCCTACCACATAAAGAAGCAAGTAAAATTATAGTGGAAGAAGGTTTCATTTTTTGAAGTGCATATGTTTCCTTATATAAATTGTACTCTAGCTCTTTCATAGCATCTCAATATTTCATAGTGAAAGCCGCCTTCCTTCAAAATGAAGGCTTGATCTGTATCTCCACATTCTGAATTGCTCTGCCACAATGTTCTATATTTCCACATGCATTCTCCCTTCGCACATTTCTCCTGCACACCTTCCTTCTACACAATACTAGTTTTTAAACAATTTAAGCCATCGAAACCATATCTTATTTCAAAATAAATATCATATCTCTCAAATAAAACATTGTTAAGACAAATAATTCCAATATTATGTGAAAGAATCTTCCTTCGCACTCCAGTACATTTGTAAAAGGCTCTTCACATTATCAAATGAACTAAACTATAGATACCGTACATCTACTCAACTTTACTTTATCAACCCAAGGTTTGCACAAACTTGGAGTGACAGTGCTTTATGCACATCAGATGAGTTCTACTCATGCCATCCTCATCTAAGTTATACAATAAGGTGCTACTGCTAGGGTCACTTATAGGAAAGGAATTTTGTCACACTTCTAAGTGTAATCTAAGAATGGAAATAAATCATGACCATTACTCTATCAACAAGGAAAGAAACTACTCTAGATCACTCTAATATGTTTAGCCGTTTGCAAGAAAGAGAAATTCACACTTATGCTAATGCAAGAAAGGAAATTACACTAAGTGGCATTCATAAGCTAAATTGTTGAGTTGAATTGAAGAAAAGGAAGTAATCTAAAGCACACATACTGGATCAGATGAATAACAAATTCCCATCTACTTATGCTTAACTAATGTGTTTAATGATGCATCTAGTTATGAACTAATCACACTCCAAAATGACTCTATTTTACAGCAAGAGAAGGAGGTGTTGAGGTGTTATAAGAGGTACCTTGGACCAAAGGTTTGAAGCTTAAGGTATATTGGTGGCTTGGATAGGCTTAGATGAGGTTAAAGAGTGATTTTGGGTTGAAGGAGAAAGTTATTGGCACTGCTACAAGAAGCTAGTACAAAATTTCCTGTAGTGCTACAGGATGTCCTGAAAAGCTACAGGAAATAGGTCATGTGGAGTTTGAGGCTAGAAATGGTGAGGAAAAGGTTAGGAGAGGTGGGGTGAATGTGGATATAGGTATATTAAGGGTATCCAACCCATTTTATAAGCTCATAACTCTTCACAAAGCCTGTCTTGCACCCTCAAGGTAGCTCTCGGTGATGTGGTAGTGATCTCCAAAAATAGGGATTTATATTACTTGGATCGAAAGTGTTTGATGAAGGGTGAAGACTGAAGATGATGGTGTTGAATGTGTCCTCCTATGATTATCTTTTAAAACCTAGAATCAAACTACATGTTCATGCATTCATCATTGACAAAATTATCATAAAAATGGTCTAAAAGATGAGTTGAATTGACATAAACCTACCTATGCAACTAAAACATAACTCTACATCTGCATGTAAACATGTTTATGATAAGAAAAGTAAACTATATATATTTTCTAAGAAATCATAAACTAAAAAGACATTTTGGTTTGTCGTGGAAGTCCTTCCTCCTCAAGCTCCAATGGAAGAGGTGAGAGGGAGAGGCTTAGCACACAATTTTGAGGTTTTATATGCTACCCAACATTAATTGGAGGAAGATAACTACTGCAACATGAACAAAAACAAAAGTACGCAAGAGAGACAGAGGCCAATGGATTGGGACCTAACCCACAAGATCACCTCCCTAAAACTTAATCAGTGGAGAAGAAACGAAATGCTCATTTTATTTCATAACCAGTCTTGTACATAACATTTGAAAGTCAGAAATGTCTAATACAAAAGAAAAGAGTGGTCTAGCTACATCCAAAATTTGAATCCTAGTGAGATCTTGCTCTAGCCTATTTATGTTAAAGGGTAGCTACCAACATCTCCCTAAAAAGTACGTATTTTTTCCCTTGGAAATTTAGAGAAATGGAGCTTGGCTCCCTTTGATCTTTCACTTACTTGGCTGCCTATGATTTCAAGCTATTGGGGGAGAATCTTGAGGAGATATTGGATGCCTTAAGGAGTTAAGGAGGTGGTCAACCCTCCTACAATCACTCCTTGTTGTGTACTCTAAGCTCTGATTGTGCAATCTTCCTAAAAAATGGCATTATTCCCCTGATTTTCCTGCATTTAAACCAAATTAGGCCTCGAAGCATGACAACCTTTAATACACCATTATCACTAAGACGAATATGACAAAATGCAATCAAATATGAGAGAGAGAATAATATAGCTAAAAAGGTGACAATTAACGCCTCAAAATTTACTTAGTGATGATGCTCATCATCACCCCCCTACCAAAAGGCTGCTCATCCTCTACACAACTCAGTCCTCTTTCTTGATTTCTTTTAGAAGAATTTCGGCCTATCTGATATCCCAAGGTATCATGGAAGGAGTCCCCTCAGGTGTGTAAAATCATACAATCTTTATTGTTTCTCCCATTCCTTTTCCTCCTTATTTTGATCTTTTCTTTCACTAAGTCCCAGCAGAAAAGGTGGACTGAGCTTTAATCTAGGCCATTTTATCTTCATTGTTTGCATGGCCCTTTTGTACAAAGGTGCACTTTCTAGGGCATCTCTCAGTTTGTCTGGAGTATGATACTCCAGGTTTCTTAGGATAATTTGGAGGTCATTCCATCTTCTATGATCTTCCATCACAAACTTCTCTCCCAGGAGTCTATAGATGTCATCATAATGTGCAATTTCCTATGCTTGGGTGTTGATATATTTGTCTGCAATCTTGGAATCATTGGCTATCATTTGTTGGTTTTTTATGACCCCTCTAGGGTTTATTAACTCTGCCTTGATTTGGAGAGGCTATTTCCCTTCTCTCTTCATCACATTTTTTACCTCCTCTACCTTACCTTCTTCATTTTTCATCCAAGAGGCTATGGACATCAATTGCATACCCCCTAAACTAGATTTTGGGTCCCAAATGTTCATATAAATTAGGACAAGATTATGCATGTAAAATTCTGCCAATTTGGCCCTATTTTCTATGTTGGAATGACTACAAAAATCAATAAATTTCTTGTATTTCTGGAAAGGAAATGACCCATATGATGCTAGTTTTTTGATTTGGAACTTTAACCACTTCTCCTTCACTTAAATGGCATAAGAATTTGAGGGATGTTTGTGTTGTATTGCCTCCATGCACATGTATTCCATGGTGAAATTGCTTTGTCTTTTTGTTGCAATTGGCCATTCAATCTTGTATTCTCTGCTTGTGCTTCTCGTAGCTACTCTTTCAACACTGCTTCCATAAGTCTAACATCAGCCAAATATCTCCCCTTATCAGTGAGTTTCTCTTCCATGATCCCCACATCTTCCACATTCTTAGTTTTGGAAATTTGTATCCAGTGGTGGGTGCACGCTCTCTCTTTCTCTAGCTCATAGAATAGGGGAACTGAGAGCTTTTGAGGGATCATCCTCCCTCCTTCAATGAATGTGTAATAGGAGCTCAAGTTTGGATGTGGGCTAGGATTTTGAACTGTTGTAATGTCTTTTGGGACAGTTTTTGGAGAGGTTGGTTCTTCATTTGGTTCCTCCTCTTCCTTCTCTTTCTTCTCAACTTTAGCATCCTACCCCTCAAATTCTACCTCTTTTTCATCACCTTGTTTATCTTATCCTTCTAAGGGTGCCTTTTTCTCTTCTCCCATGACTATTTTCTCTTCCTGTAGCACATTCTGAGTTTACTATAGCACTGTCTAAGTTTCCTGTAGAAAACCATGTTTTCCATGTTGCCCCTTATTTTCTTTCTCTTGGAGGTCTGTGGATGTTTGTTCTTGTTTGAGGGATGCTAGCCTTGATTAGATCCTTCTTGTATAGGTCATAGGTTTCTTTTTAGGTGACGTGATCTCTTGAATATTTCCCTCCTCTGGCCCTATTTTTCCTTTCTTATTTGGTGATTCTTCAATTGTGATGGGGCTCTTCCTTGGAGTTTGAGGCTTCCCTTGTTTCACCCTGACACTCTCCCTGGTCTTAAAGTACATGGGGGCCTGCCTTTTTCTCTTTTCTTTCATAGGGGTGCTTACAATCGCGAAGGTGGCAACCACTTCCTTTTTAGTGGTCCCTAGTGAAAGCCTGGTTTGTTGAGGGGAGATTTCAGTGGTAAGCTTAGGGTCTAGTATCTCCTCCTCTTATATATTTCCTTCCTTATATTCATCTTTCTCTTCCTATTATTTTTCCTCTTCTTGTCCTTTTTCATATTTATCTTCCTCCTCTTCTCTTTCTTCATCTACTCCTACATTTTCTAAGGGTTATGTCTTTGTTTCCATTTCCTCTTCTTCCTCTTCTTCCTTTGTTCTTTCAATCCCTTCTTCTTCTTATTTGATGCCCCTTTATCCAAGGCTATAGGAAGGGGTCTCTATAGGAGTGATGGTTTGTGTCCCAATGAATGCTTCTCTTTCCATGTTAATGAAGGTGGACCAAGGTACATGGATGTTGAGTCTGTTTAGAGCACCTCCCACTATGAGTTTAATGAGACCATGATGAGATAGGTGTTGATATTTTCTCTCCCTTACCCTCTGGCTCATATCTTTGATTGAATGGACAAGGGAATATGGGATATCTAGTCTCCGATATAAGGGCATATCCCCTTCGAACCTAAGTTCATGCAACAATCTAAAATGGTACTCAAATACCACACTTACTATACCCTCGCAGGAGATATATCTCATGATATGGTAACCTACCTCGTCTCATGGGTAAGGTAGACTTTCCCTTCTTACCCAATTCTTATCTTCAATGTATTCTTCATTGGGAAAGAAGAAACTCTTCTTAGAGGAAGTACTAGAGACTTTTTCCTCTCTTTTCCACTTAAATCCTAGAGGTAAGGTAGTGACTATGCTAATGAGCTCAGGGGTTATGGTAATTGTTAGCTATCTCACCATTGTGGTGGTCCTATCATCTATTTGAGAGTGAAAGGCTACTAAAAACTATCAAGCCACTTCATCATCAAACCCCTTGAGGAGCTCAAATAATCCCAACCACTAGTGATTTTTGAAGATGTCAGCCATAGGAGGGTGTAGTCTAACTCTTCTTATGTTTGCGGGCTCCCTTATATTGAACCCTCCCCCAATCTTGTGAGTGTGTTAGAGAGGTGGTTGTGTGTGGCTTGTTTCCAAAAACACTATGACATGGGACCCCCAAGGTTTCAAATTTACACAAAATGTGGTTTTCTTATTCCTACTCCTTTGAACAGCCCCTAAATTTATTGAATTATGGTTGGACTGTGTGTAAATTATCATGAAAAATATTTGCAACTTTTCGGGGTGATGGCCACTTACCTATGAAATTATGATGTTCTTTGGCTTAAAGGATGGTGTTGGTGTGTCAATACACTCTAAGTTTGCCTTGCATGACACTCTCTAACATTTTTTGGCCTCCCTAGAACTTCATGTAGCAGTAGCAGACTTTCCTGTAGCAAGGGTTGCATGAAAATATCGACCATGGATCGAAGCTCCTCAGCGTCTCTTGTCTTTGTCCTACTCTATTTGATCTCAAAATTCACAATAGAATGAGGGTGAATGAGCCAAAGTACACTTTTTATTATAAATCAAGCAGGCTTGGAGCGTAGTGGTGATGTGGATTTGGCACGAGGTTTCCTCATTTGGACCGTTAGTCCCACTCAAGATAATCATTCCCTTCTGCCTGAGGATATATCCCACTTCTCCCTATCCCTCTCCTAACTGATGTGATAGCTCCATGTGGCATGCAAAATCCACAAGCTTTTCACTTTAACTATTCGAGGGTGGCCAAGTTAACTGGCCACTTTTTTTCCTATTAAACTCTCTTTTCTCGAAATTTACTCATTTAGTCAAATGATGCATAGCGAGAGGGTGAGGGAGCCATACCTAATCCTACATAATTTTTTATGAGTGGAAGTATCCTTTGATGAAGGGAGTTGTAGCACTGTGATGGTCACAAGTGATTTGTTTTATTTGTTGTGTTTTTTATTCATTTTCTAAGTGAGGTGCTTATTGTCTTTTCTTGTTGATTCTTCTGCAAGTACCTCATGGAGACCATAGGATGTTGTTTTTTGTTTAGCTACCCTTATGGAGTCCTATGGTGATCTTCAGGATCACACTTCATCATTCATCTCATGCCTTTCTGATGTGTTGGTTGCATGCACATATTTGCTACAGGAAGTGATCATCTTCATGTAGCAGTTCCCTTGTTGCAGTTTTGGAGCTCAATTGTAATAAGGAAGGAAGAAGAAGGGTGTAGGGATGCTATGGGTGGTGTTAGGAAGTGAATGGAGTGGTTTGGTTGAGGAGGATATGAGAGAAGAGGCCATGTGTGAGGATTTAGCTAAACTAGCTCACATTGGCCAAATAGAGGGTTTGATGAGTGAATCTTTATGCATGGGATGGAGTGATGGTGAGGGATGGTAGACATAGGTAGGAAAATGATTTTTCATGTATTTTTAAGGGTTAGGTGGCCTTGGGTGATATTATTCATCCTCGGGTGACTTTCGTGTAGCATTACAGGGTTTCTCGTAGCACTATAGGAAATATTATAGCATCATAGGACATCCTATAGCACTAGAGAGAGTAAGAGAAAATTGGAATTTTTTCTCACCTACTGGGAGAAATGGATGAATGAATGCATGTTTGGGTTGGACATGGAGTGGATAGGTAGAGGATAGAGTGAGAGAGAGAAGGAAAGCTTCTCTTTTTTTCCAACTTGTCCCTAATCAGCAAAGTGTAAAACAGAAGCAGGTTAGTGCATAGGTGTTGTGTCATTATTTTGTTTTTTTTTTCTTTCCTTTTTTCCTTTTTTTTTTTGGAAGACGGGTGGGCTACCTCAGCAGAGGATTTCACCCCAAATTTCTGCCTTGGGCACCTCAAGAGGTTTTCACCCAAGGATATTTTATTTCTCTATTTTTTTTCCTCCTTTTCTTGCTCTAGGGTTGCCTCATGGAGGCTTTCAACCTAGGAGTTGGCCTTGGATGTCTTAGAAAGATTTTCACCCAGATATATTTATTGTTTTTATATTTTTCTAGGAAGGTGAGGGGCTGGAAACTATGGATCTTCCAGTTACATTCACCTCCCTGTTTATTGTATTGATAAATTCAGCCTTAGATAGGGGCTTCTTGTACATCTTTAGCCTATAGCAATTTACAAGCAGAGGGATCCCATCCTCATCTATGGTTATGATCTGAACAACCACATTTTCATGGAATTTCTCCACTTGATAAGGTCCTACCCACCTCGTCATTAACTTTCCCTTGAATTCCTTGAATCTACAGTCATAGAGCAGAGCCCAATCCCCTTCTTGAAATTTCTTCTCTTTGATGGGCTTGTCATGCCAAAATTTTCTTTACAACTAGATCACTTCTGTGTGAAGGAGGGCCTACATTCTAAATTTATCCAAACCATTTAGCTGAAGCAACCTTTCTTGTTGTTCCTTTGTGATGTCCATATCCAACTGATTTTCCATCCTAAGGGTATTATACTCAAACCCAATGGAAATCAAACATTTCTTCCCATAAACTAGATCATATGGAATAAACCCTGCAGTTGTCTTACAGGTGGCATTGTAAGCCTAAGTGGCCTCCACCAATCTTTCTACCCAATATTTTCCACTGCAGATCACAACTTTGGTGAGGATTTTTTCCAAGGCTATGTTTTTCACTTCCACCTGCCCATTTTCTTGAGGATGATAAGAAGTGGAAGTCTTGTGCTTTATCTTGTGCTGCCTCATGAGGTTCACAATGAGATGAGATGTAAATTGAGCCCCCTGATTGGTGAATACCTCTCTGGGGTGTCCAAACTTGTAGAACACATTCTCTCTCAAAATCTCAGCTACCTTCTCTTCTATTGATTTCTTTACAACCATTGTCTCAGCCCACATGGTCAAGTAATCAGTGACAACTATGATATATCTCTTTTGCCCGGATGGTGGATCAATGGGTTCAATGAATTTCATTCCCCAGTTTTGAAATGGCTCTAAATCCACCTGAGGTTGTAAAGGTATTTCATCCCTTAGTGTAGGTCTCCCCATCCTCTGACACTTATCACATCTACTGGTGTATCTCTTGGCATCTTGTTAGACAGTAGGTCAATAATAACCTACTTGAAAACCTTTGAAGGTTGTCGTCTTAGCAGCAAAATGACCCCCACAAGGACCATCATGATATTCCGAGAGGATTTCAAATATATCCTCTTCCCTAACACATCTTCTGAGAATTTGATCCGAACCAAATTTGAAGATATTTCCACCAATCCAAGTGAAAGGGGCTCTTTTCCTTATAATCTTTCTCTTTTCTTTGGATGAAAGGTTTGGAGGAAACCTCTCAGCAGCCAAGTAGTTATCTATGTCAACAAACCAAGGAGAGAGTATTGAGATAGCGAATAGATGTTCCTCTGGAAGTTGTTCATCCACCATTCCTTCCTCATCTGCAGATAAATTTATTCTATATAACAAATCTGTAACATCATTTTCCTTTCTTGGTTTATCAACAATTGTCAAATCAAACTGCTGCAATAACAACAACCATATAATTATTCTAGCATTGACATCATGTTTATTCATTAAGTACTTGATTTTTCCATGGTCAGTATGTACAAAGGTCTGACAACCAGTAATGTTGTGCATGAATTTGTTTAGGGAATGGACAATGGCTAAGAGCTATTTTTCAATGATAGTATAGTTAAGTTCAACTTTGGACAGATTCTTGGTAATGAAATAAATGACATAGAGTAATTTGTCTTCCAATTTCCCTGGGGCTTCCCCCACATATTTATTCGATGCATCTGTATGAATGTGGAAGGGCATATCCCAATTGGGACCTCGAAGAATAGGGGAAGTGGTTAGGTTTTCGTTCATGAGATCAAAATCATCTTGACAGAGAATAGACCAAAAACACTCAGAATCTTTGGCCAACAATCCAAATAATGGCGAAGCCACTCTGCTGAAGTCCTTAATGAACCTCCTATATTAGCCATCCAAACCTATGAAACTTCTAACATCTTGTTGATTTTTAGGAATAGGTGCCCTTTTTATGATGGTGATTTTGGTTGGGTTTACCTATATTCATATTTGTGATATTGAATGGCCTAGGACTATCCCTACCCTTTTTAGAAATTCACACTTTTTAGGACTTAGGGAGAGATGCATTTCAATGCACTTCTTCAACACTTTTCCTAGATTGGAGAGAGCCTCCTGGAAATCATACCCATAAGGTGTGAAATTGTCCATGTAGATCACTACGAAATCATGGACTAGTTTAGAAAAAAATCTCAAGACTACTCTCTGGAAAGTCATAGGGGGATTACACAGGCCAAAGGTAAGGAAATTTTAGGTGAAGGTGCCCCGGGGACATTTGAAATTGGTCTTTTCCTGGTCCTCAGGGCTTATCTAAATCTAGTTATACCCACTGAATCCATCCAGGAAAGAGAAAAACATATTTATTGCAAGACCATACGGGATTTGATTGATGAAGGGAAAAGGGGAATGATCCTTTTTAGTGGATTTGTTATTTCTAGGTAATAAACATAGATTTTCCACTTCCCATTTTTATTTGGGACTAGAACAAGAGGAAACACCCACTCATTGTCTGATATGGGGCAGATGAAACCTGCATCCATCAATTTTTTTAGCTCATCCTTCATTATGTATTTTAAGGTTGGGTTCATCTTCCTTTTGGGTTGGCGCATTGTCTTACATCCCACTTTAATATAATAATGATGTGTGCACATTGAGGGATGCGACCCTTTCATGTCCTTGTAGTCCCAAGCAAAAGCATCTAATTTTTCCTTCCGGAGCTAGCATAGTTTCTTTTCTTCTTTGGCAGAAAGGGATGAGTTAATATTCAGGGATTTAGATGGGCCAAATTCCACAACCTTGGTGAATTCAGAGGTTGATTCAAATGAGTTTAGCTCAATCCAATAATGGATTTCATATTCTCTCACTAAATCATCGAGTGGATTGGCAGCGGGGGTCTGTATTTAAATGATGTGGTCAATGAGATCATCCTCATTGGGTTTCCCCCCTCTAAGAATAGTATATATGGTAAAAATGGGGTAAGGTATGGTACTGTACACTTCATCCTCTTCTTCTTCATCCTCCAACCACAAGGGTAGGTTATAGTCAATGGAAGGTTGGGCAGGAGGATATAATACGAGCTATTTGGACAAGGTCCCATTCTTGATAGTCATGTTGTCGACCCTACAACTAATATAAGCATTGGCAGTGGCCAACCAAGGTCCTCCTAAAATGAGAGGATATCCATTAAACTTGGTTTTTGGTTGGAGGACTAGGAAATCTGTAGAGTACTCCCAGGAGTCAATCAAGACCATAACATCCTCAAAAATTCCTTCTGGAGCTACTATAGATCTGTCTACAAGTTGAAAAATAGTGGTGGTCTTTCTCAAGGCTCCTTGGAGGTTGATTTTAAGCATATTTTACCTAGTCATCACATTTATGGTAGCCCCAATATCAATCAGAGTGTGGGGGACCATGAAACCGTCAATGTGTACATCTACTACTGGACTTCTAGGGTCCAAGTGTTTTGGGAAGATCACCCTTCCCAACATTAAGTCGGACAATTGTCCCACAAAATTTATGGTGGGGGTGTCTTTCTTCTTTATCCTAGGATTTTTAATGCATTTTTCTTTGATGAGCCTATTGTAAATAGGAAAATCCTTAATGGCATGAAGAAGGGGTACTTTTTCATGTAGTTTTTTCAATTATCCTAGAAGTTCAGTCTCTTTTGGGGTGTGTTGACTAGGGTGAATCAGGTGCCCAGGAAAAGGAGGTTGATTAGTATGAGGGCTTCTCTCTTCCTTTTCCTCCTCAACCTATGCAGGTGGAGATGGAGGATGATTTTCTGGAGGTATACTTCCATATCTGAGGTTAATTTCATGTATCTCCATAGCATATGTTGGATAATATGTTTCCTCGTTGTAAACATGCTTTTCCTACTAGTTTTCCGGGTTCGGATTGGACTGGGAAGGCATATGAGGAAAATTAGGTGGATAATAATTAGTGAGATGAGGTTGAGGTTGGCGTGGAGGCAATGAAGCAGGTGTTTGGTTTTGTTGGGGCCTCCACCCTTGTGATGGGTTTCTCCACTAAGGTGGTTGAGGAACATACTATTGGAAGGGTTGGTTTACAGGCTGAGGGTGATATTGTGGGGTATAAGGCCAAGTATGAGGTGTAGTCCATGATGGAGGAGTAGATGTGTACCAAGACTTCATAGGTTCATTCTAGGTTTTTTGGTAGTAGGAGTAAGGTGCACCTTGCATTCCCTGCTGATATGACTCAGGCCCTTAAGGCCTTCTTTGATTTATGAAATAGAGTTTCTTTAGTCCTCCTTCCCCACCTTGATATACATATTTGAGACTAGGTAAGGAGGGACACTTATCTGAGGCATGATTCTCTTCACATACTTAGAAAACCTCTATGAAATTTAGTGGACATTCATTTCGAGGGTGTTTTATGGTACATCTAGGACAAAAGATAACCAAGGCCCTCTTTGATTCCTCTTTCTTCCTCTTGATCTGCATTGTGTCCATTTTCAAAGTAAAGGTGTGCAACATCTCACTTTTTAAGTCTTACAACATATTTATAATCTCATGCTTTATGGAGGTGGAAGAGGAAGGAGTGTTGGTCATGCTTTGGCTAGCTCTACCTTTCTTGTTAGCTGTCTGTTGGCTTGAGGGGTCCTGACCCAGGTTCGGAGTTATCACACAGCCAACAAAACCCTCCAACTACTACCCCTTTAAGTAGTCATATTATTGCATAGACCAAAGTCTCACTTGAAGCAATATGGTGTGGTGTTGGAACTAGGTTTACACACCTTGAGGGAGATTTTGATGTGGTAGATATAACCAGACTAACTATAGATAATATAACAAATTTGTGAAACCATAGTAACATATGTAATCCTTTCGTAGATTGTTATAGAATATTTCAATATATTTTGCACACAGTAATCAAGTGTACTTCATTCTGATCTATTTATCAACTAATTATCACGCATAGATGCAAGTAAGAAATTATATAAGTAAATATGCAATAATAGAATAGATTCAAATCTATAGCAAATAAAATATAATTAAGACGGTCAATCACATAAGAATCTGGGTTCGCCAAAAATCCCTTCTTTATTACAAGAAATTTCAATTCAGTACAATCTATCTTCCGCGCACACAACAACAGAGTCCGCACATAGCTCAGAGCTTAGGTCTCCACACACACATCCATCAGGGGCCTTTCGACCAAGATAAAAAAACCATACTAACAAGAAAAACTAACCAAGATCAGTCATTCATCCATCATCCTTATCTTCATCACTTGACTCTTACATATTTATACTATCATAGACATGCACATACCATGGTCTCAAACCATGGTTTGTTCCGTTAACCCTTTACAATAATAAGGGACTTTGACCCACCCTAAAGCCCCTTAAACCATTTGCGCACATCGCATACAACAAAACTTAGACAAAATTATCTAAAATGGTACACGCTAGAGGGCCCTGCTCCAACAGGCCCCCAACACAATCTCGTGACTCATCCTGAGTCATTTCGATGCAGTCGCCTTCATATTTTACTTCAATGCATCGACAGAGAGCTTGAGTGGCATGACGACTTCAATGCTCTGCACGACGATGCTCTTTGATTCATTGACCAACTTAGCTTTTGTTGGCCCCTCGGCTACCAAATCGATGCTACATTGTGTTTGCTATAGGATTTTGAGGGCATTGTCAAGGTTCTACGATAGATGGAGGGCTTCCTCGGCCTAAGGTTTCATCTTTGTTTCTAGTAGTTTCTCGCAGTGACACAGGTAAATCTTTGTCAGAATGGCCTTACCGTCATGAAGTATGGCAAGCCTCTATGATATCACCAAGGTGGGCGCTGCCATTCGGATCTCTGTAAATTTTTTCTCTTTGATTTTGAGCTCATTTCTAAACTTTGGGACCATCGGGTCATTCTAAATAGACGTCCAAACACCCATGGACTCATCCAGGAGCATACCACATTCTACCACTACTGCTGCGACACATTTAGTGACTACCTTTAATTCTATTGCGCGTTGTGCTTCGACCTTTGGTGGTGTCTCTAGTTGGAGCTTCATATACAACATGGCTATCTGTTGTTTAAACTCTTCATGGACGGTATAGATCTCCATGAGAGATGCTTTTAATGTAGCAACTGGGCTCTCTAAGTTTGTTGTTGGCATGGTTGAGGCAGGGATAGTGACCTCTGGTACGTCACCGCAAAAACGATCAATCATGGATTCTAACGCAGTGCACCAATCCTCAACTACTTGGCACACCTCCTTTGCTTGTTGTTGCTCCTTCTTCAGTGTTGCCGCCTGCTGCTGAGACTTGATGGTGACTTAGAAGGCATGGGTCTCCCTGTACTGTAACTCATCCATGATCATGGTGTGGATAGCATGGATTTTTCCTCTAGGTAGAATCGCCAAGTCGATGCTAGCTCCTCCACAGGCCATTACAGTTGATCTACCTGGACATGCAACCATTTGTTGGCTTGAGGGGTCCTGACTGTAATATTCCAAAATTTGCAAGCAAAAAATTGGAATATTAATTTTTTCTTATGCCATCTAGGAGGTGAATAAAGTGGGTAAAAGGCCCATGAGTAGGAATAAAATCCATCATAGTGTGAAAGGGATCTATGGAGCAGCTTGATTTTGCACCTTCCAGTGTGAAAAGGGGCAAATGCATGAAGACAAGTGTTACACTAAAAATTGTTACCTTGACATTCTGCTGACTATATGAGCTCATTAACACTCACACATACCTCCTATGCAAGTCTTACAACCTTTGTTCCTCATTCCAAACCTTGAAAATCAGAGAAAAGTTCCCAAAAATGGAGGAAAAACACTTAAAACTCAAAAAAGCCTTGGGTACGCAGGTAACATGAAGCCTGCCTGCGTTCCTAGCTAGTGTATGCAGGTAATGTGAAGAGGAACTGCGTTCTAGAATGAAATTTTCCAGTGTTATGCCTGCGGACTTCCTGTAAAGTCAAAAAAGCGAGAAATCAAAGTGAAAAAGTTGATTTTTGGTCAATTCTGGAAGGTTCTAGATGAGATTTTTTGGGGATGAGTACGCTTTAGTAAGGTGCATGTATCCCACACCTTAAGGAACTAATCCCTTGATGTGAGGAGCCTATTCCTTTGAAGGAGGATTCTATCCCTTTAAAGGTGGAATCCTAACCTCCTCATCTGTTCTATAAAAGGAGGCATTGGGTAGCCTCAAAGGGTTAAGATTTAAAAGTGAAGATTTGGAAGAAAAAGAAAACTAATGGAGGATTGAAGAGGTCAAGCTTTATGTGTGATTGAGTTGAAGTGCTGTTAAGATTTAGACTTCTTTCCGTTGAGCTTTTGAGAGGAAAGATCACATACCTCTTTGTGCTCCTGGATGAAGAGTGCAAGACTTATCAAAGTAGAGGAGATTCCTGCTTCGGACCCCGGGAAGGCCTTTCGAACATCAAGGCTAAGGTTGTAAGGTTCTTCTGTATATTTTAAGATTAATACAATCAAGTTCTGTTTTTCTCAATAAATTGTCATTTGATTGTTTATTTCAATAAGCTGTCGTTTGATCGTTTATTTCATAGATTCCTTGATCACTATGATAGGTATGTTTTATAATTATTTGTTATACAGGTGCTATTGATATTTTCTTGTTTGTGATTGCAGATCGACGAAAGATGATACTTTCTTGCGACAAAAGAGCTCTTGTTGCGACGAAGGATTATTGATGCGACGGAAGCACTACAACTGCAAATAAGCATTTGGATCTAAGGTAGGATCGACACCTTCATAGCATTTATTTTTAAAACAAATATATCTAGAGAAATACAAACTTAGTTGTTTGTTTGTTGCTAGATTGTCTTCTGACACTAGGGAGATCGGTCTTGTCCGCAAGAACGATTTATCCGGCCAACAAATTGGCGACTCCACTAGGGAAAGAACTTGTTGTTTTTGGTTCTCTTTTATTTTGATTTGAGGAAAAGTTTTTCCTGGTTTTTGATTGATGGATATCTGCTTGGGTAGTTTAGTTTTTCTCTATTTTTGAAAATTTTGAAATCTTTTAGTTTTTCTTGAACTTTTCTGGGGACCTCACTTTGTTTTTTTAAACAGTGCGGGCAGTTTCGCACTTTTGTTAAGTAAACAGTGTGGGACCGCACTTGTTACTTCTGGGAGCCTGCGGACCCTGTTAAAATTTTGGAAAAAACTCTAGATTTCTTTTTTCTAGTTTAGTTTAGATTTAATTTAGGATTCTTAGCATCTACCCAGATCTGTATTTTTCTGTCAAAAATCTCTTGTTTATGAATTTCTTTCAGCAATTATTCATCTCATCAATCTCCATTAATTGGGTGTTTTGAGTCTCTTTTTTGAGAATTTCTTAATTTGATTTCCTTTGGTCATTACTTGGAGGTTTTTCTTAGTCTTTTCACAATTTTCCATCTTTTTGCTTTTGTTTTTGCTAAATTGTGTATGAGTTTTAATCGCGTTTGAGTGTTTTTTAATCTTTGGAACTCTCACCCGATTTTCTTGACTTCCACTTGATTGGTTCTTAGATTACATTAGAATCATCTTGTGTTTGAGAATTGTCTTGCATAGATCACATTTGCATAATTAGAATTCTCATTTTCAGAATATGAATGAAAAATGTGCATAGATTACATTTGCATACTTTTCAAGTGAATTGTGCATAGATTACAATTGCATAGTTTACATTCTGAAAAATCAATCATAGATTTAGATCAGTTTCTTTGATTTGAATTTAGATGTTTTTATTCTTGTTTTAAAAACACAAAAAACACAAAAAAAAAAAAATTGGGATTGATTTGCATTAGTTTTTCTTGATGAAATTAGTGCATTAGAGAATTTGTTATATTTTCTCTTAGTGATCAATTTTTGCATTGTTGGAAGTGAATGGAAACTCTCTCCTTACTTTAGTTAGGATTCATAGAATTGAAAATATTACATTATCATATTCGATTGCATTCAGTTTTGGGTCGGGTCATAACACCATTGGTTTCATATCCATTTACCCTTTGAATAATAACAGCCCAAATAACACAGCGCTTAATTAAAATTCATCTAGTAATTTTTACATTTTTAGGGCTCTTTCCACCAATCTAGATTAGGATTAGTGCTTTGGAATAGGTTGTAGTTAACTTTCCAAAGCAACAAAAACAAACAAGTAGACAAATCTTGCGGTAGGAAATAAACCCAATTGTAATTTGTATAATCTGGGAAGCTTCTCTTAAAGAATTCAATCATGAGATCATGTCCGAACCTTTGAGACAATCAATTCTGTTTCATTGGGGAAGATAGAAGATTTTGCGCGCATTACAAACGGTAAACCTCAGATTAACCATTGTCGAGGATCCTGGGGTCACTTGTCGGTAAACCTCAAATTAACCATGTCGAGGAGCCTTCAAGGGGATTGAGCTTTGTTACTCTGCCCTTGCGCGTGGGATCGGATCGTAGACTGTTCCCCCAGTTGTATTTGTTACTGTTGGTAACCTTAGTGTCCATAAGCTTAAGGTTATTTCCTAAGGTGACGGTGAAGGAAAGATCTCACTGTACCTGGAGCAGACGTCGACTAGACTCACTTGGACTCTCTGGGGGGTTCTCTTCACTCGAGATGGTTTTGTGAAGAAACTTGTGCCAGTTTGTTTCATTAAGCAGGTTTTCGGGGTAACTTTTCCAACCACCCTTTCTGTATTAAATTCTACGATGTTGGATTTCATCACCAACTAGTGTTTTTAGTATGGGAAGTTACTGTTTGTGTGTGGTTTGACTCCTAGATTTGATAGCGCGTGTTAATTTGTTTTTTTTTACTTTTAGAGACCATAGGTGTGAATTGTGAATTTTAATTGTTAGGTGTGAATTGTGAATTGTTAATTTTAGTTTTAATTTGTTAATAAAATTCACTGAAGTTGAATATAATGGCAACTGTTCCGGAATTTACCAACCAAGGAATCCCTCTTAACGAGAATCCTAGTACTTTTCCTTGCTTTGGAAATGTTGGTCCTCCTTATATGGCTACTTTGTCATTACTTGGATTTACAATAGGTTTACTGATATGGTTATTTTCAACTTCGTTGGCCCCGAATACTCCAATTGTTCCACCTCAACCAGATGCTTCACCTCAACAGAGTTCACCATCTCAACATCACCAACCTTCTGTTGACCCTTTACCTTCTTCACCTAATATTTCTTCCTCCATTTCTTCCTCTTCGCCTGGTAAAAGCCTTAACGCTAGTAACCAAGTGGCTAAGAAGAAGAAGAAAGGGAAGAAGAAGAAGAAGAAGAAGAAGCAAGATAAGAAAAAATTCAACCAACCAACCATGGTTGTAAGTGTTAGTTGTGTTGAGGAAACCTCCAACATGCATTGTAAACCCAAATACCCTTGCAGGCTTTGTAAGGGTGACCACTTCCTTATCAATTTTTCTAGTATTCCAAAGGTCTTGGAAGTATGGTCAGAAAAATCTCATCAACTTTTCGTTGATCCATCAACCAGTGATAGTCGGGTTCCTGGGAAAAAAGGTAAAGTTAGGTTTCCTTGTAATTTATGCAAAGGGAGTCATCAAACTCACATTTTCCCTCACATGGATGAAGCCTCAAAATTGTTGGAAAACCTTACTGTTCCACAGCAAGAATTTCCAACTGGTTACCGTAAACTTTCTCCCAACCTACCGTCAACTGACGGAGTGATTGATCTAGTTTCAAGTACATTCGATCCCACTCTTCCATTGGGGAGTGAAATTCATATCACTCAGGTTGATGATCCATTAGTTGATCAAGTGATCGATTCGATTTCACATTCGATCGATCCCACTCTCCCTGTAGAGAGTGAACTTCATACTGCTAAGGTTCTTCTTATTATATCAGATTCTTCTACGCCGAGGGGCATTTCACCTATTTCTACAAAACCCCCTCCAAGTACTGAGGTATTTTCCTTTGATTGGAATAGACTGACAGAACCTCGTCTTCCTTCCTCCATCCCTTTCCAAATCATTGTGAAGTTTGGTCGTAGGGACATACACCACACACAGGTAGATGAAGGTGCTTCTGTTAGTATTTTATCCTCAACTGCTTGGAAAGCTTTAGGTTCCCCTAAGCTTGTGCCTATTACGCAGAATCTGAAAGCTTTTAACAGAACCATTAGTGAACGTTTAGGGATCCTTCCTAAGTTTTCTATTACTTTGGAAGGTAAAACTGTCTGTATTGATCTTATGGTAGTTCGAGGTCCCTTGGATTTCAATTTACTCCTTGGGCGAGACTATGTTTATGCAATGAAAGCTGTCGTATCGACACTCTTTCGCGTGATGTCTTTCCCTCACAATGGAAACTTTGTGACTGTAGACCAGTTTTCATTCGCTAGTCTTGATTCGACTACCAATTATCCGACATCCCTAAATATTCCTGATTCTAAAGTGGTATCTACCCCGCCACGAGTTAATTATGTGGCAACTAGTCCCATGTTTTCATTTACCGATGTAAGAAAGCCTCTCACGGTTTGCTCGTCTTCCTTTGACTTAGATCCGGTAATTGACATGGAAAACTCTATGGGATTATTTAAACATGATGTTCTTATCCCTTTTGAGTCCCTTGACATGTGTTCCTTCCAGAGAACTATTCTTCCATCTGATGAAGACCTCTTGGAAGCCATGATCAAGGTGTGTCCATTGACATGTGTTTCTTCCAGTTGAAAGCCATGATCAGTGAGTTCAAGGATAGTTCCTTTTACTGTGTCAACCTCGTTAAAAAATGAATCAGTCGACGATGAGGACAGTTCTTTTCCTGTGTCAACCTCATTAAAAAATGAATCAGTGGGTCTAAGGATGGTTCCTTTTAATGTGTCAACCTCATTAAAAAATGAATCAGTGAGTGTGAGGAAAGTTCCTTTTACTGTGTCAACCTCGTTAAAAAATGAATCAGTGAGTCCGAGGATAGTTCCTTTTACTGTGCCAACCTCGTTAAAAAATGAATCAGTGAGTCTGAGGATAGTTCTTAACTGTGTCAACCTCGTTAAAAAATGAATCAGTGGGTCTAAGGATGGTTCCTTTTACTGTGTCAACCTCGTTAAAAAATGAATCAGTGACTGAGGATAGTTCCTTTTACTGTGTCAACCTCATTAAAAAATGAATCAGTTGGTTCGAGGAGAGTTCCTTTTACTGTGTCAACCTCGTTAAAAAATGAATCAGTGACTGAGGATAGTTCCTTTTACTGTGTCAACCTCATTAAAAAATGAATCAGTTGGTTCGAGGAGAGTTCCTTTTACTGTGTCAACCTCTTAAAAAATGAATCAGTGAGTGAGGATAGTTCCTTTTACTGTGTCAACCTCGTTAAAAAATGAATCAGTCTGATGAGGATAGTTCTTTTCCTGTGTCAACCTCATTAAAAAATGAATCAGTAGGTTATATAGGTAGATTAGAAATAAGTAGTTTCTGAGGAGAGTTCCTTTTACTGTGTCAACCTCGTTAAAAAATGAATCAGTGAGTCCGAGGATAGTTCCTGTTACTGAGTCAACCTCGTAAAAAAAATGAATCAGGTATGAGGATAGTTCCTTTTACTGTGTCAACCTCGTTAAAAATGAATCAGTGTATGGTGAGGACAGTTCTTTTCCTGTGTCAACCTCGTTAAAAAATGAATCAGTTGGTCAGAGGATAGTTCCTTTTACTGAGTCAACCTCGTTAAAAAATGAATCAGGTATGAGGACAGTTCTTTTCTTGTGTCAACCTCATTAAAAAATGAATCAGTAGGTTATATAGGTATATTGTAGAGAGTAGATTTGAGGACAGTTCCTATTACTGTGTCAACCTCGTTTAAAAAATGAAACATGTAGAAGAGGAAAGTTCATTTTACTGTGTCAACCTCGTTAAAAAATGAAACACGTTTCCATGAGCATAGTTCTTTTCCTGTGTCAAGCTCGTTAAGAAATGAAACAAATCCTCCCCTAATTGAGTCAAGTCTTTGACTAGATCTCTTAAATGTTAGGTCATATTTTTAGGTTAGTTATTTCAGTTATTTCATAATTTTTTTACATTTTTAGGTCGGGTCTTTCATATGATCTCGTAAATGAACCTTCATTCCATCTAGCTATTAATTACCATCTGTGTACTTAGTTGAATGAAATGAAGCTGGGGGGGCATGCGCTCTAGCAGTTACGCTTAGGGGGCATCAAGCACATTTTTCTCTCTGTTTCAAGCTTATGTAAAAATGAAACCACTCTAAAGCATAGTTTTTCCCTGTTTCAAGCTTTTGTAAAAATGAAACCTATCTTGAGTCAATTTCGGTTATTTTCAAGACTCGTTAAACTCATGAAAATACCGAGATTATTTTGCTATCTTTCATTCTCGTAAAACACATGAAAATGCTGAGTTATTTCCGTCTTTTCTTGCTCGTAAATTAAATTGAAAGTCAGCCATATGAGTACATTTTTATCCCTTTTTCGAACTCGTTAAAACTTACGAAAAAGTGAAAACCATGAGTAAATTTTTATCCCTTTTTCGAATTCGTTAAAATTTACAGAAAAAGTGAAACTACTGAGTATACTTTTATCACTTTTTCAGACTCTTGAAAATTACGAAAAAGCGAAAATTGGAGTCCTCTTTTAAGCCCTTTTCAGACTCTCTAAACATGAAAAGATTACCGAGCACTTGATTATTAGAACTCATTAAAGTAAATGAATGATCGTCCCTTCAGTATAAGTTTACCCCTTTTACGGACTGAAATGGACTATTTACGAAAAAGGTATACGTTGACTAATTACGGTCAATAGAGTTCTCTCCCGCATTATTTTATCCTTTTTCGGGCTTGAGAGACTAAATTTACAAAAAAGTACACCCACGAAGTTTTCTTAAGTTCTTTCTTCTGACTCCCTAAAATTGAAAAACACCGAGTTTCTCCTATACTGGACTCGTTAAAATTTAACAGTAAAGGACCTGTTCAATTTTAAACAGGAACGAACCACTCCTTCTTAGGGTTCGAATCTTAAACTAAGTTGGACTCATTCGAAGGATGAGCTTATAAACAAGAAAATGTTATCCTCCTCAAGCTTGTCAAAAATAAAGAGGTACTTGCCAGAAATGGTGGGGGAAAAGAGAGAAAAACGAACCTGTTTGTTACATTTTGATTATTCGGAAAACCGTTAACTACTCTTGAACACGACACTTTTTGTTCACCTGGGTTGGGAAATCCTTTACCTAACAATTAATCAAACCATATTGAAATTCTTCAGCCGGTTTCTGGGTATTAGCTTTGGGTCAATTGTCACCAAGCCATCTACAGTGTCGTTATGTGTTCAAGTGGACAGTTCAAATGAACCATTCATCTGCAAAATATTTTTCATCCATTTTGACCATCCCTGAGTCAGTCCTTGCCAATATATTTTCAAAACTTGATCTATGATTTCGTGTTGTGGGCTTGCCTACGACGGATCACTTTCTATCGACGACAACTCTTTATCTAGGAATTTGATCCAGAAATCGTCAGTACCTTGAAATTTTCATGCCTCAATGGCAGGTTTCTCGCCTTCGACGATAGGTTGCATCATTGACCTTCGATCGAATGATTCCGTGACATGTTCGACTTCAGCTCATTCATTCACATTTCATGGATTGTACTGAGTAATTTGAGAACCATTGACATTACTGGTGGTTACTCTCACACTTGTTAACAGTTTACATCATTGACTGGTAATCAAGTGGTTTCTACCATGTTCGACTTCAACACATTTATTCACATGGATAGAATCGTACTAGTTCGAGAAGCGGAAATCAAGACCCTGGATCTAGTTTCTACCATCCAGGTTGCGAGGAATTTTGTTATTCATTTATACATTGGACTATTCATAAACAGATGGCTGCGTCCATACTGTGTCTACGTATGTCTATACTGATGATGTATTCAAAATCATTCCTGTATCAGAACAGTTTGAATCTAGTTAGTTTTTTATCTGAGTATGGGAATGCCTACCTCAGCGATGATATCATTACATATATATATTTTGCATTGAATGTTTTTACAGGTTCCGACTGGGGTGTCCACAGGATGATCCTTGAAATGATAAAGTACTTCACTCTTCATATATGACAGACTTCATCTTCATCTATTTCAGACTTCGCACTTTAGGGGGCAATCTGTTACACTAAAAATTGTCACCTTGACATTATACTGACTGTATGAGCTCATTAACACTCATACATGCCTCCTCTGCAAGTCTTACAACCTTTTTTCCTCATTCCAAACCTTGAAAATCAGAGAAACGTTCCTAAAAATGGAGGAAAAACCCTTAAAACTCAAAAAAGCCTTAGGTACGCAGGTAACATGAAGCCTGCCTACGTTCCTAGCTAGGGTATGCAGGTAATTTGAAGAGGAACTGTGTTCTAGAATGAAATTTTCCAGTGTTATGCCTGCGGACTTCCTGTAAAGTCAAAAAAGCGAGAAATCAAAGTGAAAAAGTTGATTTTTGGTCAATTCTGGAAGGTTCTAGATGAGATTTTTTGGGGATGAGTACACTTTAGTAAGGTGCATGTATCCCACACCTTAAGGAACTAATCCCTTTATGTGAGGAGTCTATCCCTTTGAAGGATGATTCTATCCCTTTAAAGGTGGAATCCTAACCTCCTCATCTGCTCTATAAAAGGAGGCATTGAGTAGCCTTAAAGGGGTTAAGTTAAGAAGTTTTTGGAGATTGAGATATTGGAGATTGAGAATTGGAATTCAAGCTTTATGTGTGATTGAGCTGAAGTGCTGTTAAGATTTAGACTTCTTTTTGCTGAGCTTTTGAGAGGAAAGATCACATACCTCTTTGTGCTCCTGAAGGAAGAGTGCAAGACTTATCAAAGTAGAGGAGACTCCTGCTTCGGACCCCGGGAAGGCCTTTCGAACATCAAGGCTAAGGTTGTAAGGTTCTTCTGTTATTTTTAAGATTAATACAATCAAGTTCTGTTTTTCTCAATAAATTGTCGTTTGATTGTTTATTTCAATAAGCTATCATTTGATCATTTATTTCATAGATTCCTTGATCACTATGATGGATATGTTTTATAATTATTTGTTATACAGGTGCTATTGATATTTTCTTGTTTGTGATTGCAGATCGACGAAAGATGATATTTTCTTGCGACAAAAGAGCTCTTGTTGCGACGAAGGATTATTGATGCGACGTAAACACTACGACTGCAAATAAGCATTTGGATCTAAGGTAGGATCGACACCTTCATAGCATTTATTTGTAAAACGAATATATCTAGAGAAAGACAAAATTAGTTGTTCGTTTGTTGCTAGATTGTCTTCTGACACTAGGGAGATCGGTCTTGTCCACAAGAACGATTTATCCAGCCAACAACAAGGTCAAGTTTGACCAAGTCAACAACGCTGCCTAAGAGGGTGTCGCTTGCTTGGGAAGATAACGCAGTTTGAGAGGGAGAAAGATTCTTTGTGGATGAAACCATAATGTGTGGGGTCCAGGGCAAAGAGACATTCACTTGCATAAAAGGAGGAAGAGGCAGCCATAGTGAGGGATCTTTGAGTATTTCGATTATTGGTCTTGTCGACTATTTGCAGTCTCTCGTTGTTCAGTTGAGTTGCAGTGATGTTTAGCACAAGGGATTCCTGCTTAGGATTTCCTCTCCTTATTGAGAGGCCTCTTGAAGGATTTCACTTCATTTTCTTCACATCTTGGCTCAAGGCCAAAGCCACCTCCTTCAGCTACAGCGTTATTCCTGAAGCAGGATAATACTGTGTTGCAGGGTGTTGCAATGGAGGGGTTCCACAACACCATTCCTTGTCTCATCTTTCAGAGGAGGGAGCTTCTATTCCTTAGGAAGGTTAGTAAGGAAGTTTTCTGAGCTACATTGTATATTTTGGCATCAGGCCAAGCTTCTCCTATCATAAACATTGCAATCCCTTCACTAGACTACGTTATTTCAGTGAGTACTTGCGGTAAGGATTTGCACCATCTTCTTGGAGGAGGAGATTTTCAATGCTAGGATCAATCTTGCACTCAAGAGGTCCATTGGAGGACGTTTGATTCAGTTTTTACATCTTGTTCAGCCATCTCCATATTGTTCCGGTTTTGTGTTGCAGCTGCTACCATGCAACTCCTGCGTTTCTGCATATTTACCATTTGTATCTATATTTCAGCCAATCCTTCTAAGGATTGTTGTATTGTTATTTTCAGGGGTTGAGAGCTTGCTACCCCACCTTTATTGAGCTGATATTTCCATATCATTGTATTTTCTATTATTGTGTTGCAGTGTCTCTTATAAACTGCGTTGGTATAGCCATGGCTTCTTTCATGTAGTAGTGTTCTCCTTTTTATCATGCATATGTTCCATTGAGGCTCTATTGCATCACTTGAGTGACTCTTTCCTCAAGGACTTGCATACAAATACTACTATAATATACATTTTTCAGCTATTTACATCTTCATGTACTCAGGCTTATGAAAATAATGTTGTTTTTTCATGGTATGCTTATACATTGGTTGTAGTCCCTTCATCGGGCACTTTCTGAGGACAACAAGGTGTGGGAGATCTGTTTGACCCACCTAGAGGGATATATTTGGAACATCCTCTTGGATTTATGACTTAGATACATTGATATAAGGGATACAGGTCCTGGTTTCGATTCCTATAGCAGCCATTACTGGAAAATGCATTTTCCATTCATTCCTTGCTAGTTGTTCCAGATTTGGAATATTACAGTGGTATCAAAGCAACTTTCTTGGCTCAGCCTGTGAGTCTTCGCCAAGGAGATTAGAAGATTGAAGAGGATGGGTTTTTTCTCATCATATTTCATATCCATGAATAACCTCCCCAAGGAGGATAAACAGAAAGAAGAGGAAGAACCATGCACTTCCTATTCTCATCGAGAAGGAGACAAAGAAATAAGCAGGAAAAAGACTCCATCTTTTGGAGGAGAAAGAGGGGATAAGCTTACAAAGCTTGTTCCTAAATCTGTACATATTATTCATGAATACTTCAAGAATATTGGGAGGGAGATGTATGAAGAATCTCCAAAAGAGTTTGAATCTAAAGCAAATTCTAGATTGTCACATGAGGAGTGTGAGCAAGCAGCTACACCCCTTAACACACAGTGCAGTCACATGCCCAGGATTGCCGAAAGAGAGATGGAAAGAGGAGAAGAGGTTGCTAGGAGGGAAACCCTTAGTGATTTATTTAAATAGTATGAGTTTCAAACTCGGAAATTCTGAGATCATCTCAGTTTTTCAGAGTCTTGCAAGATGAAGGTGAAGGGAAGAGAGCAGCAGGATAGATTTAATCTATCTACCTTTGAAGGTTCACCTGTATGTTCATCCAAAGCTTGGGTGGAGGAATTAGATACTTCTTGCAATAGCACCACATTCTTGAAGAAGAAGCCATCAAGGTTGCAGCGCTGCACTTAAGAGGTAAAGCCTATGCCTAGTGGATCTTTGAATCATTTTCTTTAAAAAATGTAAACATTGCATCTTATGAAAGTTCACTAAGGAATTAGTGAAAATATTTGATAGAAGGATTCATGAGATACCCATGGTGGAGCTAAACAAGAAAACTCAACAAAACTCTTTCATAAGAATGAAGTACCATTGCAGAAAACCATGGAGGAGGCTGAAAACTTGCACCATACCTTGCCGGAAGAAAGACTTTCTTCTCACACTTTTGATCAAGAGAGCATGGAGATCTCTTTTTCAAAAAGGGATCCAATCATTGGAGGGTTGCCCATGCCTGTTGCAGAGATTGAGGGCAACAGCGCTGTCATGTCTAGAGATTATCTAGTACCTCATGCAGATGAAGGAGGAGATCTTGCTCCAAGAAGAGGGATGCTTGCATCTTTGCAAGAAGTCCCCAGGATCTCATGTGTGGAGATCAAGGCACAACTCATGTTCTACATGTGCCATTATTTAGGAGGTGTGGAACCATGGAGACACAAGGAGAAGGTAGGGAGGAGAGCCAGTATCATGAGATGAGATGTACACATCCCTATCCATGTCGGGAGGTTGATGCACCTGAGGAGAAGACTGGATTGTGCAGTGAGGGCATGGACAAATTTGTCCATTCATATATGCAGTCATCTCTTGATGATGATGTCTCATTTCATGGAGACATTTTTCCGGGGAGACCACTGGATCAGCAGAGGAGGATGGATGCTTCACCAGTTGAGGCACCACTTAGTGATTTCAGAGGGGTGGGAACCTTGGGAGAGCTTGGTATAGCACTGGGAGTCTTGGGTAGGCTCAAGGAGAGAGGGAACATTCTCTCAACATCATCATTACCCACTTCCATTTCAGATTCTACACTGTGGAAGAAGCAGCAGGGGAAGGATAGCAGCCTTCCCACTTGCATCTTTGGCATAGAAGATTTCAAAGGATAGGATGACCATATGACAAATGTTCTTCATGAGATATCATCAGCATTGTCACTATGGAGGATAGATCCATATTGGAACTCCCAGATGTTGGTGGAGTATTCCAAGGATCTTCATACTTGTAGGATATTGGATGACCAGTTGCATGAGTAGGGGTATTCAATCAGAGATGGAGTCATCTTCTATCATGGTAGGATCTTCTTATCTGGAGCTTCCAAGCTCAAGGAGAAGTTTCTACAAGCAGCTTAGGAGGATTTCCTTTTCAGCCCCACTTGTTCTACGAGAGCATACCACACCATCATGGAGGGGTATTTTTGGAAGGGCTTTGAGGAGGAGATATATCAGCATATGAAGAGATGCATGGACCAGATGGAGATGGAGGAGATACATAACTCTTTGGGAGAGTTAGCACAACCACCTCTTTTCCCTTTGAGGATGAGAGGAGTGTCATCTATGAGCCACTCCATTTGTATGCGTAGGAAATATGGTAATGGAATTCATTGTTGTTTACATGATCATTTGTACAATGTATATATGCATCCCTTAACCATACATGTGCAGGATGATGCAGGGAGGAGCCTTATTTTTTCTAGACCACATGGTTTAGATGAGGCCATAAGCATGATTGATGGCCATTCCCTAGGAGGACTTGGGGAAGAGATATATTATGGAGGACATGCTCATCGTACACTTTACATCATTCACTTCCTCCATACTTATGAGGAGATTGGAGCAGTAGGAAAGTGGTTGAGAAGCCACACATTTTATCAGTCGCTATTGCAGTTGAGAGTCAAGATGCATTGGCTGCACTTGAGGGACCATTGTCCTTCTCATTTGTTACATATGGCAGCAAGCATGATTCTCATATTTGATCCCTATGGTTCTATTGTTTATGTCTTTATGAGGAGCATACTTGGGAGAGAGACACATTGGGTGAATGTGTCCTTTGAGGGAGAAATTCCTCACACTTTTTGCACTACATGTTCTAAGGGAGCATGGGGTATGGTATGGTCACCTTAACAACAAATTTTTTTCCTTATGAGGTGAGCCATATGATGGATGTGATGCCATATGATGACGACTTCCAACTCATCATATATGGAATGATTTGGGCCAGCTTGATTTGCAACGTTGGAGGAGAGGTCTTTGTATATCTAGTCCTCATCTTGCCACTTGAGGGCAACCTTATTGCAGCCTAGGATCAACAGACACTCTACACTTATCTTAAGTGGAGAGATGGACAACGTGGGGTAGGCTACATTTTCCACCATGTGAAGATTTTCATCCCACCTACTTTTCCGGAGCCAAAGGTAGAGGACAGTTTTCAGGAGTTTCCTAGTTGGGAGGTGACTCACTTTGCATGGCTAATAGCTTGGAGATGGAGGGTCCATATGGGAAATATAGTTCCCATTATATTTCAGATCCCATTCTTCAAGGGGACCTCTAGACATCAATTTTGTATCCTCTTGAGCATTTCACCTTTACATGATGATGGCTTGATAGCTTACTTGCATGCTGAGGAGGAACAATGTGGAGGCTTTATTGATGAGATAGCATCACTTCACTTGGAGGAGATCATAATACATGGATGCTACAGGGAGAGGAGGAGAAATTAACTCAGTCTATCCTTACACTTGCTTGAGGACAAGCAATCTTTGAGAGGGGAGGACTCTAATATTCAAAAATTTGCAAGCAACAAATTATAATATTAATTTTTTCTTATGTCATCTAGGAGGTGAATAAAGTGTGTAAAAGGCCCATGAGTAGGAATAAAATCCCTCATAGTGTGAAATGGATCTACGGAGTAGCTTGATTTTTCACCTTCCAGTGTGAAAAGGGGAAAATGCATGAGGATAAGGTCAAGTTTGACCAAGTCAACAACGCTGCCTAAGAGGGTGTGGCTTGCTTGGGAAGATGACGCAGTTTGAGAGGGAGAAAGATTATTTGTGGAAGAAACCCTAATGTGTGGGGTCTAGAAAAAAGAGACATTCACTTGCATAAAAGGAGGAAGAGGTAGCCATAGTGAGGGATCTTTGAGTATTTTGATTATTGGTCTTGTCGACAATTTGCAGTCTCCGGCTGTTCAGCTGAGTTGCAGTGATGTTTAGCACGAGGGATTCCTGCTTAGGATTTCCTCTCCTTCTTGAGAGGCCTCTTGAAGGATTTCACTTCATTTTCTCCACATCTTGGTTCAAGGCCAAAGCTACCTCCTTTAGCTACAGCTTGATTCCTGAAGCAGGATAATACTGTGTTGCAGGGTGTTGTAGTCGAGGGGTTCCACAATACCATTCCTTCTCTCATATTTCAAAGGAGGGAGCTTCTATTCCTTAGGAAGGTTATTAAGGAAGGTTTCTGAGCTAAATTTCATATTTTGGCATTAGGCCAAGCTTCTCCTATCATCAACAGCGCAGTCCCTTCACTAGACTGCGCTATTTCAGTGAGTACCTGCAGTAAGGGTTTGCACCATCTTCTTGGAGGATGAGATTTTCAGTGCTAGGATCAGCCTTGCACTTGAGAGGTCCATTAGAGGAGGTTTGCTTTAGTTTGTACATCTTTTTCAGACATCTCCATATTTTTCTAGTTTTGTGTTGCAGCTGCTACCCTGAAACTTCGACATTTCTGCAGATTTGCCATTTGGATCTATATTTCAGCCAATCCTTATAAGGATTGTTGTATTGTTATTTTCAGGGGTTGAGAGCTTTCTCCCCCACCTTTCTTGAGCTTTTCAAGGGTTGAGAGCTTTCTCCCCCACCTTTCTTGAGCTGATATTTCCATATCATTGTATTTTCTATTATTATGTTGCAGTGTCTCTTATAAGCTGCACTGCTATAGCCATGGCTTCTTTCATGTAGTAGTGTTCTCCTTTTTCTCATGCATATGTTCCATTGAGGCTATATTGCATCACTTGAGTGACTCTTTCCTCAAGAACTTATATACAAATACTGCTATAGTATACATTTTTCGGCTATTTACATCTTCATGTACTCAAGCTTATGAAAATAACGTTGTTATTCCATGGTATGCTTATACATTGGTTGCAGTCACTTCATCGGGCACTTTCTGAGGACAAATAGGTGTGGGAGATCTGTTTAACCCACCTAGAGGGATTTCTTTGGAACTTCCTCTTGGATTTAGGACTTAGATACATTGATCTAAGGGTTGCAGGTCCTGGTTTCAATTCCTGTAGCAGCCATTCCTGGAAAATGCATTTTCTAGTCATGCCTTGCTGGCTATTCCAGATTTGGAATATTACACTGACCCAAGTTTGAATTTATCATGAAACCAATAAAACCCTCCAACTACTGGCCCTTTAGGCAATGATTTTCTTGTGTAGACCAAAGTCTCACCCAAAGAAGTATGGGGGGGTGTTGTAACTAGGTTTCTGCACCCTGAGGGAGCTTTTGATGTGGCAGATCTAATCAGACCAACTGTAGATAATATAAGATATGTGTGCAACCATAGTAAAAGATCTAACCATTTTGCAGATTTCCATAGAATACTTCAATATATTTTTCACACAGTAATTAAGTGTACTTCATTCAGATCTATTTATCAACTAATTCTCACAAATAGATGCAAGTAACCAATTACATAAGTAAATACGCAATAATAGAATATATTCAGATCTACAACAAACATCAGATAATCAAGATGGTTAATCACATAAGAATTTGGGTTTGCCAAAAATTCCTTCTTTATTAAAAGATCTTTCAATTTGGTACAATCTATCTTCTGTGCGCGCAGAGTCTTCACATAGCTCAAGACTTAGGTCTTTGTGCACACAACCAACAAGAGCCTTTCTACCCAGAAAAAAAACAAACAAAACTAATCAAGATCATTCATTCATCTATCATCCTTATCTTCATCGCTTGACTCTTACATATTTATACTAACATAGACGTGCACATACCATGGTCTCAAACCATGGTTAGAGACTGATGGTTTGTCCCTTTAACCCTTTACAATAATTAAGGTAATTTGACCCGCCCAAAATCACCTTTGACCTTTTACGCACAACACATACAACAAAACTTAGACAAAATTATCCAAAAAAGTACACCCTAGGGGACCCCAATCCAACACTGCCCTAGAATGGTTTCTAAAGACATTTTTTATGTCCTTATAAGGTAGTTGGTATATGTATCCTCCAAACATCATATTAATGGTTTCTATCACCTATTCCTTGATCCCTCAAAGAAGTACCAATTTGAGTGATTCAGGATCAAGGGTACAGTTGGCTCTTTTATAGTTCAACTAGAATTTTTCTTCATAATCCTCCAAGGATTCCTTAGGTCCCAGATTCATCATAAATATATCCTCTTTGGTATCTTTGGACCTATAGTATCCTTTATATTTGTTGTTTAAGGAATATTGCATCTGTGCCTAGGTAGTGATATTGTTCCCAGGAAAACCCATGAACCAGCGCAAGGCTGCATCCTTGATGTAATATTCCAAAATGGAAAAGATAGGAATATAGGACATAAAACTGGAAAATATAGTAAATAAAAATACATCAAAACATGAGAAAATCATAGATCCATTTAATTATATATAACAACAGCAAATGAATACAATATCTTGAGGAAAAGGTCACTCAATTTAGGCAAAACAAGCCTTCAATGATCAAATACATGTTGTTGCAACTCAAAATGTCAGAGGACCATGACAGTGTAGTCCTAATGAGTGTCACTTCTGCTAGAAAGTAAAAATACAAATATCTACGGATATAATTCTCAAAAAAGTGTCAGGATCATAGATTTAAGCTCCCAAGCACAATTCCAAGAAAACCCAGAAGGGGTTTCCGGAAATACAACATATTAGAAATGCATCCCTAGGGCTGAATAACACTCTACCACTAAATCATTGTTGGGAAATGGCTGATATGACAAGGAAATGGCTGCAACTTCTCCCTCCTAGCTTTCTGGATGAAGTGCTTCTCCCCTGAATAGAAAACTAGCTCACAAACTTGGACACTAAACCCTCCACTGCAGTGCCCTGCAAAATAACGCAGTTTCTAAAGGAGAATGCTCTGTAGATGATGGTAGAGGTGTGGCCTAATGCTGGATGGTGGAAAAATTCTCAAGGAACCTCCTCGCTAGCCTTCCGGATGAAGGGCTACTCCCCTCACTAGAAAAATAGCTCAGAAACTAGGTCTATCAACCCTCCACTACTACTACCCTGCAAAACAACACAATATTGAAGGAGACTGTGATATGGATAATGGCTAAAGATTGGCCTAATTCCAGATAATGGAAATGAAGCTTAATGAACCACTCCTGAGTGGGCACTCAAAGTCCCCCGAGGATGAGGGTGGGATTTCCGCTTGTAAACACCCTTGTGCTAAACAACACAATAGACTCTGTTAAACAACTAAAGTGTGTATAAAGTCATAAAATAAAAATACATAAACAATAATTAGAATGCCTTATATGGATGTCATCCCCTTCCTTATATGCTTGCTGAGCTTCCTCACCTTGGGTCCCACTCATTAAATATGCTACTCTCATGCATACACTCCTCCTCCACTACTGTGTTGTCCTCCATTAACTCTCCACTACATCCTTGAAAGCATTGTTGATTTGGTCAACCTTGACCCTGTCCACATGCTTTAGTCCCTGTTCACACCTAAAGGTGCTTTATTCAGCTAGTACAATGATCCTTATTCACATTAGAAGTGGTGTTATTCGTACTAAAGAGATTTATGGGTCTCTCTAACCACTTATTCACGTATCTTATTATCAAAATAAAAAAATAATATTCCAGCTAGTTGAAAGCTAATTGGGAATATTACATTCCGCCCCTCCCAAATGTTGCTTCTCCTCATGCAACTTGAAGGATGGATACTGCAAAATCTCCTCTCCTTCACCTGTAGCATCCTTATCTGATAATCTCCTCCATTGAACCAGATGATCTCCAATCAATTTGAATCCTAATTTCTCCTCCCTATTGTGCAAGTTAACGTTTGGTGATAAAACAAAATGGCTCTCATCATGAAGAAGTGGGAGATCCGTGGAGGCAACTACATGTTGTCTAATGGCCTCCTTGAGGCATGAGAGATGAAAAATGTTGGGGACCTTAACCCCAATGAGAAGCCCCAATCCACATGCTACTCTCCCAATAAGATGGATGACCATGTGTGGCCCATTAAAGAGCTCACCAATCCCCTACTCCTGCAATGTATATGGGTTGCATGGCTGAAAATGATAGACCAAATTGTCCACCCCACATTGTCTCACTCCCCATTGATGATCTATTTATAAATTCAGTTAATCTTAGGTAGCAGGAATGTTTTCCTCAAGAGGCCAGAATGCATCCAGATGCTCCAGGATCTAATCTTTGGTTCTAAGAACCTTTCTTTCCCAAACCATTCCACATATAGTGAATAGAGTAGCATCACCATATGGAATCCAAAGGAGAAATATACTGAGTATTATATGAAATGCTGGATGGTGACAATGGTTCCTCAAGTGGTACTAGCGCAGATTGGCCCCTTGCTGCCCCTGAACATGATGTGTAAAGTAGCTTCCCAACCACTTTCTTGTGGTGTCTGTCTTCTCATCTCCTTGGAAGTAGTAAATGGCATTGGGTGTCAACCAAGTACACCCAATATAGAACAATACTGGCCCAAAGTCATACAAGGAGTGGCTATCTCCATCACTTTTTTGGTCTTAAAAATACCATGAAGTCGAAAGAGAGGCTTACCCTCTTGTTTTTTGGGCCTTTGTTTTGGACAAGAGAGTTTTGGAGTTACAGAGAACCTGAAGGCAAGTGGCAGAGCACAATCAAGGTAGGCAGGGAGTTGTCGCGGTTGCAGAAAACCTGAAGGCAGGTGGCGGGGCATAAACAGATGATGGCACAAATGGCAGAAATGGGAGATAAGGAACAAGTAGTATAACTCCCATTGATGAAGAAGAAACATAAGTCATTGGAGCGCAAGGGAACAGTTGAGCGGAAAATGGGAAAAGACTAATAGTGTCAGTCGGCAGGAAAAGATAAGCAGGGAAGAAGCAACTCCGAGGATAGTTAGGGAGGGAGAGGATGATAGGAGAGGAGAGCCTAGGGAGAGCTCTGCGGAGCCGTATGTACTGGATGAAACTGTATTAGACTCTGCAAAGTATGTTTATACTATTTTGGGCCAAGTTAATGGAATCAGACTGTTGCTTTGCCGCCTATTATGGATAATTTGATGCTTAATTGATTATGGTGTATGTATGTCTATTTTAAAATTTTAATTAGATACTCTGGATATATTTCTGAATGATAAATTTCTTCTTAAGGTTGAGATATATGAATGTATTATGTATGCACATAAGAGATGATTTACGTTAGTAATATTTCCTTGGTGTCAATGATCTAGTCTCTAATCTCAGTAGGGTCACAACACGCCTCGGGTTAGACTACTTGCTTCCTCGAGCAAGGTGAAAATGTCGGTGTTGTCCTAGACTACAGTAGAAACCTTATTTCCCTCAAGCATGAACTTGGGTCTTGCCCAGAGACCTCCGTTTTTGCCAACAAATGGTTCCGTTGCTAGGGCCCTGAAAATTTATCTAGAAGCTACATCATGGTATCGAGGATCTATGAGGAAGAACTACGTATCTGGTGGTACAATCACATATATCAATTCATATCACATTAAGCGAATCTTCGACAACAGAGGGAAAAGACTGTAAAGGATCAGGTCCTATTTTCCAGCTCGGCGAGTGACTTGTATGAAATATTTTGGGAAACTTTTCCTGAAGAGCTTTACAACTAGTTGCAAAGACTCCAGATCAAGTCACTTCCTGAAGGATTACGTCGAGTCTGTCACAGTTGGACACACACCGATCTGGCAGTGCTACATCGGTTAGATACAGATCTAACCCTAGCAGTATATTTTTGGGTACAAACTACTTTGGAGGGGTACATTGTAGAGTTTGCAGCCCAGTGCTATCAATATTTTACAAAATCTAAAGATATATTTAAATCTAGGCTACGGTGAAATTTTTTGAAAGAAATCCCATTGTGGATTAAAGCTCTAATGGTGGACGAGGGCCTAACACTATTCCAAAGTCCTAAGATGGAGACCTAAACCTCGATTACTGGGGGAAGGATTTGAGGGAAAGATGCTACAAATGGGGAAAAGGGGGGAATAGTGATATGGATGACGGAACCTCCAGTAGGTTAAGAGAGCGGAGAGCACATCGGAGGGCCCGGATTGTTGATAAGTAGTGAAAAAGGGTGATACGAGAATTTGAGAAGCAGGAGAAGAATCGACTGAACAAGGAAAAGGTGTTGCAGATAACAGAAGAAAGAGAAGTTCAGGTGGGACCCCAAGGAATGGAAGGGTCCATTAAGGAATTTAGGCAAGTTTATAGGAGCCCAAATCGAAGAGAGAAGGGAAAGAAGTCAAGTGAGGAGGACGCGCACCATGTGGAGGAGTCTGATGTGGAGCTGCATGTTGCGATGGAGCAAATATTTCAAGAGAGGCTAACAACCATAATGCAAGGTAATCCTATTCCCCAAGTTTCAAGTAGCACTAGTCCTAACCTTCCTTTGGTACTCTATCATCCACCTGATAAGTTCTTGATAAGGTTATGGGAGTTTAGCAAGTTGAGTAGTACTAAATCCACAATACAGATATCTACTAGTAGCAGTTTTGGTAGTGGAATCTCTCAGCCGGGAAGCAGAGGTTTTATTTTAGTACCACCAACACAAGGAAAGATGGCAGGATTGTTCACCCAATACCCAGAATTCTCTGGAAAGGGTAACTACGACGTAGAATAGCACTGGTATCTCTATGAAGCAATTTGGAGAGCTTGACAGACACGAGAGGTAGTCAAGTTAATTGAATTTCAAACCAAATTAAGCGAAATATCTTTGCATTGGTTCATCAAATGGTCAGAAGCGCACCAAAAACCAGCAATAGATGATGTTAAGAGGGAATTCATCCAAGAATTCAAGCTGCCTTAGACGAATCAACAAGGATTGTATGAGCTATGGGAAATCAAACAGTGGGAAGGAGAAACAACTTGGGATTTGATGAGAAGATTCAAATACGCGATTGGAAAGCTAGTTTACCCAATTGATCCAAAACACCAACGGGATTGGTTTATTAAAGCACTCCTACCGTTGACAAGGATACCATTGACACAACAAAATATTGATTCCCTTCAAGATGCACTGGAGCAAGTAATGAAAATAGAAGCAATGGTGGGATATCCGCAGGAGTTTAGAGGGGGAGCAACGGTGCAAGATCCATCCATACTAGGAATACAACATCAAATAGCCAGTTTTACAGAGAAACTAAAAGATATTCAACCAGTACGACCTGTAAGGCCCAATGTGTGGTGTACACATTGCTTGATGGAAGGACATGTAGCCACAGAATGCCCGAGGTTGCGAGGAGCCAACCTTGGGACTTCGGTAGCCAGAACAAAGGGGGCCCCGCCAGTCGGTGGATTTGTGCAGATAAAAAATCAAGGGCTCTACCAAACGCAACCCCACTTCCTAGGGTTCCCCAATCAACAAAATAAAACAACAGTAGAATGCTATGAAATATGCAAAGGCATTGGTAATCCTCCACAATAGTGTCCAATTCTGCAAAAATACTCAAATGTTCCAAACAACGTTTATTGCGAATTATGTGCCTCTACAACTCATCATACAGAGAAATGCAGAGCCCTTAATGCATTGGCAGAATGATTGGATAGGATGTCCTATAGAGTAAATGAGACTCCAAGGGGACGAGGAGGGGGAGGAATGAGAGGTAGCAAAACTAAAGGAATAGGAATGATAAGTTGTTATAACTGCGATCGGGAAGGTCATGTAGCGAGAGAATGTCCGCTACCTAGGAGACCATGGTGCTCTCAATGCATAGTAAATGAAAATGCTACTGAATACTGCCCAGAGCTGATTAAGAGGCGGGAAGAGAAAGTCAGACAAAGAGAAGCTAACCTGGTTAACGCAAAACCAATGATAGTAGAGACTCAACCTCTGAAAATTATAGCTATAGTGACATAAGGAGGGAATAAAATAGGAGAGGACACATGAGAAATGGACCCGAAGAAGGCTTTCAACCCATACCGACAGAAGCAGTACTTTAAAGAAGCACTAGAAACATTCTCACAGATAGGAAGACATCAAATTATGGAGCTTCCACAACCATATAGTGAAGGAGGAAAGATAGTCCCTACAAGGACTCCTATAGAGGAGTGGTTCCGACTATTCCTGAAAATTGTAAACAATGGACGGATGTTGGAACAATTAAAGAAAAATCTAGAAATGGTCGTGCAAGGAGGAGCAAGACATGGAGACTCAGGTAACACAATTGAAAAATATATAAGAAGAGTAAAAATAAATAAGCAAAGGACTGGAAAAGAGTTCTGCATAAACGCTCAGGTTGTGATATTCCAAATCAAAGATGCAATTCTATATCTCGAATCAGATGTCAATATTCTACCTCAAAATACATAGGAAGCACTGGGAAAACTGAAGCTGTCATACTCACCAATACATCTTAGAATGGAAAATCAATACTGCATTGTACCAATAGGAAGGCTGGAAGAAGTTTAGGCTGATGTTGCGAGAGTAAAAACCTATACGGACTTTGAAATAATAGATATCATGGGTGACAAGGATTCTTATACTGCCTTGCTAGGAATAGATTGGGCCTTTGAAAATTACGTAGTCATCAACTTAAAAAGGAATTGATGATATTCAAATATGGTGAGGTCAGAGTGGTTCAGCCATTGGACCCGTATCAAGGACCCCGATACACAGAAACTGTTGACAACAGAGAAGACACAAAGCTTCTAGATCAAATCTACCAGATGACTACATGAAAAATAGAAGATTACATTAATTCTACAGCAGGAGGAATGATAAACTAGAGAAGTGTTCAGAGTTCTTACGTAGGATCAGAAGTGGTTTGGGATGATTGGCAGCAGGGAGGATATGAAATCATCACCAAAAGATGTGCCAATATTCGTGGAGTCAACTGGATTGGTACAGAGGTAAGAGAATACCTAACTCTTTCAAATATGCAAATTGTGAATACATTTATTACCAAAGTAGAAGACAAGGTGCCAGTAGAACATAGAGTCCCTCTCATGGACGTAGCACTACAATCCACTTCAGCAAGGTGGTGGGAAACCCATCACAACTCTCTCTCTCAATAAGAAGATATTGCCAGAGCATTAAGAACAAGATTTCATGCGGCTTCAGGACCGAAACAGGGAGAAAAGTGTCGAGGGAATTCTAATCCCTTAGTACATATAAACAGTTGCAAGTATAAGTGGAGAAAATAAGAATATCCAAATTCTCTATGGGAACACAACTTCATACATTCAATGGACACCATTTCGCAAGCTTGGTACCTAACAGAAGAGAAGAAGAGAGGAACATGCGCTTGGGAAACAGTTGTGGATAAATTCATGCAATGTTTTTATTTCAAGGGAGAAACAGACCAAGTTACAGATACCTTAAAAATAATTAAAATAATATTGTTCTTCCTAGAGATTGAAGAAAATGAAAAAATATCCTTATCAAAACATAAATCCATGGATTCAGTAGCATGTAAAAGAATATATCGGGAGATAGACGATGATTATATAGAAAACATCGACATCTATACTTTGAAGAAAAGGAAGGCGAACGAGAAATACAAGAGGAACCAACTACTGAGGGATTACACCTGTTACCCCTAAAGACAAAGAGGCAGAACATTGGAAGCATAGAGAAACCCAATATTGCATCCATTGGAGATTATTGGGATACAGAAACAACAAAAGAAATCTTTGACCTACTACAGGAGTATGAAGGCCTATTTCCATCATCAATGGCGGAGCTCAAAGGAATCAAAGGAGATCTGGGGGACATGCGCATAGTCCTAAAACTGGATGTGAGTCCAGTAAAGAATAGACCTTACTACCTGAATCCGAGAGTAAAAGAAAAAGTTAAAGCAGAGATAGACAAAATGTTGAATGTAGGCTTGATTTTTCCGATTGAGGAAGCAGAATGGGTCAGCCCAATAGTGATACAAAGTAAAAAGGAGAAATCATATATTAGAGTATGTGTGGACTATAGAAGTCTAAATAACGCATGTATCCATGATCCGTTTCCAACTCCATTTAGTGACTAAGTTCTCAACAATGTAGCAGGAAATGAAGAATACTCATTCACGGATGGCTTCTCAGGGTATCATCAGGTGCAAATAGCATAAGAGGATAAAAGAAAAACTACTTTCACAACAGAATGGGGATCATATTCCTATCATGTCATGCCTTTCGGGCTAAATAATGCACCATATGTGTTTTCATGGATAGTGATAGCAACATTCATAGACTATATCCATAATTTCCTAGAAGTGTACATGGATGATTGGACAATGCACAACTTACGGAAGAACCATGCAACTCTGCTAAGGATAATATTTGATAGGTGCAGACAACTTCAAAATTCCCTGAATCTCAAAAATTGCATCTTTTCAGTACCCTTTGGAATGCTTTTGGGACATGTCGTCTGCAAGCAAGGAGTATGTGTGGACCCCACGAAGGTGACGGTAATTGTGAACATGGAGGCACAAGAGAATGTAAAACAGTTGAGATTACTACTTGGACACAAAATATACTAGAGGAGGTTCATCTGTAACTATTAAAAAATAACAGCATCACTAGAAAAGTTGTTGTGGAAGTTGGAACAATTCATATGGAAAAATGAATGCACTAAGGCATTGGACACGTTGAAAGAGAAACTAGCAAGTGCACCCATTTTGGCCCATCCGAATTGGGATAAACAGTTCCATGTCCACATCTACGCTTCAATTATTTCATTAGGAGCAGTGCTAGCTCAGACATGAGAAACCTCCATAGATCACCCAATATACTTCGCAAGCTTGAAACTATCAACGACAGAAAGTAATTACACAACAACAGAGAGAGAGGCTCTTGCTATGGTATACTCTCTACAGAAATTTCGCCACTACTTATTGGGAGGGACATTCAAGTTTTTCACAGATCACTCGGCACTAAAATATTTGGTAGAAAAACCTGTACTGGAGGGCATAATATGCATATGGCTCCTACTATTCCAAGAATTCACTTTCGAAGTAATAGTAAAACCTGGGAGGCTAAATGTTGGTCCTGACCATTTGTCAAGATTGGAAAATGGAGAAAATGGGGGGACACTTGATGTCCAGCTACCAAATGCTAATATTTTCCACGTAGACACCATCCCATATTATCTAGAACATATAACAACATACTTGGCCACAGAAAAATTCCCATCAAAATACACAGGATCCCAGAGAAGACACCTAGTAGTTAAAGTAGCCAAGTATCAACTCATAGCAGGTCAGTTGTAAAAAATGGGCCTGGATCATATCGTACAAATATGTGTCTTCGATCATGAAAGAGCAAACATCTTGTGGGAGTGTCACAATGGAGTTGTGGGAGGCCATGTCGGTGCAAAAACAACCGCAAGAAAAATACTACATGCAAGATTATGGTGGCCCACCATGCACAAAGATAGCAAAGAATATGTGAAATGTGATGTCTGTCAAAGAACAGGGCGACCATAATACCGTGATGAGCTGCCCCTACAACCTGTGAGGGTTATTTAGGCATTTGAGAAATGGACAGTTGACTTCATAGGACCAATTACACCAATAGCGTGACACTCACGGGAAATATACATAATCACCGCAACTAATTACCTCACAAGATGGGCAGAGGTGGAACTAGTAAAGGACTGTACAACAGATACAGTAGCCAGATTTTTTTTTAAGAACATCATTAGCAATTTTGGTTGCCTAATGAGCCTAATGAGTGCTCAAGGAACACATTTCATTAATGCTACAATTAAATCATTGCTTTACAATTTTATGATACAACACCATAAGAGCAACCCGTACCACCCTTAGGCGAACGAAACTGTCGAGGATTTCAAAAAAATCTTGGAGAAAGCGATAAAAAATATATTTAATGGTTACCGTGATGTCTGGGATGAAAAATACTAGCCACGTTGTGGGCATACTGGACAACCATAAAGAGACTGCATAATCAAACTCCATTCCAATTGGTGTACGAGAAAGAGGCAGTAATACCAACTGAGTTTATCATACCAAACCTCTTAATTTCCTCAAAAAAGCACATGACAGAGGAAGACTCCATCTCTGCATGGCTTCATGAGGTGAAAGAGCTTGAAGAAGATGGGTTTTTGGAGGATTTCCATCAATCAGTACAGAAACAGCAACAAAAGGCCTGGGATGACTGCAACATCAAGCACAAAAAATTTACTTTTGGTGGAAAAGTACCGCTCTATGACAACAAATTCCAAAATTTCCCAGGGAAGCTCAGAATGCACTGGATGAGACCATATTATGTCATAGAGATAAGGGACTCAGGCGCGGTCAAGCTAGCGCAACTAGATGGAGAGATACTTCAAGGATGGGTGAATGGTGCATGCGTGAAACCCTATCATGAGTAAGAAACACAATATTTTTAAATATTGATAACTCTCAAACCTGAGATAAGTTAGTATATTAGAGTCAATAACTCTCTCGTAATAGAGATGAGCCATAGAATAGTTTATCTTTTGATCATTTCAGTCCACTAGAGTAGGAATCTTCAATAAGAAAACCCGCAGGTCGTGCAAAACCAACAATCACCCTGTTGCGATGTGGAGACCACATCGCAACCAATTGTGGTCAGGGGGAGTCTACAGTGTTACATAGCCTAAGCATGTAAACCATCATTCACTCATAATGAGCCATCATAGCATTGTCAATATGTAAGATCATCCGAATATGAAAAATAACTTCCATAATTAGTAACCTCCATACTGTAATAAAGTTTCCACATTAAGCCATAATTATTGCCCATCACATCTACCCTACTTTCGAAGCCACTGTCAGCATTTTCAGAGTCCACATCACCACAGTAACTAATCACACAATTATAGCTGCAGGGAAAGACAACAAGAATTAATTATTTATGGTGTCGCATCAACATCATTTGTGCCAGTAATCCTACTTAACCCGTATGAAGGAGGGAAACAATAGAATGCCAGAAGATTTCGAGTTATCAAAGCAAGAAATGGCTATAAAGATAATCCTGATTCCAACAGCATAACTTCAGAAGAATAGACCAGAAGTAGCAGTTTGAGTATACAAAAAAAGAAATAAAATGATGAAGGTGACTACTTCAATGGTTGAGCCCGAGCTCAACGAAAGAATTCAAAGGGTGGAATCACTGATTGGAAAATATGACAACGCCACACTGATAGATACTGAATTCACGGACTCATTCCAGTTCCCAGCAATGGAAAGGCAGGTGTACATTAAAAATCATGTGAAGGAGGGAGGAGGTGAAGCAGTGAGGATTCACCCAGACTTTAGAGGCATCCATAGGTCAACAATCCTGCACCTCAGAAGCCTTCGAGTGTTTGGGACATCAGGAGCGGCAATGAAGTGCACCAAGTTCCTAATCAGTAGAATTCAGAATGGATCGTTGTGGATTGGGAGGGAGATCCCAATTCATGCGGTGGATATACACAAGCTCACAGGTTTATCATCTGCAGTAAGCGATGTCTCATCGGCCTTCCAAAACACTTCTAAGAGATCTAAGAAGGTGGGAGATTATGACTACTACAGAAAGTATGAAACAAGGAGAGGAGGAAAGGGAGCGAAAATTGATCTCATCAAAAATCAAGCAGTAAAATTCGCTTGATACTTGATCGTTAGGAAAACTATGAGGAATTATACCAAATGGGAATGCACCCTTGACACAATATCAATTGTGGAGAATTGCATACAAGGGGCACAGCTGAATTGGTGCACATTCTTACTACAAGAGATTTTTGAGGCTTGCGAGGAAAAATACAAGCGAGCCACATTATTTATATATGGTTATCTAATCATGGCTCTCATAATGTGGAAATGGAGTCCACCAAGAATCAGGACGCTTGCAGAGATTTCCAAATACCAACTAATGGCATTGAGGTACACGCCATGGAAAATATTAGGGGACCCGAGTACCAAAGAGGTAAACGAAGAAGCTTTTGCAGCCTGGTACTAACAAATGATAGATGTAGTTAAAAGTCAGCAAAGAGTTCCAAGAAGCTTGTTGGATAGATATTTCCCTCAGATTTGGTTTGGGGTGTCTCATAACCAGACCTATGTTCGGCCAGATTGCATTGATGAAGATACCTTTCATAAGAAGCCATTGAAGTTCTAGATAACGAAGGTGGCATTCCATATAGAAGTTTCTTCATTGCCAGGAGTGGCAATGGAAATCAGAAGCAGGATCCTGGTTTACTCATTTGATGTGATGCCCCTTAAATGACTTCCAGGGGATACACCGGCAGAAATAGCGTAGAGCGTCTCCCAATTACAATTGTGGCCACTGTTGGACCATCTAGACACATGGGTGAAAGGTTTCAACAAGGTAATAGAAACTCTCAGCACCAAATCTACTGTATTTCCCACTTTTTTTGAATTTGAGACGTTGAATTTTTCATCTTCGTCCACCGCCAACCCCATCCTAACCTCGTTACCATCTACCACATTCCACTCCCACTCACTACTCACCGTCACTCCACTCCACAAAAAAAATCCAACGAAACCCCCAATACCATCACCTAAAGGGAAAAGAGACCGAACCATGGGATTCGAGCAAGTGGTCAATCTCATCGGAGAAGACCAAGCCCAACCAATATTCATGGGAATATTAGTTCAAGAAGAGCCATAGGTTGCCACTCAGACCACCTTTGCACTACCAATATTTGATCCATCATCAATTCTTAACATACAAGTTTCATCACCACTCAATACACAGAATTCATCACCACACCCCTCATTGACATCCAAAGACCACCCCACCCACATTCCGTCCACCTCCGCAACCATCTCAGATCTGATACCACCAGGAACTCGAATGAATGTTGACACCGAGGTAGAAGAAGTTAACTCGGGTATAGCTGGAGTTCCTGAGGTTAACCAAACCACAGTGGGACAGGGCACCTTTTCAGAACTATTAATCCATGAAGGGTCCCACATTTCCAATACAACACCCACTGAAGCAGAGCTAAACCCATTCCAACAATCCAACTTATTGTTGCAATAGTTCACGCCATCCACTAGTCACCACATTCCTGAATCTCAACTGCCAAAGAAAATTCAACCCACATCCCCACAGGAACATTCTGAAAGATCAATTTCCAGTGGGAAATCGATCAGGGAGAGACATCCAAGCCAAAAGATGTTGAACAGTGGTGACATGAAAAACTAGGGACCCAACAAATTTTAAGTTTCATCGAGACGGCAACACGACAAGAAGAAGGTCTACACAACGACCTCTTCAGAAATTTGAGCAGCAACAACAACAAGTTATTGCTCTTACTGATGAGCGTAATCAACTCCAAAGCGAGAAAGATAGCCTATGGTAGTAGCTAGATTAGGTAACATAGGTATTTAAAGACTTATGGCTGACATTCGCTGCCCTAAACACCAGGACACTTAGAGATATTTCTTCATGCTCAATGGTCAAGAGATCCATTTGGGTAAAAATGGCATGTATAAGCCTGGATTTGGCCAATCAAGAGCTGAGAGAGGAACTTGCAGCAAGACCAACATTACCAGATCCCTCTACTGTGTGTGCCGAGAAGGTAGCGAAAATGCAAAGAGATATGTAGAGCATGAAGGACACACTTGGAACGACAGCCAAGCAAGCATACAACTTGCTGGAGCAACTCCACGAGTGTTCCAATTCACTACAAAATTAATGCTTAACCCGTTTCGAAGCAATTGCAGAAGACCTTCCTCGAAATAAGGGGGACCACAGTTCCAATCAGCTGCACTTAGCTATATGACCAAGAAGACGTATTTGAAACATAGGTTCAGGCCATCGAGGAACACTCAAAAACAACGAAGCAACTTCTCAGGGACCTACAGAAACCTGTGAAACAAAAGGAAAAGGCAATTCAGCAACTGGCGTCTAAGGCTGTGTTGATTAGCGGTTGTCATTGATGTCAACCCAAGCAACACCAAGGGCTAACCCAATATTGCATGGGAATTTTTACCTACCAAATTAATATATTCTGGGTCAATAATTATTTTTATGGTATCTACTTGTCGAGATGTTTCCGTAGATATATGGCATGCCATGTAATTCTTCACGGTTTGAGAGATATTCATGTTTGAAGTTTGTAACCCTAGTTAGTGGGCTAAAACCCCATGGGGTTGGGGCATGGGTCATTGAAAATTCATAATTAATATTATTTAAGCTCCTAAAATCCCTCCCATGTTCACTTGTTGAAGCCCCTCTCAACTTAAGCATTCATATATATTGTGAACTTCATTTCCTCCTTAGGCAAGGGATTCGGTTATCTGAAACAGGTCATCGTGGAATTTTCGCTCTAAATTTTTTTCTACGAAGGCGCAGAAGCTGAAATTTTTATGAGGTGAATCTGAAATCCTAAGGAAGTTTTAGAAAAAATTTCAGATCAATTTGCATAACATTTGTGGAGATATGATCTGAGGAAGTAAGGGTTTTTGCAGGCTCCTGAAATTCATCTCAAAGAAGTGACCTTGGTAAAATCGTCATAACTCTCTCTCTGAGTATCAGATTGGAATTCTGTAAAATTTGGAAGATAGTGAACAGTAGTTAGTTTTCTCTCTATCAATTTCAGAGGAAAATGAGGAAAAAGTGACACGTGGAATTCCGTACAAGTGCGCTATGTTGAAACAGTTCATAATTAGGTCTGTGTGATAAATTGGGTATAACTCTCTCTTGAAGAATCCAAATTGGGTCAAACCTGTGGCATTGGAAATATGAATCAAAGGAATACTACAGGACCAAAAATCAGATATTGAGAATCTGAAATAACAAAGATACACCAGATTCAATATCGAGCTCCTCGTAGGCAAGAAAAAGCTAGATCATGTGTTTTCAAGGATTGCAAAGGACCAGAATTTCTATGGAAGAAAAGAAAAACAAGGTGCAGCAAAGGGTAGAATGACAAGAGCAGCAACCAAGGTGCATAACATCAGCAAGAAGTTCATCATATGAAGTCTTCAAGTGGGTAGCACTGCATACAGTCATTGTAAAGGTATCATTGTACTTAGTCATTGTAAATACATTATTGTACAAATTGTACTAGTGTCTATCTACCAAGGGTTGAAGAGGCAGTGTTGGGAGGTCTAGTATCATCATTAGGTGGTTGTGTCAAAGTTGGGGTTATGGTCTAGTATATCTTCTTCTTCTACATCATTCTATATCATTGTAAAGTGGACCATTTTCCCTGGTACGGGAGTCCATTCTTCTTTTATTCTTCTATAGGGTGGTAGGGTGGTGTTAGGGTGAGTTGTAGCTCATTGGGTGTTGGGGCATCCATTCAGTTGACTACTGAAGAATATCGGGCGTTGGAGCGTCCATCCAGTGGGAGCTGGAGAAGAATGCTTTTCTAGATTCTAGGAAGTTGGAGCTTTATTTTCAATTGGAGTTGAATATTAAAGAATTATTAGAAAAGCATTAGGTGGTTTTTTTCCCGGAGTGGGTTTCCACCTTAAAAAATGTGTGCATTTGTGTTCCTCTTGTTTGCTGCTATCATTGTACAAACACTGATAATAATTGAAGATTAACTAATGCTCTAATTGAAAGAAATACTGATTCACCCCCCCTCTTAGTATTTCCAACAATTGGTATCGGAGCTTGGTTCCTTCAATAGCAGTTTAACAGCTGGAAGGAGGTCATGGAGCATACCAAGAATGGTGTACCTCTATTCAATGAAAATAATTATGCACTTTGGAAAGGAAGAATGGAGGTCTATCTCTTAGCGCAAGGTTACGAAGTATGGGACACTGTTCAAAATGGATTTACATCAACTGCGGATGAACAAGGTAAGAAGAATTTGGTAAATGATGCAAAAGCAAAGAATATTATTATCAGTGGACTTATTGAATATTCTTATCATAAGGTGTTGGGTTGTAAAACCGCTAAAAATGTATGGGGCAAGCTTAAGAATATATATGCCGGTGACTCAAATGTCAAAGAGGCAAAGCTTCAAATCTATAGAGAAAAATTTGAGCAACTCAGAATGAAAGAAGATTGCAAAATTGCTGCATACTTTCAATACGTTGATGAAATAACCAATACTCTGGAAGGATTGGGAGAGCCAATTGATTAGAACACTATTATATGGAATATTCTTAGAATGTTACCAGGGAGATTCAACCCAAAGGTATCGGTCTTAGAATATAGTGCAAATCTGGACAAACTCTACAAAGAGGAATGACATGGGGTTCTCATAGCATATGAAATGAGACTTGATGAAGAAGAGGGTACTTCGCATCTAGAAACTGTGTTCGTTGCGTCTAAGAAAACCAATAAGGATAAACAACCTTCAATTGAAAAGACATGCACCTGCAAGTGTGAAGAAAAGGGATATGATGAAGAAGGTCTTTCAGATGAAGAATATGCTTACTTCACGAGAAAACTAAAAATTGGTAAGGGACAATTCAAAGGTAAACTTCCATTGATATGCTTCAGCTGTAATGAGGTTGGGAATTTTGCAACAAAATTTCCAAACAAAATTAATGGCAACTCAAAAATAAAGAAAGGCTTTAAGAAATTCAACAAGAAAGGATCCAAAAGGAACTTTCTCTCTAAAGAAGATAGCTCATCATCCGATGAAGACAATGATAGTGAAGAAGAAGCCAATGAGAGAGTATTGTTTATGGCCAAGCACAATAAGCAAGAGGTATCAAACAACGAAGAAGAAGGATGGAACATAGAAGAATTTTATGAGGAAGCAATCAAGCTTATAAAAGATCTCAAGGTAGAGAAGATATGTTCCAAAACTCTTGAAGAATAAGTTCAAGGTCTAAAAATTGAAGTTGAAGAACAAAAATGCATTGAAGAGTCACTTCAAAAGAAGTTGGAAGAAAGCAAGCAAGAAAGGAAAGAATTAGAAGGCGAAGTAGTCTCGTTGCATGAGGAAGTGAAGAAAGGAAAAACTATCCAAAACTATGCCAACAACTCAAGGGCATTGGAAGAAATCATCAACAATCAACGATCTTACAACGAAAAAACTGGCATCGGTTACAAAGAAGAAGAAGTAGGACCTTCTACAACAAAATACAATGAACCTATGATATCTGACATGCATGTAGACTTCATTGGAAAAGATTCGCAAGAACAACCTTGGAAGACAATTCCTCGACGAAAATTTCCATCCAGATACCAACATATTTTTTATGGCTACTGTTATTCATGTTGAAAATTTGGTCATAAAGTTGTAGAATGTCTCACGTAACCTAGGAACAAATACAATTCCAAGAGATCTGTCAAATATGAACCTCCCAGGGCTCAACGAAATATCAATAGATTTGAACATTTAAGAAATTATATTGAATGTTACAAATGTTGAAACTTTGGACACATAGCCAAAGACTGTAGACTTGAAAATCCTCCAGAAGAATCTTCGAAGCCAAATAATGAACGAACATGGAAGAAGAAGAAGAATGATAATTGTGCTCTCGCTCTCAAGGCTCAAAAGAACAAAGATGTGTGGTATGTTGATAGCGGTTGCTCAACGCATATGACTTGAGATAGATATAAATTTGTATCTCTGAAAGAGAATAAGGATGGAACCGTGTCCTTTGGAAATGATGGATCTTCAAATGTTATAGGATCAGGTACTGTCACTCTCGGAAGAAAAGATGTTCTAGCCAAGAATGTTCTATTGGTTGAAAACATGAATCACAATCTGCTCAGTGTTGGACAAATGTGTGATCAAGGACACACAATACTATTCAACTCCACGAAATGTGAAATCGGGAAAGGCGTGTATGGTGAAATTGTGGCTACAACAAGTTGAGCTCAAAATGACATATATGTTCTGGATGAAGCAAATAAAGCATGTCTAATAGCTAAAGAGGATGATACAATTATTGGTAGCAATGATGATCGACTAAGTAATAATTTTTCTACAAAAGTGCAAAGTGATTTAGAGATGTCTTTACTTGGTTGCAAATTGAGCATTGACGACTCATCTAAGGATGTGGATCAAAGGTTGTACAGATCTATGATTAGTAGTCTTATATATGTAATAGCCTCCCGACCAAATGTTATGCAAGCAATTGGACAAGTAGCAAGATTCCAAGCAGCACCAAAAGAATCACATATTAAATATTCGCCAGCATTGGAATATCTTTGCCAGAAGCTTGGGATTCTCCCAAGTTCTCATTAGATTTTTCTTTTTCAGAATATAAAGGGGGAGTAAGTGCACAGTCTGCAGGATGGTTGTGTGTCGCCGTGAGTGGAAGTGTGTATTGTGTCCCACAGGATGGTTGTGCCTTCAGAAGTTACCTTCACAGCTGATGTCATGTAGAATGTTAGAGAAGAGGCCAGACAACCATATGGAGTACTTGCATGCTGCTCTTTAAGAAGGGGAGATTGTTGATTTGCCGGCGTGTCACTGATGTCAAACCCGTTGGGAGACTCAAAGGCTGGGTCATATTGCAACAGGAATGGACCTACCAAATTAATATATTCTGGGTCAATAATGCTTTTTATGGTTTCTACTTGTCGAGATATTTCAGTTTATATATGGCACGCCATGTAATTCTTCACGGTTTGAGAGATATTCATGTTTGAAGTTTGTACCCCCAGTTAGTGGGCTAAAACCCCATGGGGTTGGGGCATGGGTCATTGAAAAGTCATAATTAATATTTTTGTTCTTAAAACCTTCTGTCCAAAGTCACCAATAGCCCCTCCAACTTAGGCTCATATATATGAACTTATTTCAGGATTTCACTAATAAACAACAGAATGCTCAACTATTGCAGAATGGGATGAATACATGGAGACAGGTGCCAAACCTAAGGTAGAAACAGGCAGAAAATACAAGAACTGAAATACATGATGAGATACAGACCTTGGGAAGGGTTTTTGCAGGCTCCTGAACTTCATATCAAAGAAGTGACCTTGGTAAAATCGTCATAACTCGCTCGCTGAGTATCGGATTGGAATTCTGAAAAAAGTGGAAAATATTTCACAATATGTAGTTTTCTCTCTATCAATTTCAGAGACAAATAATGAAACTGTGACACGTGGCATGTCGTACAAGTGCGCTCTGCTGAAATAGTTCATAATTAGTGCCGTGTGAGAAATTGGGTATAACTCTCTCTTGAAGAATCCAAATTGGGTCAGACCTATGGCATTGGAAATATGACTCAGAGGAATACTACAGGACCGAAAATCAGATATTGAGGATCTGAAATAATAGAGATACACTAGATTCAATATCGAGCTCCTGGTAGGCAAGAAAAAGATAGATCATGTGTTGTCAAGGATTGCAAAGGACCAAACTTTCTACAGCAGAAAAGAAAAAAAAGGTGTAGCAGAGGGTAGCATGACAAGAGCAGCAACCAAGGTGCATAACAGCAGCAATAATTTCATCATATGAAGTCTTCAAGTGGGCAACACTGCATACAATCATTGTAAAGGTATCATTGTACTTAGTCATTGTAAATACATTATTGTACAAATTGTACTAGTGTCTATCTACCAAGGGTTGAAGAGGCAGTGTTGGGAGGTCTAGGATCATCATTAGGTGGTTGTGTCAAAGTTGGGGTTATGTTCTAGTATATATTCTTCTTCTACATCATTCTATATCATTGTAAAGTGGACCATTTTCCCTGGTATGGGAGTCCATTCTTCTTTTATTCTTCTATAGGGTGGTAGGGTGGTGCTAGGGTGATTTGTAGCTCATTGGGTGTTGGGGCATCCGTTCAGTGACTACTAAAGAATCTCAGGCATTGAAGCATCCATCTAGTGGGAGCTACAGAAGAATGCTTTTCTAGATTCTAGGAAGTTGGAGCTTTATTTTCAATTGGAGTTGAAAAGAGTTATTAGAAAAGCATTAGGTGGTTTTTGTCCCGGAGTGGGTTTCCACTTTAAAAACTATGGGCATTTGTGTTCCTCTTTTTTTCTACTATCATTGTACAAACACTGATAATAATTGAAGATTAACTAATGCTCTAATTGAAAGAAATATTGATTCACCCCCCCTCTCAGTATTTCCAACAGTTTGATCCCAAACTCCAGGAAGTGTTCAAAAATTTTCTAGAGGTAATGGACGCGACTCAGGCTGATAGAGTTGTCACGGAGACGGAGCCTATGATAAGGGTATGGCAACAAGCAATAACTAAGTTCACAGAGCTTAGGAAAGCAGCAATGAGAAAGGTTCCTGAGTTGGGGCCTTTGTTGAAAGAGAGAAAACCGGAGCAAGAAAAGATAGAGATGGAAGCAACGGGGGAAACTAGGTCGGCATCAGAAGCTGTGACAGCAGGAAAATATTGACTCAGGACGAGTCAATAGCATTTAGTCAGAGCCTGTTGGGGCCTTTTTTTTGTACAAGACAATTTTGGAGTTGTGTAGAACCTGAAGGCAGGTGGCGGAGAAAAATCAAGGTAGGCAGGGAGTTGCGCGGTTGCGGAAAACCTGAAGGCAGGTGGCGAGGCATAAATATATGATGGCATAAATGGTAGAAACAGGAGACAAGGAATAAGCAGTAGAACTCCTAGTGATGAATAAGAAACAGAAGGCAGTGAAGCGGAAGGGAATAACTGAGCAGAAAAGGGGCAAATACTAACAGTGTCAGTCGGTAGGAACAGATAAGAAGGGAACAAGCGACTCTGAGGATAGTTAGGGAGGGAGAGGCTGATAGGAGAGGAGATCCTAGGGAGAGCTCTGTGGAGCCATATGTATTGAATTGAACTGTATTATACTCTGCGGATTATGTTTATACTATTTTGAGCCAAGTTAATGGAATCAGACTGTTGTTTTGTTGCCTATTATGGATTAGTTGATGCTTGATTAATTATGGTGTATGTGTGTATATTTTAAAATTTTAATTAGATACTCTGAATATATTGTTGAATGATAACTTTCTTCTTAAGGTTGAAATATATGAATGTCTTCTGTATGCACATAAGAGATGATTTGCGTTATTAATATTTCCTCGGTGTCAATGATCTAGTCTCTAATCTTAGTAAAGTCACGACACGCCTCGGGTGAGACTCCTTGCTCCCTCGAACAAGGTGAAAATGTAGGCATTGTCCTAGAATACAGCGGAAATCTTGTTGGCCTCAAGCCTGAACCCGGGTATTGCCTAAAGACCTCCTTTTTCACCAACACTTGTGGAGCAATGCAATGTATATAAATGGAAAGGGAATGCAAATACTTTTTTAGATGATCAATAAGTACAAAGACACAACTCTTATATGTATTGTTCGTAAGATGGTGATGAGGTCCATATATGAAATATCCCATCTCTCTCCTCGAAAATTAAGTGGTTGTAACAACCTTGCAGTATGGTTGTTTCCCTCCTCATTCTTCAAGCAAACTGCACATCTTCTGATGTGCTAGAGAACATACTCCTTGAGACCCTCCCATGAGAATCCTTCCGTAATGGCTTGATATGTCCCCATGAAATCTGTGTGACTGAAAAGGAATGCTTCATGTGTTTCATGTATAATCTTCTCCTTGAGCTTGGAGTCTCTAGTCAAGAATATTCAATCCTAGTAATAGATGACTCCTTCCACCACTCTATATCTCTCATCAGTCACTTTCCCATTAAGCACCTCACATGTTAACTGATTCTTGGAATACACCACTAATAGCTAGGACTCCCAATACGGATCTATACTCCTCAATGAAAATGTTGTTGGTTTATGTAATAAGGCACCTGTCACCTCATATCTCCCTCTTTGACATGATCAATGCCAAAGTCACATGTCGGAGTACTGCTATCCAAAATTTGATGCCTCTTTTTCAGTTGTTTCTACTCAAGAAATATTGAAGTTCATGGTGTTCAATCTTCACTTGGAAGCTATTTCCCATCCAAAACCTCCTGATTTTGGTCAATGTATGTATGAAGACTCGCAAAACTCTACCATATATGGAAGACTCCTTCCAATGTGGAAGTATCTTCTAACTCTCGAAGGCTACGTAATATCCCTCTTGCACCATACTTGTGCCATCATCCACTCTTGAAGCATCACCTTTCAGTGCAAAAGGCTTGGTGAGAGTTGATAATACTGATACCAGAAAAATATTCATCTCCTCCTTGAGCCAATCAAAGGCCCTTTGCGCTGTGCTGGTCCCATACAAGGCTCTCCTCTTAGCCAGATCTATGAGTGGTGTCACTTGTTCTGAGAACTCTTTAACCAACTTCCAATCTAGGGGCCTCCCTGGTTGAATGCCTCCAAATAATAAAACATCATGGTCCAGAGTAAACTTCATATGTGAGTGGATTGATTTGTCCTGGATTTTTTTGCGCAAATCAATCTCCATATTATGTGTGGAGGCTTCCTGAGGTGGATATGTTTGCATGCCCCTGATATTTTTATGATTACCACTCTTCTTGTCTATCCATGCCATCTGCAAGACTTCCCAATTTGTAGTGACCTCCCCCAATTTAATCATCCACCGCACACCCAATATCAAATTGATGTCATGGGTCTTTACCAAAAAGAAGTGATCTATCAGGGTGTATGCCCCCAAAGTCATAGTCAATACCGAAACACACTTCTCCCTCTGCTTAGTCCTAGGGACCACAACTGGGAATCCTTCAAAATCACTGGTGGGTATGTCCCCCCTCTGCACTAGTTGGGAATCAATAGGATCATGGGTAGTCCCACTGTCTATCAATACTGACACATGATATTCCTATACTGTGCCTTGGTCTCCCCATGTTAGATTCTTTGGAACGCCCTGCAAGGATGCAAGGGCTCCTCTAGTTGGAAAAATTTCTCCATTTCCACCTCCAAGTGGTGGTGGATCTCCTCCTGGTGCTACAACACGGGTATATCCTTCCAACTCTTCCTCTTCCTCCTCATCATTATTGGAGAATACCCCATCATCACTAAGAGACCCTTTGTCTTGGTCCTCTCTTGAGGGAGGAATATTCATAGCTTCCTCTTTTGACTAAGAAGAGAACTCTTGCTAAAGGGGGGATCTTGCCCTTGGAAAAGTATTTTACAAGTCTCTAACCATCTCAATAACATCTTGGAGCGTAGTTGGTATAGTGGATTTTACCAACTTATGCAAAGGCTCTACTAGCCCATCCATAAACATACACACCCTTCTAGCCATGGATAGATCTGGCACCATGACTAAAAGTTACAGGAATTCAGATATATAAGTCTCTGGATCTCCTAACTGCTTGGGCTTAGTTATCTCAACAAGGTGAGCTCCTGGATCTCTTCAGTCAAATATTTCCACCAACCTCTGTTTAAATTCTGCATAAGCAGTTATACTGGCATGTCCCAATGTAGATAGGCCATGAAACCACCACTCATGTGCTTCACCTTCAAGGTGAAACACTACTATCTTAATGGCCTCCATCTTTGAAACACGGTTTAGCTGGAAAGAGATGTCTAATTTCTCTACCCAAGCCTTGGTTGTGCACCTGGGTGACTCATCAAAAATAGTCAGAAATAATCTACCCAAATTATGTTGCCGACCATTTTCCTTCACGTACCTTCTACCTCTATTGTGATTATCGGGTCTTCTATTATCCTTGATCAAACAGAACCCTTGGAAGCTTAGATTCTCCTTTAACCTCTGAGATAGAGATTCATATTCTAGGAGATAATCAACAAGAGTCTCCTCCCTTTTTGTTCCTCCTACCTCGTTTCCTATTGCTAGGAATATAGGCAAGGTGGAGGGTTGTGGAGCTGGTTGTAATGTTGATTGCTCACACCAATAATGTGAGGTGCCAAAACTATATCCATGTTGAGACCTTTTTGGGGTCTCTTTATGTCTTTCCATCCTCATCTCCTTGATTTCTCTGGAAATATCCTACATATTTTGGAGAAGAATTTTTGGAAACCCTCTCCAATCCATTGCTCCAAATTTATAGATGTAGTGCCCCCAAGCTGAGCCAAGAATATGCTTTGATACCACCGTAATATTCCAAAATGGACAAGACATGAATACAGGAAATAAAATTGGAAAATGTAGTAAATACCAATACATCAAAACATGAGAAAATAATAGATCCATTTTATTATATACAAAAGCAGAAAATGAGTACAATATCTTGAGGAAAAGGTCACTCAAGTTAGGAAAAACAAGCCTACAATGATCAAATACACCCAAACATGAAATGTTGATGCAACTCAAAATGCTAGAGTACCATGGCAGTGCAGTCCCAGTGAGTGTCACTGCTGCTGGAAAATATAAATACAAATATCTTCTGATATATTCCTCCAAAAATTGTCGGGATCAGAGATCTAAGCTCCCAAGCACAATTCCAAGACAACCCAGAAGGGGTTTCCGGAAATACACCATATGATAAATGCAGCCCTAGGGAATAATGCTCTACCACTAAATCACTTCTGGGAGATGGATGATATGACAAGGAAATGGTTGCAAATTCTCCTCCCTAGCTTTTTGGATGAAGGGTTGCTCCCCTCACTAGAAAAATAGCTCACAAACTTGGGCACTAAGCCCTCCACTGCACTGCCCTGCAAAATAACGTATTTTCTGAAGGAAACTACAGTTTAGATGATGGCAGAGGCTTGGCTTGATTCTGGATGGTGGAATAATGCTCAAGGAACATCCTTGCTAGTCTTCCGGATGAAGGGTTGCTCCCCTTGCTGGAAAAAAAGCTCATAAACTGGGTCTATCAACCCTCCATTTCTATTGCCTTGCAAAACAACACAATCCTAAAGGAGACTGCACTGTGGATAATGGATGAAGCTTGGCCTAGTGCCAGATAGTGGAAATGAAGCTTAATGAACCTTTCCTGAGTGGGCACTCGAAGTCCCCCGGGGATGAGGGTGGGATTTTCGCTCGGAAACACCATTGTGCTAAACAACACAACAGACTCCGCTAACAGCTGAAGCATGCAAAAAGTCATAAAATACCAATACATAAACAATAATCAGAATTCCTTCTATGGCTTCCATCCCCTTTATTATATTCTTGGTGAGCTTCCTCACCCTGGTTCCCACTCATTATATATGCTACTCTCATGCATACACTCCTCCTCCATGAGTGCATTGTCTTCCATTAACTCTCCACTACCTCCATGATAGCATTGTTGATTTGGTCAACCTTGACCCTATCCACATGCTTTAGCCCCTGTTCACACCTAAAAGTGCTTTATTTATCTGGTACAATGATCCACATTCACATTAGAAGTCATTTTATTCCTACTAAATAGATTTATGGGTCTCTCAACCCACTTATTCACCTATATTATTATCAAAAACAAAAATTAATATTCCAACTGGCTGAAATCTAATTGGGAATATTCCACTTGAGAATGGATGGGACAAATTTTAGCTTTTGGTCATCTAAGGCATAGTCATAAGACTTGCATACAAAAAAAAACTAGAACATGAAGGTGGTAGGATCCTTAGAAGTAAGTCCATGGAAATGTGGAAGGGTTGAGGGACTAATGTTCTTCATTATAGTTTCTCGATTAGTTTCTCTAATGGGAAAGACTCCTTGGGCCCTAGTTTCAGCCATGTCTTGAATTGGTGAAGCAGGTTCCTCAAGTGAAGAAAATTCCTCTTCTTCTCCAATAGGTTCTTCAAAATTTTCAAGTGGTTCACCTATAGTTTTTTCTACCTCACAATCACTTAAAAAGAATGAAGGGTGACTATGTGGGGGTTTTTGGTAAGAATTTTCCTTCGTTATCCATAATCCTACGAGGAATGAAAGTCAAATTTCTTTTGTATTTTCCAATATTTTGGAACTAAATGTAAAATAAAAATAAAAAGGTATTCTGAATCATAAACAAACATCTACTTAGACACCCCCTCAGAAACAGCGCCAAAACATGGTGAGCCTTGGTATTGCACCAAGACTATTGTGACTCCTAGAGGCTACTCAACTTTACTTTTTGAATCGAGGGTTCATAAAAACTTAGAGGTGACAGTTTTATATGCACAACAGATGAGTTCTACTCATGCCATCATCATCTAAGTTCTACAATGAGGTGCTACGACTAGAGTTACTTCTAGGAAAGGAATTCTTTCACACTTCTAAATGTAATATAAGACTAGAAATAAATCATGACCATTACTCTATAAAAAAAGGAAAGAAACTACTATAGATCACTTTGGTTCATCTAGCTATTTGTAATAAAGATAAATTCACACTTATGCTAATGGAAAAAAGGAAATTTCCCTAAGTCGAATTCATAAGATAGATTGTTGAATTGAATTGTAGAAAATGAAATAATATAGAGAACACATACTGAATCAAATGACAAACTAAGTCCTATCTACTTATGCTTAACTACTATATTTAATCATGCATCTAGTAATGAACTAATCACACTCCAAAATGACTTTGTTTTGGAGCAAAAGAAGGAGGCATTAAGGTGGTCTAAGAGGGACCTTGGACCAAAGCTTCGGAGTTGAAGATCTATTAGTGGCTTGTATAGGCTTAGATGAGGTGAAAGAGTGATTTTGGGCTGAACGAGAGAGTGTTTGGCACTGTTATAGGAACCTGCTATAGGATTTCATGTAGTGCTACAGGATGCTCGGAAAAGCTACAGGAAATAGGCTGTGTGGGGTTTGAGGCTAGAAATGGCGAGGAAAATGTTAGGATAGGTGGGGTGAAGGTGGATATAGGTAGATTAAGGGTAGAAAACCCCTTGGACAAGCTCCAAAATCTTCACAAAGCCTATCTTGCACCCGCAAGGTGGCTCTCAGTGATGTGGTGGTGATCTCTAAAAACAAGGTTGTAGATGACTTGGATGGAAGGTGGTTGATGAAGGGTGAAGACTGAAGATGATGGTGTTGAAGGGGTCCTCTGCTACTGCTCTATTCAAACCTGAAATCAAACTACCTGTTCATGCATTCATCATTGACAAACTTATCATAAAAATGGTGGAAAATAAGAGTTGCATTTACATAAACCTACCTATGAAACTAAAACTTAACTCTACCTCTACATCTACAACCTATTCATGATAAGAAAATTAAACTATCTATATTTTCCAAGAAATCATAAACTAACTCAGAAATTTTGGTCTTTGGTGGATGTCCTTCCTCCTCAAGCTCCAATGGAAGAGGTCAGAGGGAGAGGCTTAGCACACAGTTTTGAGGTTTCATATGCTACCCAACATGAAAAGAAGGAATCTAACTGCTACAACATGAAAGAAAACATAAGTACACAAGAGAGACTGAGGCCAATGGATTGGAACCTAACCCACAAGCTTAGCTCCCTAAAACTAACTCAGTGGAGAAGAAACCAAATGCTCATTTTATTTCATAACCAATCTTGTACAAAACATATGAAAGTCATAAATGTCTAATACAAAATCCAAGAGTTCTCTAGCTACATCCAAAATTTGAATCCTAGTGAGCTCTTGCTCTGGCCTATTTATGCTAAAGTGTATATACCAACAGCTCCCTAAAAAGCAGGTATATGTTCCCTTGGAACTCGAGAGAAGTGGAGCTTGGCTCCCTTTGATATTTCACTTGCTTTGTAGCCTTTGATTTCAAATTGTTGGAGGAGAATATTGAGGAGATATTTGTTGCCTTTGGGAGTTAAGGAGGTGGTAAAACCTCCTACAATCGCTCCTTATTGTCTACTCTGAGCCCTGATTATGCAATCTTCCTCAAAAATGGCATTATTCCCCTGATTTTCCTGCATTTAAACCACATTAGGCCTTGAATCATGACAAACATTAATACACCATTCTCACTAAGAAAAATATGACAAAATGTAATTAAATGTGTGAAAGAGAGAATAATTAAGCTAAAAATGTGACAATTAACCCCTTAGAATGTACCTAATGATGGTGCTCATCAAACTCCTCCACTCTCAATTTCTCCACACTTCCTTTCTCCTTCCTTTTCATATCAAAAAATAAGCCTTTTTTAATGCTTCAACTCTGTATATTAAATTAGTGTTATGTGAAGTGTGGAGGAAGAAATCTTGACTCAATATTTTGCATACCATTTCTTCTCCACTTCCCTTACACCCATTTTCTGAACAATAAGATACGTCGTGAATACAACGATGCACATGTTACTTGTTAAAATTCCATAAGGTTCTCCACACTAATTTGCGTAAAATTTGCACTAATTTACAAGTGTATGCAATAACAAACACAAGTGTGTTGCAATGTTCCACAGTTCTGCATTCATTCTCTCTTCGCACCGTTCTCCCTCTTACCTTCCTGTCACACAAAGAGGTAGGTAAACGATAGTGGAAGAATATTTCATTATGAAAAGTATGTAGGTTTCTTTATAAACGTGGTACTCTAGCTCTTACATAGCAACTCAATCTCACACAATGAATGCTTAATCTGTATCTCTACATTTCAAAATATTTTTCCACAATGTTTTGTACATCTACATGCATTCTCCCTCTGCACAATTCTCCCACACATATTCCTTCTGCACAATACTATTTTTTAAATGATTGAAGCCACTGAAACTACATCTCTCAAAGAGAAGATTTTTGACACAAAAAACTCCAGTACTATGTGAAGGAGGCTTTCTTCGTAGTTTGTATTCGTATAAGGCTCTTGAAATTATCAAATGAACTAAACGCTAGATACCATACTTCCATAAAACATGTTATTAAGGATATTTCTCTTTATTACTTTAATAATTAGCGTGGATGTTTAGATGATTAACACAAATACTACTAGAGCAACCAAATGCAAGCATGTTGTCCATAACATTTTTACACATCAAATCATATACCGATACAACCAAGGATTACCTATAAACATTAGTGTTTATAACATATTATATTACATAATAATTATAATAATAAAAAATCATTTATTACTAGAGCATGTGAGCAAGGACAAGTATGCAGGGGCATCCATATATGGAAAAATTGTGTCGAGACAGAAATGTTTGCGAAGATGTGGGAACTTGGATTGACAGATACTGATTACGCTTCAAACAAGTCCCCACATAGATTGAAGAATTAATCAATGCTCAACAGCACTATTGATATCAATTCATCAAAACGATAAGAAATCATCTCATCACTCAACTACTTAATAGCATTTACTCTAATGCATTGTGTAATGATTATTGGTTGCAAACATATCAATAAAATTACATCTATCGATTTTTAAAATACTTCTTCTATAATTTATTCGGTGAATCGATACCTAATTGGCACAATTAAGCATTTACTATTTGTAAAAAATTCTAGAATATGCACAGGTCTCCGCAGCTAGTATGCCTCATATAAAATTGAAACAATGTGTAGATCTCCTTTGTACACTTCTATTTGCATATTTATTTTGCATGATGGAATATTCCTCTGTATCTTCACACTCTACACATGTATAATGATTATTGTTCATAAAAATATCAAGAAGAATGTATTTATCGATATTATAAAATAGTTTTTTCAACATTCATTTGGTGAATCAACACATAATCAGCACACTTGTTAACAAGTATCTGTTATACAATATTGAAACGATATGCTTCACACACTTCTTGTGCATATTTCTTTGTTTGTCAACAACATTTTCTCAATTATCGGATAGAAAATAATAATCGATTTGTAATAAGGACATTATAAAAACATAGTTAAGGCTTAATTCTATTATTAACATATATCTTTTCAGATATTAATGGCAGGTACTATTGAGATCATAAGCATTTGTAGCAGAGTAATGGTAAAATCATTATATATTTAGAGCTTATGTGAATTCAAGTCTATTGAATTTTGCTAATGGTTTTTGTTTCTTGATTCTTGTTTATTCATGCTACATAATTGTCGTGTTTTTACGTTGTTTAGTGTAAGAAGAAATTGTAGTGGATGCCTCTAGTCAAGTTATTTACATATGAAATGTACTTTGCGAAACAATATAACCATGCACAGATCTCTATTTTTTATACTGGATACTTAGAAACAATCACATTGAATATAGTAAACCATCAACTTTTATTTGTCCAAATTGCATGAATTATGGACTTTGTTATGATTGCATGTAATCTAGCTATTGCTTACTAATTTTGTTATTAGCGACAGAACGTGAATGCCACATTGCTTTAATCAATTAATCTCCATCTCTGCACTCTGCAAATTGCAATGTGATGCATAACCATTTCATTATTAGGATTGATTAAGATTTTAATATTCAGTAATCCACGTTCCAAAAAGTTGGTATGTGCGGATGGGTAACTTATGCAAAAGTGCAAAAAAAGAACAAAAGAAGGTTTTGTCGCACATATTTATTTCCACACATCCTTCCACTCTTCTAGAGTGGAAATTGGTTATGGATCAATGTTTATGCATGTATTTTTTGAATAAATTCCAAAAAGACTATTTTATAATATCAATCGATTTGTTAAAAAAGTATAATCATTATACAATGTTGATTTACCGAATAAATTCTTACATTAACCAGAAAGGGAAATAGACGAATATGAAAATTAAGTTATGGAAATATGTTAAAATTAGGAAAACGTTTTTTGGTTTGTGAAAATATTGGGAAAATAATATTTTAAACCCAAAGCAGAGTAATGGTTAAATCAACAATGATCTACATTGATGCAGGGTATAACCAATGAATTAAAGAGAGGCATATAGATAAATGTCACACACAGAAATTAAACATTGCTTATTCTAAAAATATGATTATATGTTATTTTGTTATTTTCGATTTCGATAACAAACTAATATGGAATCCTTCTATGCTTTTATTTCAATATTTTGTGTTATTATTTGTTGTTATTTTGTAACTTTTCTTTTGCAATATGTTACTATTCATTTAAACCATTTCTTTTGGGCCTAGGTCCTGGTTCATTGAAATACAAGTCTAAGTGGGTTTTTTTTATTACCTAACTCTTTGTCCTATTTAATGTAAAATATTTCTTTAGTTTAGCCCATCCATAGCATTTTTGTATTTGAGTCTTTTCTATTTTCTTGTAAAATAAAAGATGCCATGGGAATAAGGCAGAGTGGGGCATGGAGTTGGTGAATGAGCAAATTCAAGTTGATGGAATTTGGAAAAAAATCGTTAGGGGGAGGCTATTAATCGTAGCCCTATCAACTGGTACTATTTTAACAACTTTGCATGTGATTAACGCAACTTTGGTAATGAGCTTTCATATCTCAAAATTATTCTGGAATAACGATTAAGAAAGAGACTATGGATGGAATATTATTATCTCATTCATGAATGTTCTCCAATGCAACCAATGGAAGATGTGAGATCGATTATCGAATTTGCAGACGAGTCACGAGTGTTTACAGGAAAAACTAAATCACATTGAAGGTAGATTTCCTTATATACCCCCAAAAACATTGTCGGCTGCCAAATTCCGTCGTCGATTAGTTTCGAACATAAAAAATTGTTCCATAACTACCCCTCATATTTAATATATTTTGGATATGAATTGATCCTCCATTTTTTTTGGATCTATGCTTATCTTCATTTTTTGGTAATGAAGCAACTTATTGTTAAGTTTTTATTCACATTATAATCCTTTTTTTTTGCATAAATTGATACTTAGTTTAATTTAAAAACACTTATAACATTTTTTATCATTCCAACTTTCCCTTTTCCTGCTATGGCATCTACATATTTTTTTTCCTTATTTTCATTTATTTTTATTTAAAATTCAATGAGATTATCATTTTGTTTCATTGGGACGTCATATCCAATCCATGTGTGCTTGAATTCATTTTTATTCTTTAATCGCTTATCCTTCACGCTTTATTGATATTTCCCGATTGCTTCGATCATTAAAAAAAATTATTTACATAATGCACAACACCATGATATGATGTTTAAAATGGAATAAAAAATAAAAAATAAAGCTTCTTAGGGATTAGTAGCAATCGTAGTTATAGCAATTTCAGAGAACTCATTAATGAAATATCCATTCACAAAATTAGATTAGATTTATCTGCACTACAGAATAAGAAAGCGTGATTTGATATAGTCCCTACTCCTTAACAAACTTCCCCACACCCAATTTCCTTGCACACATGTTCAAGCCAAATGACAATTGTTTCCATTTTTTCTTGCTAGGAAATTCAATAATGTTGAATACACAGTTTTTCTCTTCGCACACCCATTCTCTCCGCACAACACCTCTTCCTAAAACACATTAAAAAAACACTTAATTGAATAATCGATAATAAGGGTTTAAACCATGAATGTAACATAAAAAATACACATAGTATTTGAAAATTTACGGAAAAATGATAAGCAAGAGAATTTTTACGATGGAAAATTCATGAGGATGACAAAATTAAGGATGAAAGTTTTGTTACATTAGGAATTAAAGTTTTGTTCCTTGCTCCACTCACTAAGCATAAAGTTACATTAGATACTAAGTTTTTGTTATATTTGATACAAATTTTATCCTTAAAGTTTAAATGTTTTTATGTCTTCCGAACAAATTATCTCTAGAACTGTGTCCCAAATTATTATTTATTTAATAACATCTATCATTGTGAGTATTGAGTGAGACATGTGCGAAGCTGAACTAAAATAGTGAAGAAGAAAGTCTTGTGTTCCTTGCTTCGCCCCTTTTTTCTCCACACAACAACACTTCTTCATGCATAACCAAATGCAAATCGTATTTAGAAAACTTGAATACAAGGTTTGTTATTTTTTATGGTGGATAGAATCTTCTTGCGGACAGAACGATCTCGCTAGATTCAAAGACAAATCTAGAAACAAACAAACAAGTAACTGTAAACTTTCCTTAGTTTATAACTGAAATATGATATATAAAAAATGTGCAAGAACCTCTTACCTTTCTACGAAATTCTTGTAGATGTCCCTTGATGCTTTCAAAAGACTTTCCTTTTTGCTTCAAGAGAAGATCTGCATAAATGGAATCAAACAAGGAATAAAATCATAACTTAGATAAATATTGAAACAAAATGTGAATGGAAATTGCATCATAGAATATATCATAGCATTAATCCAATACTAAATTATAAACTATGCAAAAGATCAAGGATCTTTTCAATGAGCATCATAACAAGTGCAAATAGGAAAGAAATAGTTATTAGTATTAATCTTGAATAAAAAAGATATATCCAACATAGCATTTATGTTTACAAATATCCTTCCAATAGTCTCCAATCCTCCCTTAAGTGACAATCTTCGAGCCTCAATATGACAACATAAGTTTACAATCCAAAGTCCTCTTTACCCTCTAGTCTGTGTTGAATTTATAGGCCAAGAGAAGATATGTGTTGGGAAAAACATCGAGAGGGGGGTGAATCAAGATTTAGAGTTGACTGTATTTAGAGCTGACTGAAAACTTTTTACTTTTTCTTTGAGAAGATTTCCATACGCGGTTTTTATGAACTGAACTAGCGTATGCACGCAGAAATATAGAAGGAAACTAGCATATACTGATTTATCTTTCAGATTTAGAGAATCAGTATTTTAAAAAGATTTATCAGTTATGAATAGGACTAAATAATTAGAATTTATGAGCAGTAAACAATAGTATAAAGAATCACACACATGAAAACCAATATTTAAGGTGGAAACCCAAATTGGGAGAAAACCACCGCTGCTGTCGTCTCTGTATTCAATCTTTATTATACATAAAACCTTTTACAACATTGTACTGATGCAGACTTATACTAGTACGCAGGCTTCTACCTGCAGAAGGCTGTAACCTTCTCTCGTTTTCCAGCTACAACTGGAAGGGAGCTCCAACCCCCTGATCTCATTTACTAGCCTCTCCTGGAAGGGAGCTTCAACCCCCTGATTTCAACACCATCTTCTACGGCTGAAAGCTTCTACTGCCATACTGAAGGTTTCAACCTTAAGACCCACTCCAGACCACGTTTCATCAATTTTCATACTGGATCAAACAACTTCAACACAACCCTTCACTTAACATCAACAAACATATTTTGCCCAATACTTCAAACAGAACAGTGAGACCATTGTAACCAGAATATCAGAAATAACCCAAACTTCAAAATAGATATGTAGATACAAAATCAACCCTGAACATTCATTAATTCAAATAGCATACGCTACTTTTATTCACTGAAGCTGAGTGTATACGCACTTTCCTCCTCACCAACCTGCGTATGCCTCTGTGCATATTGCACACACCACTTCTATTCACCGAAGCTGCGTGTATACGTGATTTTCTTCGTATCAACCTGTGTATAATTCTGAGAATACTGATTTTCAGAATGTGATCAATCTCAGATTCAGATTTGAGGCTTTCAGCCAGACACCTTCTCAGCAATGCAGAACCTTTAGACAGTCAGTCAGATTTAACCATGTTTTCTCACTCATTGATTAGATTTGTTCATTATCAAATTAGCAGCATACTCCATATTCAATCAACCCAAAACTTCAAATAGACTTCATTGACCGACAACAGAGAGAAAACATAAATCACAGAAGTAATATCTGTAAATAAGCTTCAGAAACCCTAACTTCCATACGCGCTTTTAATGAAGCAAACCTGCGTATATACACACTTTTACCGAGACAAACTAGCGTATAGATCTGTAAAAGATAAATTATGCAGAACAGACCAGATCTATAAACTTACCTAGATTTATTCAATTTCTTCATCATACTTGCACCAGGTCTTCATCATTTCTTTTGCAGATCATCCTAGAGATTCATCATTTCTAGATCTAGAGATATTGAACCTTCAACATATCCATAGGTGCATAATAGATTTAGATCTATCAATTAAGAACAAAGTTCAACCATGCAGATATTCCTTAGAGGAATTTATTCATCAACAACCCTTACACATGCACACCTTGCACTATGATCCTCTTCTCCTTATATAGTTTTAGCCTTTACCAATACCATGAGCCAAAAAGACACAACTTCCGATGGTATTCTTGGATGGAAACAAATAAACCATACAACACTCAATAATGTGCCAGCTTTAAGTCTACTTGATTTGTTGATCTGAGAGAAGCTCAGATGCCCCAACCTTCTATGCCATAGCCAGTTTTCTGAAGATTTACTCAAGTAACATTGTTCTTTGCAGTTCTTCAATACATACAGGTTGCTTGGAGTTCTTTTTCCTTTTACAATTGTTTTACCTGTATCAAGATCACGTACCACACATTCTTTTGAACTAAAGACAACTTCAGTTCCTTGATCACACATTTGACTTACACTTAACAGGTTATGCTTTAATCCATCCACATACATGACATTATTAGCTTTCACCTTTTCTTTTAGAAAAACATACCCTTTTCCCTTAATGACAACAGGAGTATCATTTCCAAATGTAACATTCTTTTCCTTTTCTAGAGCACTATATGCAAGAAGTTTGTTTTTGTCACCTGTCATATGTTTTGAGCATCCACTATCAATGTACCATTGATTTTCTTCACCTTCTACAAATAAATCTATGCCACAATTTTCAACCTGTAATTCCTTCTTTTTCCACACTTTGGAGCTTGAAGGAAACTGCTCTTTTGGCTGGACTTTGCTCCTGCATTCAGATTCTTCATGGCCAAAGTTATTGCAATAAGCACATTAAACTTCATTTTGAAGAGGAGAAAAGTTGTTATAGGTATTCTTCTTTGTTCCAATATCAATCCTTTTCTTTCTTGCTTCTCTTGTCATGATGGTTTTATATGCAACACATTGAACAACTTTATGACCAAAATTGTGACATGAGAAACATTATCCATTGAAGAAGAAATTTCTGCGATCATGAAATCTTCTACTTGAATTTACTTGTTGATTGGTGTTTCTTTGAAAGATATTCCTGTTAGTGTTCTTTGAATTGAGATGATCATGCTTTACCTGTAAATATTCTTTATTCCCTTGCTGAGTGGCAGCATGTTGTATACCAGCTGTAGCTGCTTTTAGATAATTTGGTGCTGAAGCCTGAGAAGATTCTCCGATATATCCAAGACCTGTCTTTATAAGAGGAGAACGTTGTACCTTGATAATCTCATCTAAGGTTTTAGATCCTTTAGCAAATCTAAGATTCAAAGTCTTCACTTTCTCAATTTCTTTTCTTAGACTTACTATTTCACATTCTAATTTCTCATTGTGTTTCTCCTTTTCTTCAAGCTGATTTTTCAGAGTTTCTATGGATATTTTACTTTCTTCTATGCATATTTTACTTTATTCTAAGCATTTTTTGAGTTGATTGAATTCATCAAGAAAATCATTTTCCTCTAAAGCATCCATAAAAGTATCTTTTTCTTCTCTGGATTCTTTTTCAAATGCCATGAGAAGTCTAAGATCTTGTTCACATTATTCCTCACTGTCAGATAACCCATCACTGTCTTCATGAGTATAGTAACTTTTTCTAGTGCTAAACCGATTCTTATTTCTTCTTGCTACTTCCTTCCCTTTTTCATGTGTTTCTTTATGAGGACACTTAGCAGCATAATTACCAACTCTTCCACAAGTAAAACATTTGAAAGGAAGCTTACCTCTGAACCGTCTTGTGCCAGGTTGGAGTTTCTTTATAAAATTTACCTCATCTTCTTCTGAGATGTACCTTGATCCTTCTGTCTCTTGTAATTCTTTTAATTTTGTAGAAGCTCGAAAGACAGCTTCTTTGACTTCAGATGGTCCTCCTCTTCTCATTTCACATGCAGTTAGTATGCCATGAAGTTGCACCACAGTAAGATTTTGAAGATCCTGCTTTTCTTCAAGAGCAGAAACTTTTGACTCAAATTTTTCCGTTAGTGATCTTAAAATTTTCTCAACCAGAGTAGATTTGGTTATTGTTTCTCCCAGATTTCTCATACGATTTACAATATCATCAAGATGTAAAAATAATTTTGCAATGCTTTCCTCATTATCCATTTTTAGATTCTCATATTGAATTCTGAGAGTTTGGAGTTTAGCACTTTTTACCTTTGCATCACCTTCATAACTTAGAATTATTTTGTCCCATATTTCCTTTGCTGTATTCAGCTGCATGACTTTGACAAATTCTGATTCAGTTAGACTTCCCAATAGAGCATTGACCGCCTTTGCATTTGTTTCATAATTCTTTCTTTCCATTGGATCTGTTGGTGTTGCGGCTGGATATTGATATCCTCCTTCAACAATAGCCCATACATCTGCTCCCAGAGACTGAAGATAGGATCTCATCCTTGTTTTCCAGAAGATTAAATTGTTTCCGTTGAAGAGTGGAGGCCTGATAGATGCTGTTCCATCTTGATTGCTCATCTTGTTTGATCTTCCTTCTAGCGGCTAAGCTTTTTCAAAAGGACCTGCTCTGATACCAATTGTTGGGAAAAATACTGAGAGGGGTTTTGAATCAGTATTTAGAGTTGATTGAAAACTTTTTACTTTTTATTTGAGCAAATTTCTATATGCGGTTTTTATGAACTGAACTAGCGTATGCACGTGGAAATATAGAAGGAAACTAGCGTATACTGATTTATCTTTCAGATTTAGAGAATCAGTCTTTTAAACAGATTTATCAGTTATGAATAAGGCTAGATAATCAGAAGTTATGAGCAGTAAACAACAGTATAAAGCATCACACACATGAACACCAAGATTTAAGGTGGAAACCCAAATCGGGAGAAAACCACCGTTGCTGTCATCTCTGTCTTCAATATTTATTATATAGAAAACCTTTTACAACATTGTACTGATGCAGACTTATAACAGTATGCAAGTTTCTACCTACAGAAGGCTGCAACCTTCTCTCGTTTTCCAGCTACAACTGGAAGGGAGCTCCAACCCCCCGATCTCGTTTACCAGCCTCTCCTGGAAGGGAGCTTCAACCCCCTGATTTCAACACCAGCTTATACTGGCTGAAAGCTTCTACTGCCATACTGAAGGCTTCATCCTTCAGACCCACTGCAAACCACGTTTCATCAATTTTCATACTGGATCAAATAGCTTCAACACAACCCTTCACTTAACATCAACAAACATATTTTGCCCAATACTTCAAACAGAACAGTGAGACCACTGTAACCAGAATATCTGAAATAACCCAGACTTCAGAATAGATATGCAGATAAAAACTCAACCCTGAACATTCATTAATTCAAATAGCATACGCTACTTTTATTCACTGAAGCCGCGTGTATACGCACTTTCCTGCTCACCAACCTGCGTATGCCTCTGTGCATATTGTTTTTCATAACATGAAATGCATACGCCACTTCTATTCACTGAAGCTGCGTGTATACGCGCTTTTCTTCGTATCAACCTACGTATACTTCTGAGAATACTGATTTTTAGAATGTGATCAATCTCAGATTCAGATCTGAGGCTTTCAGTCAGACACCTTCTCAGCAATGCAGAACCTTTACACAGTCAGTCAGATTTAACCATGTTTTCTCACTCATTGATTAGGTTTGTTCATTATTAAATCAGTAGCATACTCCATATTCAATCAACCCAGAACTTCAAGTAGAATTCATTGACCGAAAGCAGAGAGAAAACAGAAATCACATAAGTAATATCTGTAAATAAGCTTCAGAAACCCTAACTTCCATACGCGCTTTTAATGAAGCGAACCCGCGTATATACGCGCTTTTACCGAGACAAACTAGCGTATAGATCTGTAAAAGATAAATTTTGCAGAACAGACCAGATCTATAAACTTACCCAGATTTCTTCAATTTCTTCATCAGACTTGCGCCAGGTCTTCATCATTTCTTTTGCAGATCATCCTAGAGATTCATCATTTCTAGATCTAGAGATCTTGAACCTTCATCATATCCATAGGTGCATCATAGATTCAGATCTAACAATTAAGACCAGAGTTCATCCATGCAGATATTCCTTAGAGAGATTTATTCATTAACAACCCTTACACATGCACACCTTGCACTATGATCCTCTTCTCCTTATATATTTTTAGCCTTTACCAATACCATGAGCCAAAACCACACAACTTCCGATGGTATTCTTGGACGGAATCAAATAAACCATACAGTGCTCAACACTGTGTGCAAAAACCATGGTAATGCCCCTTGGTATTATAATTTTGGAGCACAAAAGGGCATACGCGACTTGGGACGTACTTATCCGCGTGCATACGTGACTTGGCCTTTAAAAACTCGTGTATACATTGTGACATATTATATTTATCATTTCTCCGGCATTTACTGGAATTCTTTTCTCTGTCACATCTGAACTAAACTATGGATACATCATTATTACATATGTAATACATAGGTTTCTATCCAAATACAACTCAGCAAGTCAGTTTCCATCAGAGACAACCATCGAGTAGGTTTCCGCTGAGAAAACTCATTGCATCATACCAACAAATCCTTCTTTGTAAGGTGAATTTATAGGTCAGGAGGAGATAGTTAGAGGTCCTCTTTCTAAGGATCAGATCCACAAAGAGGAGGTTTAGGGTTCCATCATGAGAGAGAATATATTCATGAACCACGGGATGATGCCCAACAGGTAGGGGATCGAGTCTTTATTATTGGAATAATATTCCCCAACAATGCTTCTATAAATTGCTTTTTATTTTTACCTATGTTTAAAGGTTGTCACAATTTTTAATGGAAGACAAAGCGCAGAATTGCGAAGACTATAATGAAAAAAATTGTGTTTGTGTAAGAAATGACTAGGAAAAGTGTGACGATGTTTGAACTTTTGTTTTTAAGTAATTTAATCTAGGATTCTTATTATTTTCATAATGGTTTTGCTTCCAACATTGTAGGGGATTTCTTGCAAGAGTTCATAGGATAGTGAAGATCCATATTTGCATTAATTTTCCTAACGATAACAAAATGACATGTAACAGACATAACCCTAAATTGAAAAGTCAAAAAAATTGTTTGAGGACTGAAGCGATTTATCATGCAAAATGTTGGACTAGAGACCTTAAAAAAACAATCTATAATTACAATTAATATTTTTATATAATAATCACTAAGGTAGGAATGTTAGGTCCTTATAATACTAGTGTAGCCCCTTATTGTTATTGTTAGTGTATCCCCCTTATTGTTATTTGTGTGCCCATGTAGTCCCCATATTTTTATTATTATGCCCCATATAATCACACTATTGTTATTTTTGTGCCCTTCAATTATTATTGTGATGTCGACTCTGGTTATATTGTTACCCCTTAGACTCCTATATCTATAAAGAAGGTTTTTTAATTTGAATCATCCAAGAATTGTTCATTTATGTAATGTAAAGGAGGTTTCCCCATCATAAGAGGCTGATTTCTAATTCATTGATCTATATTTTATTCTATTTTGTGAGCTGGTTGCATAACATTTGGTATCAGAGCTTGGGATTCTAGGGTTTAGCTTCTTCAAACAGGACATCTTGGAATTTTTGCTATAAATTTTTTTATATGAGGCTTAAGAAGTTGAAATTTGTACCAAGTGGAGCCAAAATCGTGGTGCACTTCATGTAGAAATTTTAGATCTTTGTTTTCTATAGTTTCAGAGATATCATCCAAGGAAGTTAGGGTTTCTGCAGGCTTCAAAATTCAGTCTCAAACAGTTGACCTAGGTAAAATTGTCATAATTTTTGTTTCAGGTATTGGAATTTAACTCAGTAAAAGGTGGTTGAAAGTGCACGAGCTATAGCTTTTTTTTTTATAAATTTCAAAGCTGAAGGTCAAAAAAATTACATGTGGGACTTCGTACAATTTTGATCTACCGAACCAGTCTATAATCAGGACATCGTGGGATATTGGGCATAACTTTATCTTGAAGAATCCAAATTTGGTATGATTTTTGGAATTGGAAATATGATTTAGAGGGATACCATAGGACCAAATTTTATATATTAGAGATCTGAAATCATAGAGATACAATAGTTTCAATATTGATCTCCTAAAAAGTTAAAAAAAGGTGTGTAGCATAATTTTTGTTTGAAGAATCAGTTGGAAGTGATTTAAAGGGTATATTAAAGCATATATATCAGTCATTGGTCCTAAAATTCCTCTCAAAAAAAATAATTCTACACCCATTAATCCCTCATAAATCTCTACTATGATGCATGAAGAGGAAAAAGTGCAACATGATATATTAAAATTACTAGACCAAGTGGAACAAATTTCGCTCTCGCAAAGAGTAACCAAAAATGATATTGAAGCTAATATCAATGGTATAGAAGCAAAACTAAAAGACAACATGGAATACATGAAGAATAGTCTAAAATCATACATGGAAGGTTTGAAGGAAGGTTTGGAAAAGTTGTTACAAGAAATGATTCCTAATGGCGAAAAGGTAGTAGATGAAACTCATGATGAGAACAAAATAAATTTTAATCATGATCTCATAGAATATAATGTTGGATTGAAGACCCACCATATTCCAAATATATATATGAGGAATTTTGATGGCAAGGATACGGTAACATGGGTACTACATGTTAGGGTCCTATAATAGGATTCATAATTTTGAATTGACTATGTTTTAGTCTTGTAATATTGTACTTCATTTTTTTTCTACACATTGTTTTCCCATATTAAAAAACGTAAAGAGGGTAAGTCCAAAAATAAAAATCAAAGGACTTTAAGAAAAAGATCAAAAAATAATATAAAGTATGAACCCCACCAAAAAAAAGAAAAAAATAGATCCTGAAAGTGATGCAAATTCAAATGCCACTACTTTTTATTTTACTTTGCAAAATAATATTGTGTGAAGCTTGTCCAAAATGCCACAGTCCATGAAGATCAAACAACTTAATCTTGACTCGTTCATGCTTTAAATTTCATGCTGATAGTTAGAGAATAAATATCTAGCCAAACTTTTTAATCTTTGCATATCAGTAGTTAGGTAGAGAAAATAATGAGCTCATCAGTTTAATCTGAGCCATTGGAATTCATAAGGTTAGAATTAGATAGTTTGCTTATAAAAGAAAAATAAAAAGGGTTAGCAAGCTCAAATGCACCCAAATAAATGAAGAAAAAATGTTAGTGTAAATGATGGGTAGGTAGAAGCAGTTTTCACAAGGCATGGAAAGCATCAACTTGGTAATTTCATATCACTAATTTCCAAAAATCCCCTTCCCCTTGTTTAAAACCCTAATGCCACTCTTAAAATGAATTTTTCACTTGTAAAGATATCCCTCCCCTTCATATTAACTTTTTTCCCTTTCTTCACTTATTTTCCCTTACTAAACCCCTTTTTCTTAGATTAAAATCCATTTTCATTTTAAAAAGTAAAATCTTTACTAACTCCTCCTTTCATTCAAAACACCCCAATACCCACTTATCCAAAGTTTTTGTTTAAATATATCGAGTCCCAATGAAAAAACCATCCCCGATACTATTTCTACTTATTTCTAATGTATTATTAACATCATGTTCATATATAGATATTCCCACACATATTACATTCAACCCCGTCTAATATATATAGTTAAATTCATTCACATGTTTAACTATCTCCCGCTTAGATTAAAGTCCCAACCCCATATTTTATTATAACATATGGTTTTATTAAAAACTCAGATGTATATAGTTCATGACCCCACATATATACCATTTATACTAACCTCGCCTATGGTATACTCTTATCCATTTCATATACATTAAAACCCACCGCATAACATTATCCCTCGGGCCCTGCCTATCAAATCCCTGAGTCATCCCTCAACACCCATCATCCGTTAGATCTCCTTCCATCATATTCGACGACCAATGAAGGCTTTCACATCCCCGATTGCCCAATATTTAACATCATTGAGGGGTTTTGAAATGAGAAGTTTCACAACCCCGCTCCTTTGCTACATGGCAACACCACAGTTCATCGCATCCTCAAGCCAAAAACCATTTACCAGTTTTTCACCATGCGAAAACCATCCAAACTGTTCTTTCCACCCGTTATGAATACCACCCCTCCATTTGAATTTAACCTCGTGCAATTAAGTTTAACCAATGTTGGTTAAAAACAAATAAAGTCACCCTTTCTATTCTTTTCACCATTATTCTGTTAAAGTTTGCGTAAAAAATCCTCTACTGACCTATTCCAAAGAAAAAGAATATCTGTCGACCTATTTTTAAGCTAATTCAACTAGAATTCAAACCTTTTGATGCTAAATCCAGTGTAGAATCAGCCTGAAGCCTTATTAAGACCACTTTGAAACCTATTTCGCTGCCAAAAAGCCTCAGTTGCTTCTAGAACCCCTTCTACATACCAAAGATTCATTTTCTAGGTATTCTTGAAGAGCCAAGATCCATTCTTAAGAAATCAAGTAATAAGTTAGTTAATTGAATCATTTTTGAAGCTTTGCAGACCATAGAAAAGCCACTAACGCCATCAAACCCTTTTTGCAAACCATAATCACATTTTCAGAGGTATTATTGAGGTCCTCAGACTATTTCCTAAGCTAGAGAGTAATTAATTGATAAAAATAAACAAAGCAATGGCTTCCCAAGGCATTGTAACAGTCAATCCTCTGCAACCTACTCTTATTGATGGTGAACATACCCCCCTTGCAGATAAAGACTTCATAATAAACGACCCTGTCATTGATTTCAACCTCCTTGAGCTCCACTGTTGGAGCCATGATAAATTTATGGACCAGTTTGACGATATATACCTTTTGGGAATCCAATTTACCCAGGTATATCCTCCCACAGACTTTCCAATTCCTAGAAATCATGAGGCTTTGTCAAGTTAACTATTTGTCAAATAAAAGAGCCTTAATAAGCCACAACAAGGAAATTTTGTTCACCATTACTACTGAATCCATAAACCAAATGCTTCAAATTCAACCCAAGTCTGATGAAGCCCCTCTATCAATTGAAATCCTTACTAAGTTATACCTGAAACTTGAATTTCCAAAGAGGTTTCAAATATTCCAAACCTTTTTTCCTTCATCAGTTGAAAGCCCAAAGAGAAATCCTCCCTATGCAACCTCAATTTTCTCAGAAAGAACAAGAAATATTATTACAATGTTGTCTTGCATTCTAGGCTATTTCGTAGATGAATTTGTAGATGCTTCAATACTAGGCTTTATGTCCATTTTCTATCGAGGACATCCCCCATCCTTCACATTTAACTTTTCTCAGTACTTATCAGATGCTATTCATAAGCAACTTGTTAAGTTTCCTGAAGAAGGTGTCTTCAAATATTCATCAGTGTTCTTTCACATGTTCTTATACTTCTAATCTGATAGGTTTGCAGTAAGCCTTCAAAAACTGGACACTGAAGGAAATTCACATTTAGTTGTCTTCTCGACTTCCTTAATCAGGAAAGATTCGAGAGATTTTACATACAATGACTTCATTGATTCATTTATTTATCCAATTTCCAAAATGCTAAGAAGTAGCAGTGAACCAAGAGTCAATGAAGAAATAAAAAAGGTCTTACAATTATCAGAACACAATAGGATAGGAGACTGGTATTTATACCAGAACCACACTAAGATCAAGGTGTATGGCTATCAACTCACTCCATATAAGCTACCCAAATACCTCCCAATGAGGTTATTTTCATTTGAATATATCAGGTAGATCCTAAACTCTGACGAATTGAGTTTTCTCTCAGCCAGGAAAAAAACACAGTTTATGATCAAAAACTAGATTGGTCCTTTTATTTGTAACAATAGAGGTACTGGTCAACAGGCAGAAAAATGTTTACAGGAATTTAATTTCAGTGAAAGTTTCAAATGGAATTATGATCCTTTAGGAGTTATCAGCAAGTTAAGAATCAAATTAAACTAACTCCTTTTGTACATGAGTCCAAACCAGAAATAAAAAAGTACTCCAACTAGTCAAAGTGGTTGGAGAATACTTTGAAAGAGGCAGAGAAGCAAGGTGATACTAGTTCCATCTTTCAAACTCCAGCCCCACAAGATAGGAAATCTAAGAGAATAAGAGAAGAAGGATCATATTCAACTCAAACCACTACAGAGACCAAATTCAAATTGATGTAGAGGAAGAAGCCCAAGCTAAACCATGTAAATGAACAAGTTGAGACAATTGAGATCATTGATACAGACACAGTGGTAAAAGAGAATGCACCTCCAGTAGTTTTAGAGGAATCTCACCAACCTTCAACATCTAATACTTATATTATTCAAAAGAAGCATAGTGTTGAAGTTTCTTCATCAAGTAAACCAACAGATAAAGAACAAGATATCATGCATAAGTACAATAAAACTCAAGAATGAGGCATTAAAAGCATATACTTATGCCCAATACTGGAAGCAGAGACCTAGTGACCAGAGCATGTTACTTTCTGCATTTGATTATAAAACTAGGAAGATGCAGATGACCTTCTTGTAACCAACAATAAAGAATCCAAAGTCATCAGCTGATTATACGAAAACAACATATGAAGTTCAAGCCAAATATCTTCATCCTATAGACCAAATATAATTCCATAAGCAAGTTGGAGAAATAATATACTCCACAATGACCAACAAAGCCATGAGTGTACAAAAACTACAAAATTTTCTAGAGAACATTAGAGGACAGTTAAAGCTAGAGAAGGCTTCCTCATAAGCCGAGGACAATAGAATTAAATCACTAGAAGAACTGGTCATAGAGGTAATATATGATCCCAAGAACATTAAAGTTGCAGAAGAACTCATCAAGAAAAATAATGCATACATTGTTGCATTAAAGAAACAGCTCAAATTGCCTCCTACTGAACATCCACAGGCTAAATAAGTGTTGGAGAATGAAGGATAAAAATATGAAATGATGAATCTCATCATTCAATTGATAAATCAACTGAAAGAGATGGAAAATGAGATGGATAAGTTAGTACAGGAGAAAAATTCCAGCATGGAAGCAATCCCAGTCACTGCTATTCCTATAGTCACTACAACAGTTCCTTCTACTTTAGCAGCTTCAGTGGCCACATTTATTCCAGTAGCTACATCACTTCCCAATACATCAACTACAAAATCATCTATAGCAGCAGCTCATCCTCGTGATGAAGCAGGTAAACTGGTTAAAGCAATGCAGCATATGTCCATACATACTAATGAAATAAATATACTTAAAGAACAAATAAAAATTATAGAGGATGAGAAAAAGCTAGTTCAAATCATGCATAAGAATGAAACACATAATTCAAACAGATTGACTGAAAAAGTACAGAAGTTAGAGAAATAATTAACATTGAAAGAACCACTTGCTCAAGCCAAGCAGCAGCTATGGGCCAATATCATTAACTCTGTTAATGATATTTGGCCATCTATCCAAGTTATCTTTGAGCAAAAGGATTTGATCAAAGCATTGAATGAAGCCATTCAGAAAGTAAACGAAGAACTTGGTAAAAAGCCAGAAGAGTCCACTAAAATCATCAAGTTTCTTAATTCCAAGAACAAGCAGGAATTAGAAGAAATCGGCATTAGTGACAGAACCGAAAAAATCCTTGAGGTCAGAAAGGTTATTTCTAAAAGGAACTTAATGGTACAACTTGAATACAAGTGTCAGGACATGGAACTTGAAATAACTAGATTCATTGTGAAATTTTATATTTTGATGCAAAAAGGCCTACCCAATCCTTTGGTTATCAATGACAGATTGATGAAACATGAGGATTATGATAAGAAAATTAGAGAAGTGGCAAAGGAAAAATCCAAGAATTCCTCCATGAAAGGAATGCCTACAGGAAAAGTGCTTTATCAGAGTTTTGAGAACCTCTTTTACCTACAACATGAGGTAAATCATATATTCATTAACAAGCCTACTTTTGCAAAGTACACAGAAGATAATGAAATTCTCAGAAGTATGGTAAAGATTAAATTACCAGATGCAGAATCTTGGGAGACGTTATGTGATTTACTTTGAAAATGAAAAGTAAAATAGACCAGTCAAGGTAAAAAACAAAGCAGTCAAAAGGTCAAATGTAAAGCAGTAACAGGTTAAAGAGTATCAGAGAAGGCATATAACAATGAAAGACAGATTTTAAAGTAAAAAAAAGAGATGAAAAATAGATCTAAAGGAAGTCAGCTTAAAAGACACTCAATAGCATAAAGACAACCAGTGTTGAGCAACAACAGTCAGAGAGAAAGAAACAAAATATCAACAAGCAAACAAAAAATCCAAATAAGAAGGGACAACTAGCACTTTGTCTCCTAGGTGTCTCTATCTTCTTGCATCAAGATATTTATTTCGTTGAAGATTGCCACAAGAAACAGTGAAGGAGGCATCCTGAAACATCATTCTTGATCCTAGTTGGAAAGTGATCACCTAAACTAGGTGGGGCCCACACAGGTGATTTTTGTCGCAAAGTCTATTTTTAGACATGTAGATCATATTCTATGAGTTGCGGGATGCTATTTGTGGATGGTTGGTCAAGTTGGAAAAATACATGGATTTCTATTTTTAGACATGTTGGGCAGAATCAATTTTTAGATTGCCAATCTAAAAATAGATATGTCGAATATTATTAGCTCTTAATAATATTTGGACTCTAAACATTATCTTATTCTCTTGGAGCACTTCAGTTAAGTGCACAGATGTGGCACAGGAGCTGACAGAAGGAATTATGCTATTCATGAGGGTTAAGTGGAGCTATTGCATGGATACTTTAGTTAGAACTCATGTGACAGAGTTTGGTGGAGTTGATTGAGGAAGTTAGTGGAGTTGTATTCAGTTTAACTAATCTAAACATAGTTGAGCTATTTGTATTCAGTTTAACTAATTGATACAATTTGTGAGAGTGGTGTGAATTAATTATTAATTAATTCACTAATTATAAACTCATTAATCAACTAAAGAATACATCAGTTAACTTCAGTGCATGGACAGTTTCAGTGGAGACCAGTGCAGAGATAGGTGAAAGGGAAAGTGTGACTATCAATTGTGACTATAAGTGATGCATGGTTTGCATCCAACACTCAGTAGAGGTGCCTATAAAGACTGCGTGAGCAAGGCTGGGGTAATGAAATTCTCATCAAGAGGCATTCTTCAGCAGTGATTGTGCAGTAGAGGTAGGCTATCAAGTGGCAGAGATTGGAGCATGTGTTTTGCTAGATATAGCTTGATTAGTGTGTAGCAAGTGGAGATTATACCGAGAGCTTGTGAGGAGCTTTGTATGATGATTGTTACATGATCTCTATGAAATATATAATATACATATAGTTGGGGGTTTTCAGCTTTAAGCTTTCCCATTACATACTGTGTTCATATGTGTGGTTGTTTATGGTTTTAATGTGTGCATGCAATTGATTTTATTTCCACAAGTAATGATCAATGGTAGAAGAGATTATGTATTGTGAATGAATATAAAATAGTGTGTGATTAGGAGAATCTCGGTGGATAACATATCATTTATTCAAATTTCTACATGGTATCAGAGCGATAGTGATCATTGGAGCAATTACAAAGCATTGAAGCAGTTGAGTTTTAGGATAAACTCAAGAAAATAAAAATGCAGAAGAATGACACTATTCCAGCATACTTGACAAAGTTTTTCCACTGCAGGGATGAGCTTCGAAGTATAGGAGTTAGTGTGGATGAGGAAGGACAAGTCAAGAAGGTTGGGATTCGAGAAAAGAATCTCTACAAACTTGAAGTAGATGGGATTTCTACGGAGCTTCCTACTGTTGGGAAGTGCAAGAAAGCCATGCAATTGAAGCTTGAGAGGGAGCAATATTTGCATGCAAGTAAGAGTGAACCTTGGGATGTGGAGCAGCCACAAGATGAGGATCATGGAGTGGGAGAAACCACTCATGCAGAGGAACAAGGTGGCGATGGGCGCAGGGAGATGCAGCCATACCGCCAAGTGAGAGGTGGGGCTACATGCATCATTAATCCCAAGAGGAGATTGGTAGGATTCATGAGGATGGTGTGGATCTCATGAATAGAACTCCGACTGCGCTCCATACGAGCAGCAAGAGGTGATCAGTGGGATTGATGTAGGCATATCAAAGTGAGCGTTAAGCTCTGACACCGAGCTAATGTGAGTTTGACAAGAAGGCAGCAGTGCATGGGTGCAAGAGGCAGTTGGCAACAACGTAAAGGGTTCCTGATGACATGTGCAGTTGGTACCAGTAAAATTCGAAGACTTTGATGATAGATGCATCATACTGATTGAGTTGTTTGAAGCTTATTTAGTTTCAGAGGAGTTGCAGAGCAGATGCATGGAGTTTCATGGTGCTTGTGAAGGTTGTAGGGAAAATGCATGGAGTTGCATGTCGCATGCAAAGACAATCCTTTCTTGTTGAGAGGGCGTGTTGAAGATGGAAAGAAGAAACAGTGAAGGAGGCATCCTAAAACATCTTTCCTGATCCTAGTTGGAAAGTGATCACCAAAACTAGGTGGGGCCCACACAGGTGATTTTTGTCTATTTTTAGACTATGTCTATTTTTAGACATGTCGATCATATTCTATGAGTTGCGAGATGCTATTTGTGGATGGTTGGTCAAGTTGGAAAAATATATGGATTTCTGTTGTAGGACATGAGTTGGCTTAGGAACTATTTTTAGACTGCCAGTCTAAAAATAGATATGTCGAATATTATTATCTCTTAATAATATTTGGACTCTAAACATTATCTTATTCTCTTGGAGCACTTCAGTTAAGTGCAAATATGTGGCACAGGAGCTGACAGAAGGAATTACACTATTCCTGAGGGTTTACTAGAGCTACTTCATGGAGGACTTCAGTTAGAACTCATGTGACAGAGTTTGGTGGAGTTGTAGAAGTAGTTGGTGGAGTTGTGTTCAGTTTAACTCAGTTAGACATAGTTGAGCTAGTTTTCTCTAGTCTAACCGATTGATACACTAGTGAGAGTGACCTGAATTAATTATTAATTAATTCACTAAATATTAACTCATTAATCAACTAAAGAATACATCAGTTAACTTCAGTGCATGAACAGTTTCAGTGGAGACCAGTGCAAAGATAGGTGAAAGGGCAAGTGTGACTATCAGTTGTGACTATAAGTGATGCATGGTTTGCATCCAACACTTATTAGAGATGCTTATAAATATTGCGTGAGCAAGGCTGGGGTAATTAATTCTCATCAAGAGGCATTCTTCAGCAGGGATTGCGCAGTAGAGGCAGGCTATCAAATGGCAGAGATTGGAGCATGTGTTTTGCTAGATCTAGCTCTCCGAGAATTAAAAAATCCTAACAGCAAGACTGAACTTTAGTATCTGCCTATCAAAATTTCAGATTTGTATGAGTAGAAATTGAAGGATGTAAATTCAAGAGTGCAAACACAACATGTACAGTGGATTAAAAAGACAAATATATTAGGCCCACTCTACACAAATCTGCAATCTAAGAATTCAGGATAAAAAGAGCAGGCTCCAAAAACAATTGCATAAAAGTCTTTATTACTCAAATAGAAGAATGTCACAGCAAGTTGTCATCTCACAAAATCTCCTACTACAACCTACAAGCTAGAATCACTCTTATTATCTATTTCTACAAATATCTAACTAGTGTGCCCATCCTTTTCATTTATAAGTTAAGAGAAGGTGTTGTTAGAAAACATGCTAATGATAGCGTTAGTGGTGCATCTCGCTTGAGCATGAGCAACTCCCTCATAACTTTGCTTTGTATGCAAGGCTTTTATTTTAGAGTAGTGCATTATCATAGTAGATATAACTCCTCTCCCGAAGGTGCCTCATTGCATAAGTGTGCACTCATGAATGCACCTGAGATGATGTTGTTAATCTCCTCAACTAGTGTGCCATACTTGGTGGGTGTGACCCAACAACTAATTTGTCTATCCTTGAAGGTGTCGTTATAAGATTATAGCTGTATTTAAGAATATTTCTGATTGGTGTACCACAATCTAGCTCTGCAATCCTGGTGTTGCTCAACTTCTCAAGGCTGAGGTGAGACCAACTCGGACCAACTAGGTAATCTAACACTCTTGAGAATTTTTTTTTTCCAATAACCCAAGATTCTCCCCCAACTTGTCAAACTTACCCTTTGGTAGGAGCTTTGTCAAACTATTAACCATATGCAACTTTGTCAAAATGTGGTCCAACACTACCAAATCCCTAATGAACTTGGAATATTAGGAAATTGCATTGAATATCAATGTGTTTGAAATGGTCATGACACATTGGATTTTCATAGAGCTTGATGTAACTTTGATTCTCACAAGAGACAATATTGGGCTTCAACAACTGATTGGTTGACTCTACAATCAAGTTGTGAATCCATATAGCTTCATAATAAGTATATGAAACTTCAATATACTTTGCTTCAGTGGAATTGAATGCAATTGTTGTGTGCTTATTGTTGATTTAATAAAAATGATTTATAAAATGATAATAATGATGTTTAAAATGAGCCTTATGATGGTCTACTTATACACATTGATTTTTCATGAGGTGTACGGGTATGTTTATAACATCACTACCATTGAAAGCTTTGTCTTGAAAGCAAAATAATTAGAATTTTCTTTAGTTAAGCACATTTTTTTGGTGGAATGAAGTTTATCAGATATCTATTTATATTTTGTAGAGGTTTGAATTCTCTTGTTCTTTGAGTGTTGGTGTGGTTTCTTTGTATTTTTTGCATCATAGTCTAAAGACTTTCGACCTGATTGTTTAACATGAAAGCTTTATGCTTATTGGCAATATATTTGAAATACCTGCATGATCAAGAAACTGTTATGGTTAATTAAATTACTAATTAGGTACTACAGAAAGAGGATGATACCGAGAGGGCTTGCCTAGGTGACTCTGGGAGCAACCCGGAGGTGGTCAGACAAAGCTCTTCTAAGTTACAAATCTGAAGAGAAAAAAATGGTGATTTATATGTGGTTGCTCAACCTGGGTTGTATGTAAAATCTTGGCAGAGAGTGTTTACCTTTCTGTGTCTTCACGAAAATAGGTTGTCTGGTCACATAATAAGATCACTACATGTAAGTGATGGTTCTGTAGTAAGTTCTCAGCCTTATCTTCAGAATGGCTAACAGAGAAGATCAGATTTGAATATAGGATATAATTTGATGAAATTGGAGATTTAGAGTTAAATAAAAAATTGTGGTGATGTTTGGATGGGTGTTAATTTGTAGGGTTTTCCACTTTTATAATTTTCTTTGTTGTGCTTTCTACCGCGCTACCTAGTTGCTTTCCTGTTGCCCTAGAATTTTAACTTTTTCGATGTCTATCTCTCTATTTTTTCTTTCCCCATTTGAAATGTCATCCTTATTTGGTAGGTGTTTTCTTCAATATAGTGTGAATATTTTTCCATCACACAACTTCTATGGGGTTTGTATACGCAAATAGCTTTTAAGGCCCATTCATCAAGGTATTTGATGAAATGAAATGATTGTCGATGATCACCAACTAATGGTACCTGCAGAGATTTACTCTAAAAATTCTACAATTTTCCTGTGCCAACAATTATACAACATTTTAACCTCGTGAACTAGTCTCCTCTGCTCTCTTACCTGATGCTATAAGCACTTATTGTTGTTTTCAAAGATTTTACTCTCTAGTCCCATTGAGCTATTTCAGTTATTTGTGGACATTGATCTATTTTCATTTCATTTCTTCAATTTTTCTAACTGTTATGTGTTACCTTTGGCCAGTGCCTCCTTTCTTGCCTATGTTTTTTCTGCTTAAGTATTCCAACCAACCAGAGCAGCAGGGGCAACAGGAGCCACGCAGTCCAGCCAGAGCCCAGCAAGGGCAGCGCAGAGGCAGCAAGGGCCACGCAGGGCTGACGCAAGCCCAGTCAGGGTAGCGTAGGGGTAGTGTAAGCCCTTCAGGTGTAACGCAGGCCCTTACTGAGTAGCGCAAAAGCCGATGAAAGCCATTAAGGCTGACGTAGAGGGATTCAAAGCAGTATATTACTGCCATTTTTATTTCTCTGTTGGGTGAACCAATTTTGGTGCCCAGGATTGTTGTACTTAGAAACTGCATAATAATGAAAACCCTCCAGAGCTAGCTGCACCGATTTTCCCGCATTAGGTTTTTTCCGGAGACAGTTGTCCAAAAAATCCATGTGTCACTTTTTCTATGAGCATTTTATTCAGTGTTTGATCTATATGTGTGGGTTGCTAGTTTTATTTACTATTTACTTCACTAATTTATTGAATATTTCAGAAATTAACTTGTAACTTAATTCAAGTAGGAGAAGTAAATCAAGATACTGCAGTAGGGTTTCTTAGATTAAGAAATTTTCACATTCCCTAGGTCTAGCCCCATTAGGTCACCTAGGGCAACAATTTCCCGGGAATCTAGCTAGAGGAAAAATTCTATCTCCTAGAGGCAGTTGCATTGCTGGGTGCCCTCACTCTCCTCCGAAATTGGGCCAATTTGGACAGTGGAATCTCCAGATACCTCAAGCCCTAGCTCTAAGATCAAGTTTTTCCTAGGTTTTTCCAAGGATAGAACCTAGTAGGATCAATTTGACCTATCAAAGTAAAAACTCTTGTTTGATCCTTTCCCATCACCTTGTCCAGGATAGGAACATCATTGGTTGCTAAATTTCATCCCCGAACCTGGGTTGGGTCCACTTGGCCCTATGTGGTCCCATTTGGTGTCAAAGGCCTTTCATCAAGGACCATTTGGGAATCCAAGTTCCCAAAGGATTTTATGGATTTAGAACTTCCTTCATAAGTCTTATTCTTCTCCCTCAACCCTTCAATACCCCTCCTCTCTCCCTATAAGATAAATTCCCTTGCTTAAAAGGAAAGCAAGTCCCACTCTTTATTTTATCTTAGGGAAAGGGTTTCAAGGGTCACTTCCCACCTATTCATTGACCTATACTCTACAAGTGACTTCCTAAACTACCGGGACTCCACCCATCGGTGAAAGTCCATGAAGAGCAAGGAGCCTTAGCTGTGGTTACAATGGGCTAAGCCTTCATCGTTTCCCTTGTCCTAGAAGTTGCCCTTATAGGAACCCCTTTTAGGTCCACTACTAGTTTGAGTGGTAACAAGTTGTTCACAATTCCATTTGTGAACAACTCTTTGGTATTCCCACTTTTTCCATACTAGAGCTCCAAGATGAGAAGTCTAGGGCTATGGAGGCTGCCCTTCTTCTCACTGAATCAATCCTCTACAATATAGTGAACTAGGGCTAGTTGGTTGGCCCACTTGACTGTTACTTTACTCCTCAAAGTCTGCACATCCTTAGGCCCTATACACCTGCCCTTATACCAATTTTGTTGTCCTTCACCAGAACAAGAGTCAGGGCTCTTCTTTAACAGTAACCTAACAACCCTCCAACTGTACTTGGACTACCATCAATCTTCCCAACCACAATCAATTATTTTTACTGATCTAGGGCCCACAATATTTTCTTCATCTAGGGCTCTTCAAATCTGCCACCTAACAATGGTTTGAGTCCTCTCAAGATCATTGTTCTTGTGTATCGACAATTTGATCTTTGTTGTCCAATCTATGAACAAATATGAACTACTCCTCTTATCATACTTCTAAAAATCTGCAGATGACTGAACTAGGGTCAAAAATCAGCCACTAACAATCCATTTACTAATTTTTTATAGGTTTATTTAGATCTTTGTCTAAAACTCTATGGAAATTCCACCAAAATCAACTCCTCTGCATGTCAATCCATTCTTCATATGGCACATTTTTTTTGCATGCACAATCTTCTGCTCAAGTTCCACCCTCCTTTGTATATGTTGTCCCCACGCACACTGAATCTGCAAACCATCTTCCAGATCTGCGGTCCTTATTGCAGAAATAAACCTCGCTCTAAGGGTCACAGCCCGTCTTCTTCTACGCCAATTTATCACAGTCTTAAGGGCATACCTTATGAACTAAACATGCTAGGAAACTGTCCTAAATAGGGCATTATACTTATGTACTTCTAATTTTTGTAGAACAAACCCTATCCACACATAGAAAAAACACGACTCTTGCCTCCATAAGAGACTTGACCTAGCTCATATGGATCCATAGATTTTGGGCATTTCTTTGACTGAATCTTGACATGAACTTCAGATCTCAATGTCGACCCTCAAACTAGGGTTAACTCAGTCAATATTATGTCTGTGTCAACTTCTGTTATGGATCTAAATTACAGTGCAAGCCCTCCTCCATTTATGTTGGTCTTTATCACAAACCTTGCGGCCTACTAACCACCACAAGGCAAGATGGTATCAACCCTCTCTTCTATTTCATGTAGAAAATCTAACCAATGGGATTCAATCTGATCTTGTAATGTACTAAAACAAGGCATTGAATCCTTTCGAACAACTGAATCAGTATAATACATCTGTCATCAGAGTCTTCTGACTACTGCTAGCTACTGCTCCTGTCTAGTACTAGATTCTCTATGCTATTGCTGACATCTGCATCCGTGCCCTTTGAACTATTGCTAAATCTGATTTGTGCTCTATTATTTGACATATGTCACTCTGATTTCTGTCTTGTTGACATCTGACTACATCAATCTAACTGATCCTTCCTACTACTATTGTATTGTGGGCTCCTCCTAGCCAGGTTCGATCCATGAGACACGCCATCTCAATGGACCTTGCCCAAATTTCTTATCCTGGAATTATGTCTACACATAACCCCACCTTACACCTCGAGGTATGGTTTCTCCCTCTTCCCATTTGGCTCGAAATTTCCCACTCATGGAGGTCTCTTCTTGAGTGGACGCTTCCACTCGGTCTCCTCTCTGCTTCTCCAATTATGGAAGCTACTCCACAACCTTCTGAGACTGCTTCTCATGAGAATGCATGTTGAGAGGTAATTTATGCTCCCTCTAAACCACCAAGTCTCTAACCTCTGCCTTTCTCCTCAAAGCTTTGCATGCATTTGGTACCTCAAGTGCATATAGGTTCTTGACTCGCACACAGTGTAAATGTCTCGACCTTACAAAAATTTTCTAAAAAGGAGTTGATTTTAAATCGATGATATCTCCCTCATCCGAGCTCTGATTCGACCAATTTTTTTTTTCCATTTGGGTAGATTTTCGCAAGGAACCCAAATATTCTATTTATTTTTGAAAAAATTACACCAAAATCTTCAAATATTCTCTGCAAACTCGCCGCCAAAAAAATTCCTTCTCTGATACCATGTAGAAAATCTAACCAACAAGATTCATTTTGATATTGTAATCTACTAGAACAAGATATTGAATCCTTCCTACAATTTGCGGAAACAAAACATGATTGCACAATCACATATAAGTAAGAGAAATAAATTATCAATCGCACAACAACATGATGTATTTGGGGAAAGCAAATGCTCAAAACCCCTTTATCTCTATTGTGTATTGAGTCAAGGAATCTTGAAACAATACAATGCTTAATCTCTCACGAGATTCTATAGCACTCTGTCAATTGTCTCCCGTTGATCTAGGCAAACTCAGTCTATTACTTAGCCAATTCTCATCCTTACTTCAGCCTGCCTTGTGCATGCAATTCCTAGGGAATTAACTCCTTATTAATTAGGAAAATCAGTCTTCCTTGATTGCACAATCCATCATGACATCCCAATGACTTTATAATTGCACATGGGAAATTTTATCTGAATACAACTGATAGTTATGTTCCCTTTAACCTCTGTCTCAACTGGGTATTCCTCGAAATTGACATGCATGCAACTATTGATAGTGAATTATCAGTTATGTGATTGATCACTCATTGTGAATTAAATCTAATTTAATTCACTGGACCTCTCACTAGATCATCACTCAGTTAGAACTAGTTAAACTGATTTTAACTCATTTAATTGAGTTAATTACACTTGCACCCCACTAATGCATCAACTTCAACTGGACCCCAAAAATATTAGAATCCCTCTAGATGCCTCATCTTAGACCCTCAACTCGAATTTCTTGAGCTAACTCGGTTATCATGACTTAATTAACTGACACAAGTTGTTATGAGATGAAATTACAATTTATTGTCCAATTTATTTAAGGGAAAAATAATTTAGATGCCCCACATTCCTCACTCCTGGTGCATCAAAATTCCTCACCAGTGTGGGTGCATTTTTTTTTGTCCTTTCTGGTTTCCAATCTCACCATTTCTTGTTGCAAATTTCAACATTTCAGAATTTGATGCGGCTTTCACATAAAGACACCATTGAAATCACATGCCCAGATTCTCATGAGAAACCTCTCTTAAGCTCTATCTACCAGAAGAGAAGCAACAATATGCCATCCTACTTCCTAGCGCAAACCGACCACTAAGGTATGCAACATTCTTCTGAACCCTCACATGATGATCTTGCTCTTGGAGGATGATCATGACCTCCCTTTAACAACCCTTACTCGACCCTCGTACTCAACCTACTTTAGGACTACATCTCTCTTCACCCCCTTGATGTGCCAGATAGTGGGAATACATGTCAAACATGCTAATATATGCCAAGTGATAAGGCATGCTAAGATGATAAAGGGTGTGTCAATGCATGTCAGGGACTGTCAAGACAACAAAATGGAGAAAAAAGTTAAACTACAAGGAAATGAACACATAAAAGGGTTAATAATTCATCAATTTACCTTTTCCAAGAGGGGCATGCTAGGCGCACCAACACTAGGTGGAAATAGGTTCCAAGTGCAAAGTCTTAGTGCATTCTAAGTTCCAAGTATTCCTTTGTTGCTTCTAATCTACTTTCCAACAATTGATCATGACAAATAAATTTAATATTAAACCATGCCAAATCATACCAAGGCATCTCAACGTATTCCATGCATGCTAAGACTTTCCAAGCGCCAACATGTGCCAAGCACCAATATGTGTCAGGGACTAATGTTATCTGTGTTATGAAGTGGAAGGGAATTTTGAAGGGTGCTAAGGTGTGCTAGAGAGTGATAATTCGTGTTGATGAGTGTTAAGGAGTACTAGGAAAAAATTCATGGAAGTTAATGAATATGAGGAATGTTTACTGCCAGAGACTAGTGTTAATGAGTGTTAGTTGTCATGCCAAGGAGGGAGTGACAAAGCATGCTAAGCATTGGTAAGGCATGCTAGGGAATATCAAGGCATGTCAAGAATTCCCAAAGTGTGCTTGGGAGTTCCAGGGTGTGCTAATTATATCATGTGCCAATTAATAGTGCCAAGATATGCTAATACATGCTAGGTGCTAAGGATGTGGCGCAGGGTACCAGGGTATGTCAATATGTGTCAAGGCAACAAAAGGAAGAACCAATAAGAGGGTTAATAAGTCAAGACTTTATCTTTTTGAAAAGGGGCATGCTAGGCACACTAATAATAGGTCACAATACATGCCAAGTGGCATTGTGTGCAAAGTGCTAATGTATGTCAATGCATTCGACCAAGGTGTTCCAAGGCATGCTAGGGACTATATACAGCATGCCAACACATGGTAGGAGAGTTCCATGTTGTGCTAGCGCATGCCACCATGTGCTTGGGCGTCAGTGTCATCACAATATTTTCTAGGCACAAAGATGTTCCAAGACATGTGGGGTGCTAAGAAATGTTAGTGTGTGCCAAAGCATTAATTGAAGGTGTGCCTATATTGTTGAGGATTGTTAGGTCTTTCTTATTAATAGAATTGTCAGAGCTTGATTATGTATTAAATAATATATTTCCTACACACAGTAGTGGAACTTTATCTAAAGGGAATTTGCTAGATAGTAAACTTAATAGATATGAATCATGTGTTGACTCATAGGAAATCTCTAGTCAACTAGTCATTACTTGAGGGAAATGATACACACTAATTACTTCTTAAAAAATTGACTGACCCTAACCACTATGGCCTTGGACATATTATAAAAAATACTCCACAATAATGGTATTAAATCGTTATCTTTTGACAAAAAATATATTAACAGGCACACAGCGTCATAAAAAACTCATTGGAATGATCAATGATGACGGACATTTTTTGACCATCACCAAAAGTAACAAAAAGAGTATTGGTGAGGGTCATTAAAGGTTCGTCACTAGAAGTGTCACCAAAGAGTGAATTAGTGATGGGCCTTTAACGATCCTCACCAAAAGTGTCATTGAAAATGTCTTTGGTGACGGACCGTAAAGGACCATCACTATATACACTTACAGTGACGGTTTTTTAATGATCAATGATGACGGACATCTTTTGACTGTCACTAAAAGTAACAAAAAGAGCATTGGTGAGGGTCATTAAAAGTTCGTCACTAGAAGTGTTGCCAAAGAGAGAATTAGTGATGGGCTTTTAACGACCCTCACCAAAAGTGTCATTGAAAATGTCTTTGGTGACGGACCATAAAGGACCATCACTATATACACTTACAGTGACAGTTTTTTAAGGATCGTCACCATATGTGACATTCGTGACGGACCTTAAAGGTCCGTCACAAGCATGACCCTCACCAATGTGCTTTTTTCTTGTAGTGAATGCATCTATCATGTTTATATCAAGTGCTTGCAAGTTAGATTCAGCCATTAATTGTGCTAGGCCTTGACCCTTGATGATTTTAGTGGGTTTAATTTCCAAATCATATTCCAATATCACAGCAATCCACTTTCCTCTTTTGCCATCAGGGTCTTGTGACAAAATGTCTTTTACCACTACATGAGGTACAAATGCAATAATGTGAGAGTGTAAGATATAAACTCTGAAATCCTTCAAGGCTTTGACCAAAGCATAAGCCTATTTTTCCATGATATTATATTTCAGAGGTGCATCTCTTAATGCCTTGCTGAAAAATGCAATTGGTTGCTCTTGTCCTTCTGGATTTTATGTAGTAGGACAGCAGCCACAGTATGTTCTGATGCAAATGAAAATATGAGGAAGTCCTTAGTGAAATCAGGACTGATAATAACCGGTGCTTGAGTAAGTGCATGTTTGACCAGTTCAAAGGATTTCTTTGCTTCAAAGGTCCATTTAACTCCTATCTCTTTCTTCAACATGTTTTTCATATTCCTAAGGAGTTCTGCCAGGTTGGGTATGAACCTTCTCAAGAAATCAATATTTCCAATGAAATATTGAAGTTCTTTGATTTTTCTGGGGTGACTGATCTGCAATATACCTTCAACCCTTTTTGGGTCTATTTTAATCCCTTTTTCAGATATGATGTGACCAAGAAGCTTACCTTCTTGGAGAACAAACAATTTCTTCTTGGGATTTAAAGATAGCCCAAATTTTCTACATTTCTCAAAGACCTTTCTTAGGTGTACTAGGTTTTCTTCATCTGTTTTGGAATAGACTGTAATGTCATCTAAATAAATCACAATGAAGTGGCCTATTTATTCTGAGAAATAATGTCCATGGTTCTTTGAAAGGTGGCGCCTGCATTCATTAATCCAAAAGGCATTTTCACATACATGAAAGTGCCCCAAGGAGTAGTGAAGGTTGTTTTCAGTCGATCCTCAGGAAGTACCAATATCTGATTATATCCTAAAAATCCTTCTAGCAAAGAAATCCTCTTGGAACCAACTACCCTTTATAAGATGTGCTCCATTTTAGGCAAGGGATAGTTGTCCTTCAATGAGGCTTTGTTCAAGTTCCTAAGTCAATACAGAGACTTATCTCTCTTTTTTTCTTTCTTACAGCTATAAGATTAGATACCCACTCTGAGTATCTCACAGGGACAACAATTCCAACACCATACATTCTCCTAATTTATTTCTCGACCAGAGGTAACTGCACGGGGTTTATTATGCAAAATTTCTACCTAAACAGTTTCTGGTTTTCTTTAAGTGGTATCTTGTGCTGAATGGCCTCTGTGTCATATGCCTTTAAATCCTCATAGCTCCAAGAAAATACATCAGAAAACTCTTTAAACAACTCAATATATTTCAGTTTCATGTGAGCTGGCAATGTTTTAGATAACTTGATCATTTTAGGCTTGTCTTTACTGCCTATATTGCATTCCTCAATATTAGAGTCAGTGGATTATATTGTTGGTTTCTCGGCAACGTCATTAAAATCAAACAAGTCTTATAGAGGTGCTAGTCCTTTGGGTAAGCCTTTGTCTTTAGACTGAAGTACCTCTATGTCCTCTTTTCCTGAGTTTATGTACTCTTCTGTTTGATTTTCGAACTCTCTAGTTTGCAGGTTTATCTCTGTAATGGGAGGAGGTTCTTTTTCAACAGGTTGTTCCTCATTAAGACAGTCTTTATCATATTTTGAGTCTAAATTTGGCAATTGAAACTCATTTCTGGACTGTAGGAAGTCCTCTATCTGTTTATCTCCCTCAAATACCTGCCAATACTTTTCATTTTCTGGTACAGCTGGTCTATATTTCACTTGGACTATGAACTGTTTATTGTCATAGGGTCTTTGACATGAACTGGCAGCACAAGCTAAACCATTAGCAAGAATTTTTTGGCTTCTAGGGACAAAAACAAGTTCATATTCCTCAAAAATTTTCAAAAGGTCCATGGCATCATTTCTATAGGCTCTTAGTCTTGGATGTTTGGCAGTGTATTCTCCATTTATCTGCCTAATGATCAGTTCAAAATCTCCATGAACAACTATCCTCCTGGCTCCTAATTTCTTCAGTAACTGTAATCCTACGAGGAGCGCTTCATACTCAGCTATGTTATTTATGCATTGGAACTTTAGCTTGTATGAATGGCTTTCAGCGTAATTTTTCTCTGTGTTGTGAAGCCATACACCTGCTCCTACACTAGTTCTATTACAAGACCCATCAAAACTCATACTCCAAAGAGGGCTAGTTTCGGACTTATTGTTGTTTTCATCATTGTCCCCTTTGTCCTATGTGTCCTGACTGTTATTATGCAGTTCTATGGGTTCTGCAGCATTTTTATGTTGGTCTTGTTCCTTAAATTTTTCATGGAGTTTAAGCCTTTCTTCTTGACTCTCATGATTTGCACTAAACTGGTGGACAATGGGTTGTTCATACTCTCTATTTTGTTTTCTGTAATTTTCAGATTCGGAAAACTGTTTGAGAGCCTCTCCCTCCCTATTCTCTCCTTCCACGTTTTCTGTTATGTTGGGTGCTTGCTCACTATCCTACTCTAGTTCACCAAAGCTTTCATCATTGCAAAGAGTGAATGATTCTAGGTCTGTATGGACAGAATAAAGAGGAGAATTTTCGGATTTTTCTTGACTACTCACCATAAATTTCATGTGCAATTACCTATAAATTCTTCTACGTTGGCTGAAGATAGGGATGGTGGCATATGTCATGTCCATTTGCATGGTACCTTGAAGCTTAGCACCCCATGATCTTGAAAGAAGCATGCCATATTTGGGGGGCACATCAGCCACTACCACATCCATTACTATGCATTTGGCTGGGATCTGGGTCAAGTTTACACAAAGATCTTTGATCAGGCCTAAGCATTTTACTCTACTGGAGTCAAAAGAATACAAATATTTATATGGTTTGGTTATCTCAAGGCCTAATCTCTCCACGATTACTTTGGGCATGAGGTTATGTGAAGCCCCTAAATCATGCATAGCATTGTGTAAAATCTTATCATGGATATTCAAACTGACATAGAAAGGAGGGACCACTCCTTCTTGTAATTTTCCTTCAATTTTAGGCCCAAATAAAAGGGCTGGCTGATCAGCATTTAAGTTGACATAGCCATTATTTTCTTCTATGTTAAAAGCTTTCAACACCTGACATTTATATACATCTTGAGTGACTAACTCAGTGAGGGGGACAGAGATCTTGATTTTAGCAATTTCACTTTCCAAATTGAAAGGGAACTGATTATTTGAAAGGCTCAAATCTGTCTTGTTAGTCACTAACTTTTCAGCAAAATCAACTTGCTGGTTTTTACTATGTACATCAGTTAAAACTATTTTTACAGGGGTACTAGCTGAAGTGCTAGTGCTACTAGGGTCAACACTCTGTTTATCAGTGGTTTGAGTGCCTTTTCCCTTGTTTTTACCAGAACTTTCAGCTGTTGTTTTGTTGTTTTCAACAACCTTTCTAACCACCTTTTCATATCTATTTTTAGCAGTGGTTTCAGAGGTCCTTGTTTGGGGATTTTCTTGGTTCTTTTTTCTCCTGAGGTCATATTTTTTATGGACCTCCATGATAGCATTCTCAAAGCCTTGCCTATATTCCTCAGATTCTAAGCCTTCATTATCACAATATGCATACGTGGCCTGGTCATCTTCTATGAAAAAGGCAGAGTCTTCATTACTTGCTCCCAGCATGTTTATAATAGTTCCCTCTGGCTCTTCTGTCATTCCCTCATATTCATCAACATAATTTTCTTGGAATGGAGGTCTAATTTGTTGATCAGTATCTTTTTGTCTAATCTAAGGGGGGTTTCTCCAAGAGTTATGCTTCTGATTTTGAGGCTGGTTCCTATTCTAAGAATTTTCCTAGACAGCCAACCTCTCCATCATCCTTTCCAACCTATCCATGTTCTTGGCTAGATGGCCTAATTTTGAGTCAAATGTGGAAGGTGCAGTGTCTTCCCTATATGTTACTTTCTTTTCAGCCCTCATCCTAGCTCTCTTCTCAATCATATTTGCTTCCACACTAAGAGCTCCCTTCTTCATGTCTTCTAAAGTCAAGGGATCCCTTTCTCTTAACTGATAGGCCATTTCGGGATCGAATCCTTCAAGGAATTTGGCCAAAGCTGAGCCTTGTGGAGGTTTCAAATCTGTGGGTAGTGCGTTATAAACGTTATTGAATCTAGTGCAATAATTCTGAACACTTTCCCTAGTGTTTCTCTTGAGGTTGTTGTAATCTGACGGTAGTTGGAGAGGGTTCATCCTAGTTTCCCATTTGTTTATGAATGTTTGATGTAGAGAAGTGAGATCATTTATACTATTAGGAGTTAAACCCTTAAACCATTTCTTGGCTTCTCCTCCTAAACTTTGGGCAAATATTCTCATCTTAATGGTCTCATCTTCTATTTCCATATAATCAAAGGCATCATTCATTTTATCTACGTGCTGTTGAGTAGTAGTGGATTCATTTCCGGTGAAATGGGGAATCTTGGACTGATATTCATTGGGTAAAGGAACCAGAGGTTGTGGTAACACTACGGGAGCATACCATGCCGCCATGATATGATTTTGTGGGAGGAATGGAGTGGTTTTAACAGTGGGTATATGGATGACGGAAGTGCTTGGTCCAACAAGAGACTGTTGAGCAGATTTGGGGTGAGAGAAACCAAAGTTATGAATGAAATGAAGACTAGGAGGTGTGTATGGAGGGGTTTCTTTGCTGCTAATATGTTGGCCACTATGTTGTGGTGAACTTGGAGGCTCAAAGTATGTCTGATCTATAGCACTAAGTGACTTGGTTCTTGGTAGTCCTCTTGAAAAGGGTAAGTCGACTTGGGTATCTGATAGAGCTATAAGGTCTTCAGGCATGGAGTTAGCTCTGTGAATGGGTCTGAAAATAGTTGGATCCCTAGATACAAGAGACTTCCTAAGAATGATTTCTGGATTATCAACTATTTCAGGAGGATTTGGGTCAGGATAAGCTCTGGTATGGATTCTTCTTGAAGCCAGTATGTTAAGATTCAGACCCAAAGAGAAGAAAGTTAGCCAGATATGACAATCTTTAGAGGCAAACTAGTCTTTAACAAAGAAAAATTAATCCTCAAAGTTTCATAATCATGGGTGAGCACGATGTTTGAATGTTAGTGTGGGTTGCCCCAGTGGAGTCTTTGTGAAACCAGGAGTAATCAGTAGGCCTACTCATTACCAGTGGATTCTTTTGGTCTTTTAGGAGTTGTGGAGTCTCCAGGTGGATGATTTCAGATTTTTTAAGATGAGTTGTTGTCCACCATCAGTAATTAACCACCAATTTAAGGATTTTATGGGTTTTCTGAGCTCTAAAGGGTGTATAAGATGTAGTTCACTCAGAAGTTCCCCAGTGGAGTCGCCATTATGTTGGGGTCCTGTGATTTAGCATATTGGCATACTAAATGACAAGGCAACATCATAACCACTTTGGAATCCTAGGATCTAGCCCTCCTAGATTCAGAGAGGGATCTCTCTATATAAGTGTTTTCAAAAGATATTTCTTTATGCTTAGTTTATGATATTAGGCTAGTTATGAAGTACAAGGAGCTTGTTTTTGGTTTTGGTTGGGAATCATTAAATGAGAAGGTCATGTAAAGTGAAGGACGAAATAAGTGGAAGGATGTTTCAGCATTGGAAGATAGGTCAAAAAACAGTGCTAAAAAAATGGGCTATGGAGTCATAAAAACGGTTTACTTGCACAACAAATATTCAAGGGTTTTCAAAGGGCAAGTCATCTATATCAGAAGATCTTTTAACTTGATTTTGTGGTATGGAACATTAAGAAGTGTGGTGAAAGAAGAAAACATGTAAGAAACAAAGGGCAGCCTAATATCTGGTAAGGACTTTTGACCTATCCTGCTTTTGAAATACTCTCAAGGGGAAAACATCTAAGATAAACATAAAAAGCATCCTAAGGTAAAGTAAGGACTTTTAACCTATCTTGCTTTCGGCATACTCTTAAGGGAAATATTCAAAACAACTGTTTAAGACTAAACAAGGACAGGGCTAACCATAAACTTCCTTGATTGTGACTCTACTTAGAATGCAGTGAAAAAATCATTCAAGAACAACATCTCAAGTTCTACTCAGCAAGACATGGGCTCACCAATATTCCTTGACTAGTTATACTCTATTGAAATTGTTCCCAAACACACATTTAGAAGAAAACATAAAGATAAAGCTTATCAGTCATAATTAGGGTACTTTAAAAGTAAATCCTAATCTATATTTTACTACTCTTTATCAGAGAATATGAACAAAATGGAAACATAAGGAGGATAACAATAACAGTGAGAAAAACATCACCAATGATTTAGATCAGGATCCAGTGAATCTGCTTGTTTATTGATGTGCAAAACCAGTCACATACTTTGAGTCCAATAACTTTCTACAATCCAATTCTTCTCTTCCCAGCCTACTATATTACAACTTCTCAGTAACTCTTACTCAATAATAGTTCAAACAATTAACAATTTTCCAACCCTTTACAATGAGTTTTCTGCGAATACATATAGGTGAATGAGGAAGAGAAGTGGACTAAATTGTCTCAATGGGTCAATTAAGACAGAGTAGGGGTCCTTTCGAATGCTCCACTCTTTTTAATAAATATCTCATTAACTGCTTGTACCATTTAGTATTTTTTCCTGTCTTTGAGGCATATCTGGTAGGCTGGTAATAACTCCAAAGTGTGTTCTTTGAAACTAACTGTGGCCTGAAGTACTCTGTTTGACCTCTGTGACAAGTAACTGTCATATTTCGGTTCTGAGACTTTCTATGACTGTGAAATAACTGTTCTGACAGTTTTAAAGAGTTTCTGCCATCAGGATGGATGTCACGATGTCTTTGAAAGGAAAGGTATACTACAGGCATCCTTACAGGTCGCTGAGGAGAAAATAGCCTCGCTAATTTGTCCTTTGGAGGCTTTCTTTGGCTGATTTATCTTTGATTTATTTGTCTTCTTGTTGCGCTTTATCTTTAATCTTCACGAGTTAAGGTCTTGATCTTTCGGGCTTTATGCTTTAACCTTTAATCTTTAATCTCCGAACATCTTCGTTGTTTTTGTACAGGTCTTCTGCACTGGAGGGTTTCACAGGCTAACCAATGTCCATGAAACATTGATTAAACTCTAAAATTCGACCCTTTTCGTTCTTTTCTGCATTTGACTGAGCCTCAAGGATCATCACCCTCGGCCCTATGCCACCTTTAGTGACTGTGGGATGCTTTGGATAGCTCAAACCACCATTAAACCTGCAAACAACACTAAAACCTGTTAAATGAAACCTGCGCAGGGGCTTAAACTGCTTCAGAGGACTCAGCGAAGGTGGAGGAGCGATGTAGAGGAGGTGAAGTGCATGTGGAGATTTCAAAATTTTCTTTGGCGTGAGGAACTGGAGAGTGGTATTGGAAAACCGACAGCAGTTTCACGTGAGGTGAATGCGGTAAGCGGTTTAGGACCGATCAAACGTGATACGGTCTGGTGGCTGACGCGTGTCAACTAAAACCACCTATTTCGCGTTCAAAATATAATATGGATAGGTTGGGTGCAATGGACGCGAAATGGAATGCTGGCCGTTGGATCTGGGAAATCAATGGTGGAGATTGGAAGAAACACGATGAAAAGCCCTAGCGCAGTCGGGTGGGACCAACAGGATTATATGGGAGATTGATCGATGGCCGTCAGATCTGGATAAGATCGACGGTGGAGATCAACTGCGGGGGATGGAGGGTACAGACAGATTTGTGGGACGAGTGCCTCCGCAGTAAATCTCAGTCGTTGGATGAATATCTTCTGTGGTCAAAGGAGTCAACTGCGGGGGCACTCATAGAGTTAATCCGTGTGTTGATAGTGCCTGTGGGTGAAAAGAAGGGGAATCAACATGAGGCGTAAAATCTGGGAGATATATGGAGGAGATTAAACGAGGAGATCGGCAATCGGCGGAGAAGAGGGTCTGGGGACAAGGGAATTTGGAACTGCGATTTGCCGATGACCGACGGGAGAAGTAGGTGCGATGGACGGAGGACCGTCAGATCGGGATCGAGATCGACGGTGGGAATTAAAGCGGGACTAGTGAGCGGGGTGAAAATAAAATTTGCGCCGGTCATTAGATCGGGATGATAAACGGTGGAGGATGCATCGCCATCTCGCATGAACAAAGGATGGGCAAGAGACAGGAGAGAATAGCGATGAAGTGCTAACCGTCTAATCAAGAGGATCGGGGGTCCAGATTAAATCGGACCATCGCAGACAGAAGGGGCTTAGAGGGTGGAGAGTGATAATGCGATGATGCGATGACCGTGCGATCAGGAAGATAGAAGGTCCAAATTGAATCGGAGCATCGCAGAAATAAATGATTGGGCAAAGGATAGCGGAACGACGAAACAGCACCGATCGTTGGATCTGGAGGAGCCAGATCAACGGTCCAAAACACATTAGCGGGGAGGCTTTGGTAAGTGTCGATCGGGGGAAAACCTGGCAGTGTGATGGAGTGCAGACCATCGGATGGTTTTTCAATCAACGGCTGAGATCTGCTCGGAGAATTGGCCATCGGTGAAAGAAAAAGTATGGGAAAAGAGGAAACGAGAACTGCGATACATCGATGCGATGGAAAGCAAAGAAAAAGGAAAAGTGAGAGCCGTCAGATCTTGGGGGAAATGGGTGGTCCAGATCTCATCGGAGGATCAGCCATCGGAAGAAAAAATGGAAAGGGAAGCGGGACCGGGGAAAGAGTGATTTGCGATGGCTGATCCGCCGATGGCCGTTGGATCTACAAGATCAACGGCTCAAATCCCATTGGCAGTGAAAACATCACGCGGGGGAAATAATGAAGAAATAAAGGAAAAAAGGTGCAGAGCGGAGTCTGATAGCGTGAAAGGGGCTAAAGACTTGAGCCGACGGTCGCGGTCCCGGTTATATGGAGAAAGGGGCTGAGAACTTAAGCCCGCGAGGGCTTAAGTCGGACTTAATGAAAAAAGTTGGTTTTTTAGGCCGAAAAGGGGTTTTTTGAAGGTTTTTACAGGTTTTGACAAAGTAAAAGAAGGGTTTTAAAACCAGATATAAAGGGACTTAAATGGTTTTAAAGGGATTTTGAAGGAAGTGGAGGGATTTTTAATAGAAAAATGTGAATGAAAGAGGGGTTCAAAGCAGTTTTATTCAAGACAACAACAGGGTTTTACAAATATGGATCCCTTGGACAAATGGACATAGCAAGGCTTCAAGAAGTCACAGATTTGATTGAAATTTGTTTCTTGAAGACTAATAGACCTGTTTTAGCCATCATAGTATATGAAAAATTTACAGGTGGCTAACAGTGCCCTTAAATTATTATTGTTAGGTCGGCTAGGATTATATTGTCACCTCATGGACTCCTATATATAGAAAGGAGGTCTTTTCATTTGTGTCATCTAAGAATTGTTCATTTATGTAATGTAAAGGAGGTTGCCCCCTCGAAGTGGCTGATTTTTAAGTCGTTGATCTCTCTTTTCTTCTATTTTGTGAGTTGATTTCATAACACTTCGTCAACTGGAAAAGTATTAAAGGAAGGCTTGGGGTCAGTTGGAAAAAATCACACAGAGTGGAAACACTTGAGCTAAGCCAAAATTCTCGGGTCCAGTTTTTTGAGAATTTTCGAGTGAGCTTGCAGTAAAGTGAGCGGCAGTTTAGCAGTGGGATTTTAGAATCCAGGGCCGAGAATAAAATAGCAGAGAGGCCGATCAGCACCAGAGGAGTAGCAGTGGCCTAGGAGGGGTGACTCAAGCCCAACTAGGCTCATGCAAATCCAGCGTAGAGTCTCACGCAGGCCCAGAGTGGTGACGCTGGCCTAGAGGAGCTGACGCATAGCTAGAAGGGTCGCGTTGGGGTTTTAGTGGACCAAATCGAGCTTGTATTCAGCATATCATAACGTTTGACGTAGCCTCAGCTAAGGACTGCATAGACACCTATGGGGTTCTTCATTCTGAGTTGAATCAACCATAATATTTGTCTCTAGAGATAGAGGTACTTCTGTCGAGATTTTATCTGTTGGGAAAACCACTAATGTTACCCTAGTTTGTATTCAAAAAACAACCTCATAATAAAACCCTCAAGTGCTACTGCATCGATTTTCCCGCATTGGGTTTTTCCGAGGACATTTTTCCAAAAAATATTGTGTCCTTTGTCGAATGTGCTTATTTCTTTAGTACTTGATCTATATATTTGTGTAGTCAGTAGTGTGTTTACTTTGATGTTTTTCTTGATTATTCAGAAAAAAATAACTTGTTAAGTTAATTAAAACAAGTAGGAGAATTAAATCGGACTACTGCTATAGGATTTTTGTTAAGTACATTCATACATTTTCACATGGTATCATAGCTATTATAGATCAAGGAGAGTTGAAGCCATCAGCGAAGAGATGAAGTATTTTGCTATAAGAAGCTGGTTGTCCCGAGTGACAGCACAGATCTAGGAAAAGGCAGCATATACTGACAGCGCATGCCTATAAGGGGTGATGTAGAGCCAGTCTAGCTTACGCAAATCTCACGCAAACCCAGAAGGGTGACACTTTCTAAGAGGAAGTGACGCAGAACTAGCGCAGAGGGTTCAAGTTTTCATCCTTCCAATTTCCGTGGTTGGAAGTGCAATTTTTGTTCTTCCGAAGATGTTAGTGGGGCATTGTTTCTGTTGGTGCAGAACAATGTCTAGCAGGGTGTGACAAAGTAAGGGGAAGCAGTTCCTCAGTATACTTTCTCACCAAGAATTTTGAGATCTTATCAGCGGAGTGATTGGAGAGGGTTGTTTCGACAGCAGTTGGTGGAGGATTTCTTGGAGGGAAATCACTTGTCAGAGGGAGCATATTCTCTAGAGTGTTTCCAGCACCAATAAACCTAGATCTGAGTCTTTTGTTGAGGGAAACAGAAGAAAAATTGAGAATACTATCTTCTTCAACATCTTTTGAGCAGAGATGGTCGCACATGGATTGAGGGATCAGGTTGGATGGAGCATCCAACTTACTCGTCTGGAAGGCTAGAATCCTTTCAATTCAATTCTTGATGAATATCACATAAAATATCATGATAAGAAGGTTTTAGTTGTTCCTGTTGACATTTATCTGTTGAAGAAGTATGAGGAAGCACAAGCGAGGGCCAAGTGCTTGATTATGGATGGGGTCAAGGATCATGTGGTCCCACACATTGTTGAAAAGAACACAACAAAGGAGATGTGGACGAAATTGACCACAATGTATCACGGGACCTTTTTCCAAAGAAGAGTGCTTCTAGAGAATCATCTTCGTTTATTTTAGATGCATAAGGGAGAGGAAATTGACCCCTTCCTCATTATATTGAAGGCGATTTGTGATCATTTGGCTGTTATGGGGGCCACTCCTAATGAGGGTCTATTGGTCAGGACTGACCTAATGTAGTGTCTGAAGGGTGGGAGACCTTTTTCCAAGGTATTTTGGGCAAAGTGACATTTCCAAATTGGGAATACATGTGGGAAGCTCTTCGACAAGAAAATATCAAGAGGTTGACCAAGGTGGACAACACCAACGGCGGAATCAGGATCAAGAAGGAGGAGGAGGAAGATACAGCTCTCGCATCTAAGGGAAAATAAGGGCAACAAGGGAATAAGAATAAATACCTTTCAAAGGTCAGGTGCTTCATATGTGGTGAACTAGGACATTTCCCCACAAAGTTTCCTTAGAAGATGAAGATCAAGGAAGATTATGATTCAAATGTTGCAGTAGCTAAGGGTGATGATGGGAGTGATGACGATGTGGCAATTAGTGCTTATATGCCTTGAGAGAAGATTTGGGGCGACATGTATCTATAGATTGAGCTATAGATGGTGGAGGGGCAGGATCCTTGAGGTGGCCAAACTCTTGGATCACATATGAGCTACGGGAGTCCTTAATGATAGTAGAAAGGTGACTAGAGTCAGTTGGTGCAGAGGATTATGGAGGCACATTGGTAGATCTAGGATGCTGAAGACTAGAGCACCACAGAGCAAAGGCAACAACAATGTAGAAGTACCAGCGTAGAGGTTGATGGGATTTCAGCAGCGCAGAGGCAATGCTTAAGCAGAGCAGGGCAGCAGCAGTGTAGATCTCCAGAGGGTCAGCGCATATTAGCAGCAAAGGGTTTTTCAGTATTGAGATGCAACCAGACTGACTTGTCTGTCAATATTTTGGGTTATTTCCTTCAATTTATTAACTCTCAGCAACCGAGTTGCAGTGCAGCAGTTAGCAGTGGCAGTGCTATGGGCAGCATGACGCAGCATTTGAGAGGGAGTTGTTGTACAGATGAGGCAGTTGTTGGAATCACGATTGTCGTTAGACGAAAACCTGAAGGCGTTAGTCTCTGCTACAATCGCCAAAGTTAGGATCCACAAGAGGTGGTTATTCCATGTCGCAAAACACATGGGGAGCGTTGAACCCAATGTCCAACAATCTCCCCCCCAACGTGAGCCGTGTGAGTTTCTAACTTGAGACCTATCGCTTTGATACCACTTGTTGGAATCATGATTGTCGTTAGACCAAAACCCGTAGGCATTAGTCTCCACTACAATCTTCAGAGTTAGGATCCACGAGAGGTGGTTAGCCCATGTCGTGAAACACACGGGGAGCGTTGAACCCAATTCCCAACAGCAATGATTGTCGCAAAGTCATGGACAGAAGTACAGAACGTAGCAATGCAAAGGATGAGGGGTAGCAGGCCAAGAATCAGCACCATAGGGGATCGATGTCGTGGATCAGAGTAATGCTTCTGGATTTAAGTGTTGCTAGAGCACATTCCTCGCTAAGAGGGATTGTTGATTTTTGGGTAGCATTGGATGTGCTCTAGCGCCGAAACGTTTTGGAGGGGATAGGACACATGAGATCTCCAAGAACCAGAAATTTTTTGGAGAAATTCCATCGAGAGTTTAATTTATTCAAATAATTAATTGTTTTTAATAGAAACCCTAAGTCTAACTTATGGGATAGCTACAATCACCGCATAGAACCCTAGCGCCCCTGCTATGGAGCACCTTCCCTCTACCGCCATCAAGACTTCGCATGGATATACAGATCCCAGAGTCCAAAATACTCCTTCCCAGTCACCGCCACCAATTTCTCCTGCAATCATTCCTGCAAGCAGCCACCAAACAGAAAATTTTCTATGCTCATGGATATGGAGCCCTGCAAGAGGCATTTTTAGCGAAGATCACTTGGCTCAGACTTCTCCTCGCTGACAGAACCCCAGCCGCCTAGAAAAAGGAGAACATAGGGTCCCCGACCCCTCGAATCTTCAGAACGAGGACAAGATCCGGTGCGATACCTTGGAGAGAAAAGATTTGAGCCTAGGTTTCCTAGATCTAGGCTCTACAATGCATCTCGGAAGCCCGGGTTTCCTAGATCTACCCTCTTCGGCCTTTAAAATCCAGATCTCGCACCTCACGGGCAGATCTATAATGCTATGGGTCCGCTCATTGGATATAGTTTAGAAACTCCTGATCACCCTGGAGCACCGACTGGGGATTACTGCAGCTCTTCAAAGACTTTTATATGGAGGTAAACAGCTCGATGCCTCCCTTACCCTTTCATTTTATAACATTGAGAGAGACACTACTATAGTTTTAACCCTTCGTTTGAGAGGGGGAGCTGTGGGGCACTCTTCATCTGCACCAGCTTTCTCCTACAAGGGTGTTGTGCATGCATAGCCCAAGAAAGAAGCTCAAACCCCTGCAGCACCTAAGCCTTTTCTAGTTGTCAGGTTGGAGGATGTTCCCTCCATAGAGATATCCCATCCAGAGCTGGCAGAACAGCTTCAAAAATATGTATAAGCTACCATCATCTCCAGATTAAATGGACTATGGCCTCAAATAAAGGATCTCTACAACTTGACCCACAAATGCATTGTCATATTCTACTCAAAGGGATTATTTATTGTAGTGTTTTATCACGACAAGGATTACCAGAAGGGTGCGATAAATGAAGGTCCATGGTTTTGGGGACTAGCAGGGTTATTCCTTACACCCTGGATCCCAGATTTCGATCCCTCTACTGCTATCATCACCAAGATTCCTGTGTGGGTCAGGATTCCCAACTTACCTGCTCAGTTATGGCACCCTCATGTCTTTCTAGGTATAGGAAATGCCCTGGGCCAGTATCTGACCACAGATCCCTATCAAGAGTACCAGGGGCTCTACACACATGGAAGAATATGTGTTGAAATATATATTAGTAAAGGGTTGCCTGACCAAATTAATCTCAAGATCGGTGACTCCCTGTGGACACAGATTCTGGATTATGAGAACACTGCTTTTTGATGTCGTCACTGTCACCAAACATGGCACCTTCAGAACACCTGCTCTGCATTCCTTGTCAAAATAAAGCAAAACCTCCCCAAATCTAAACCCAAAATATGGATACCTTGTTATCCGCCTCTCTTAGACGACAATGAGCCATCAAGCTCAGATGAGAAGGAGAATGATGGAGAAGGAGCAAGCAAAGCAGATGAAGGAACCCTCCTCTGAGGCCCCTATGGGACCCCCCTGTCACTACGGCCTCTCAGAAACATAACCATGAGTCCTCCTCTTCCATAAGGAGACTCCACCTTTAGCCAACAATAGTCTACAAGTGGTTCTAGCCCATCTACACCAATCGAGATGGTTCAAGGTCAACAAAAAGAAAGGGAAAAAATTATGCATGGAGGATTCTGCCCAATCTGGGTAGAACCCTATTTCTATCTTCTTTTGTCTCTTAGTATAAATTCACTGCTCTTTTATCTGTTCTATGTTCACTCTTTATGACTGAGGTTGATATTTTATCATTTCCAGTTGGCCTCTTTCTTGAATCTCTTGATTGTAATCTCTTCTTGTACCATATGATCGCTCAATAGAATTAGTCTTATTCAAAAAAAAAAAAATTCTAACGTAGAAATTAAATAATTAAAGTGAATTAATTTAACATGTGGGTGAGAATGTTCTAAGTGACGAGGATCAAGTATTTTTTAATCATATCCATCTATTAGAGATTATATCATGGTCGTTGATTCGTCAACTGGAAAAATTATTAACGAAAGGCTTGGGGTCAGCTGAGAAAACACATAGAGTGGCAAAACTTGAGCTAAGTTGAAATTCTGGGGAACTATTTGCTAGGAATTTTCGAGTGAGATTGCAGTGCAGCTTGGGGCAGTTCGGTAGTGGGATTTTTGAATACAAGGTCGAGAATACAATAGCAGAGAAGAAGATCAGCACCAAAGGAGTAATGCAAGCCCAGGAGGCGTGACACAAACCCAACAAGGTTGACGCAGGCCCAGCCAGGCTCACGCAGAGCCAGCGCAAAGGCTCACATAGGCCCATAGGGGTGATGCAGTCCTAGAGGAGATGACGCGGAGCCAAAAGGGGCAGTGTTAGGGTTTCAGTGGGCCCAATCTGGCTCGTATTCAGTAGATCAGAAAGGGTGACATAGCCACACTGAAGTGTGATGTAGTCTCATTTGGGGATTGTGTAGACATCTGTGGGGTTCTTAATTCTAAACTAAATCAGCCATAATATTTGTCTCCAGAGATATAATTACTTCTGTGAGGATTTTCTTTGTTGGGTAAACCACTACTGGTACCCTAGTTTTTATTCAGAAATATGCATAATAATAAAACCCTCAAGATTTGTTGCACAAATTTTCCCGCATTGGGTTTTTTTGGGGACATTTGTCCGGAAAATATTGTGTCCTTTGTGGAGTGTGATTAATTCTTTAGTACTTGATCTATATATTTGTGTACTCAGCAATGTCTTTACTTCGATTTTTTTCTTGTATTATTTAGAAAAATAACTTGTTAAGTTAATTAAAACAAGTAGGAGAAGTAAATCAGATTACTGATGTGGGATTTCTGTTAAGTAAATTCAGAAATTTTCACACCATACACCTTCACCGCTGCTACAGGGGACAATACCTTTGAGCTCAGTATTACACCATGCCTTTTTCTGCACCCACTTTTCAATGTGGACATCCTTCAGCCCTGCTTTCCACCTCTGTTGGACACATCTGACATGGCAGAACAACTCACACCAACAAAGTTAAACCCAAACTTCATGGAATAAGACAAAACTAATCATATCATGGAAGCAAAGATCAATAACACCCGCTAGCAGAGGATCCAACTATATCGAGTTGTCAAAGAAGGCCAACTCCATCACCAGGGCAAGTGGTTCACCAGGGACTAGGTTCAACAAAAATTTCCTGATCCTGTTGGAAAAATACTGAGAGGGGGGGGGGGGTGAATCAGTATTTAGAGCTTGATGAACTTTTTCTTTTACAGAATTCCATATGCAGATTTTATGAAACCAACTCGCGTACACACACACAAATACTGAAAGAAACTAGCATATACTGATATAATGTTACAAATTAGAAAAAAAATTCAGGAACAGTCTTTAACTCAGTTTATCAGTCATGCATCTGTTAGATAATCAGTAAATATGTGTAGTAATAGCAGTATAAATAATCACACAAATGAAACACATATGAACACCAGAATTTAAGGTGGAAACCCAATTCGGGAGAAAACCACCGTTTTTGTCTTCTCTGTCTTCAATATTTATTATATGGAAAATTGTTTACAATATTGTACTGATGCAGACTCATATCAGTACGCGGGCATCTACCTTCAGAAGGCTACTAACTTCTCTCATTTTCCAGCTGCTACTGGAAGGGAGCTGCAACCCCCTTTCTTCTCGTTTACCAACCACTCTTGGAAGGGAGCTTCAACCCCCTGAACAAAACACCAGCTTCTACTGGCAGGAAGCTTCTACTTCCATGCTGAAGGCTTCAACCCTCAGACCCACTGCAGACCACATTTCATCAATTTTCATACTGGATCAAATAGCATCAACACAACTCTTCATAAACATCAAAAATCATAAACTTTACCCAATACTTCAATCAGAACAATGAGACCATTGTAACCAGAACTCAGAAATAACCCAGACTTCAGAATAAATATGTAGATACAAACTCAACCCTGAAAATTCATCAACTCAAAATGCATACGCTACTTTACTTCACTGAACCCGTGTATATAGGCGCTTTCCTTCATACCAACCTGCGTATAGCTCTGTGAATACTGTTTTTTTAGAATGTAATCAGTCTTAGATCTAGATCTGAGGCTTTCAGTCGGATATCTTTAGAAATGCAAAACCCTTCATCAGTTAGTCACCATCAACCATGTTTATTCTCTCATTGATCAGATTTGTACATAATCAACTTACCATCATATACAGTATTCAAACAACCCAGATCTTCAAGAAGACTTCATTGACAGACAACAGACAAATAGCAGAAATCACAGAAAAACATTTGTAATAAGCTTCAGAAAACCCTAAACTTCCATACGCGCTTTTTCTAAAGCAAACCCACGTATATATATACGCACTTTTACTAAGAAGAACTAGCGTATAGATCTGTAAATGTAAACTTTGCAAAATGAACCAGATCCATAGAACTTACCCAGATTTCTTCATTTTTCTTCAGCAAATTTGCGTCAGGTCATAGATCTAATCATTTCTTCAATGGATCACATAAGATCATAGTCATTTTAGATCTAGAGATCCTGAACCATCATTGTATCCATGGGTGCATTATATATTTAGATCTATCAATTAAAACAAAGTTCATCCCATGCAGATATACCTCAGAGAAAATTATTCATTAAAAACCCTTACTCATGCACACTTTGCACTATGATCTTCTTCTCCTTATATAGATTTAGTCTTTACCAATACCATGAGTCAAAACCACACAACTGCTGATGGTATTCTTGGACAGAATCAAATAGACAATACAACGCTAAATATTGTGGGCTAATACCATGGTAATGCCCCTTGGTATCATAATTTTAGAGCGTAAAAGGCATATGTGACTTGGATCGTTCTTATCCGCGTGTATACGCGACTTCTTGTCATAAAAACTGCGTATATACTTATCATGAATGTATACACGGGTTTCCTTCATAAAAGTAGCGTATACATTGCATCCATATGCGGGTTGCCTTCATCAAACCTGCATATACATTGTGACATCTTATATTTGTCATTTCTTTGGTACTTACTGGAATTCCTTTCTCTGTCACATCTGAACTGACTTGTAGAATCATCATTTTTACATCTTTAACAAATAGGTTGTTATCAAAACGACAACTCATCAAGAGGTTTCCATCAAGTATAGCATCATCAAGTAGGTTTCCATCAAGGACAACATAATGCATCATATTACCAACAGATCCAGGTGCATAGTGGAGGCCACCCACCTATTCCATTTAGACCCCCACCATTGGTTCTTTCAGTTTTTCAGTTTCAGCACAACTCACTATTTTTAGCAATTTTTCAGGTCCTGAACTTCTGGAGCCATTTTGAGGCCCTAAATGACGTTTTTTGGGAAAACCGGGAGCAACATGGGTCCATGGACCGATGTTTCTCACACCGAAAGAGGTACTCATCCGATAGATATTTCTAACGAGGTATGGTGTGCGTCAATTGGAGATCGTATGCCAAATTTATGTCCCCGGGAAGTTGCAACACCAATTTACCCAAACGGGGCCCATAGTTTTGGCGCTTCATCTCCTAGGGTTAGGTTTTTGGATGTTTAGATTTTTCCCTTGTTTCTCAATAATAAATAGGCCCTCGAGCCTCATTGTAACACAGTTCAGAGGCATGTAGCCGCCGCATCTCTTCTTAGAGATAAGCTACCATCGCCCTTGCTAGTTTATTTCCATTATGTCTGTAAACATATTTCAGTTATCTGATATTAATGAAATGAAGCATTATCTCCATTGCATCTCTATTTTTATGTCTATTTCTGTATTTTATTGCGTTCCTGCAAAAATTTGGATCAGTGGTATCAGAGAGGTCTTCTCTTTCTCTGTTTTTCTTTGCATGTCCCCAACGTGATCAGGGTATAAGGAGTTAGGGCTCTATCTGGTTGAACCCTTGCAATATCAGCCTCGCAAACGCCAATGACCTCCCATGGCGGAAGAAAATAAAGATGAGGGTGTAGGAGATCCTATCAAAATATTGCTTGAGGAGACCCTCGAGAAACGAAGGAACGCAATGATGGATAACTTTGCTAAGATCCTTCAACGACTGCCCACCTACGACACATCTGCATCCAACAACCTCTCTAGAGGTGCCACTCCCTTCAAGGGATAGGTAAAATTTGACATTCATATATTTGAAGGTTAGATATATGTAGACGTTGTAGATAGATGGTTGAATTTTCTAAAAGGGTATTTCTCGGTCCATGATTTCTCCGACCGAGAAAATATTATTTTTGCACTCCTCAAAGCTGCCCCTAATGTCAAAGACTGATGGGAAACCTACTGTGAGCAAAAGGACGGGAGGGAAACCTCTCTGTTCTTAGCTGCACCCACTTGGAATTCATTCCAAGATGGCATCAAGGAACAATATTACCCCGTGGGGAGATATGACGACAAGGACATCCAATGGAACACAATGTGGCAACAAAGGGATCAAGATGTGCATGAACTAACGAATTTGTTCCATACCCTACGCACAAAGTTGGGTATTAAAGATTCAAAGATACATTTGGTGCTCAAGTATTGCAGTTGTCTACACAGACACATTCAGGAGGAAATGGAGTTTCTCGACATTACCTCGCTTGGCACGACATATCGCTATGCCGCCAAGATTGAGCATAAATTTAAGCAGAAGAAGCGATACTTTGGATCCGTGAATCTGAAGCCAAGGAAAGGCGCACCCGAACCACAGAACAGGGGGCATAGCTAAATCGGTGCAACTTAGAACACCACCACAAATCCAAATAAGGACATGGGGAAGTGGTGTGAATTTCATAACAGCCCCCCTCACAGCACAAATGAGTGTCTGGCCAAATAGTCACCAGTGGCCGAACTGAAGGCACCTGAATCAGATCCATGTTCTGATCCCGAGCCAGAACCAAACAAGGGAGATGAAAAATGGAATAAGATCATTGATGCAGACCCCAGTGCCATTTTTTCCACCACCAAGCTCTAGAGGGAGGATCCTAAGGATCTAGAGGAGGGGGAGCGCCTCTTCCATTCGTAGATGTGGGTGAAGGGTTCTCCACTGCAATTTCTTGTCGATAGCGGAAGCCAAAAGAACCTCATTTCAATAGAGGTTGTGAAGCGGCTCGAGCTACTAACCATAGCACTCCCAAAGCCGTATACCATCGGGTGGCTTCACCCAGGGAGAGATCTCCATGCCCACTAGCAGTGTCATCTTCTATACAGCATCAAGTCATTCATGGATGAGGTATTGTGTGATGTTTCTCCTCTTGATGTAGTTGATGTAGTATTGGGCCAACCATACTTATGGAGGCGACATGTTGTGTATGCTTCTAGTCCTCGTTCTATTTTTATTAATTTTGAAAATAAATTGTACAGGATACCAGAGGTAGTACCGCCTCCTGCCATCTCCTTGACTATTGCAAAACAACGCAGTAAGATTGTTTCCCAAACGAGGAAATTTATTTTCCTTACAACTCGCTCATAGGGAAAGAAGAATATTGTGGCCACAGCCTCGAAGCAGGGCTCCCCGGCACGACAGCAGCAGATGGACAAAGGCATGGAGGAATACGAGGACATTTTCTCCTCAGCCACAGGGGTTCCTCTACATTGTCAGGACAAGCACTCCATTGATCTGACCCTCGACACACCGTCGCCTGATGTTGCCATACCTCATGCGACTACACAGACATAATCCACACATGTACTCTCTGAGGATGATAAAGAAACCAAATTTACTAAACGCATCTAGCATGTTCGCCCGCAGGTCCATGACATCTTCAACAAATCTAATACCCAGTTCAAAAGAATTTGCCTCATCTCATGGAGGGTCTCAACACAATGGGGACCATTTCTTCCTAAGGGGGGAGGGATGATCCATGTGGATAGTGGAGGCCACCCACCTATTCCATTTGGACCCCCACAATCGGTTTTTTCAATTTTTCATTTTTAGCACAACTTATTATCTTTAGCAGTTTTTTGGGTCCTGAACTTCTGAAGCCGTTTTGAGGCCCTAAACAATGTTTTTTTGCGAAAATTGGGAGCGACATTGGCCCATGATAAAAAAATTCTCACACCAAAAGTTGTACTCCTAGAATAGATCTTTATAATGAGGTATGGTGTGTGTCAAACGAAGATCGTATGCCAAAGTTATGTCCCTAGGAAGTTGAAACACCAATATACCCAAACGGGGCCCATAGTTTTGGCGCTTCAAATCCTAGGGTTAGGTTTTTGGATGTTTAGAGTTTTCCCTTGTTTCTCAATAATAAATAGTCCCTTGAACCTCACTGTAACACAGTTTAGAGGCATGTAGCCACCACATATCTTCTCAGAGATAAGCTACCACTTCCCTAGCTAGTTTATTTCCATTCTGTTTGTAAACATATTTAAGTTATTTGATATTAATGAAATGAAGCATTATTTCCATTGAATCTCTATGTTTATGTCTATTTCTGTATTTTATTGCGTTCCTGCATAAATTTGGATAATTTTCTCACCTCATGGAGACTCTCCACGTAATGGGGACCATTTCTTCCTGAGGGGGGAGGAATGATCCACGTGGATATTGGTGGCCACCCACCTATTCCACCTAGACCTCTAGTTAGTTGCATCATTTTCCTTTGTATAGCAGCATTTACTATTTTTAACAATTTTTCGGGTCCTGCAATTCCGGAGCAGTTTTGACCCCATAAACGATGTGTTTTTAAGGTCTTATTGAGGCCTCAAAAATATGTGGCAACAACAAGGGGCATAACCACTTGGTCCGAACCTTAAGACAACTCCTTTTCCTTTTGGGATAGTCGCTCCGACTGGATATAATGGGACCAGTTTCCCAGATTTGGGTTTTTTGTTTGATTGTTGGGTTTCTCTCAAAGGATTTGCATGAAGAATTACTAAAAACTAAAATAAAATTATTCTAAAATGCAAAAGTTTAAATTTAAGCCTAATTTAATCTAACCTGGGATAATACTAGTTTGATGCGATCTAAAATGATATCTATTCAATCTGTGATGATGAATATCATCACAAATTTAATAGAATTATAATTTTGTAAGATGATTCTCTTGAAAAAATAGTTAATCAAAAGAAAATTAGAAATATATCGCATATATCTGATGATCATATATAAAACATACCAATTTCTACCTTTATGTCGTACAATAGTGCTACTGATATTTTAGATTAAAAAAAATAAATTTCATATATAATTCATGAAAGTTGGACTCATCACTAATATTCAAAAACAGAATTAGCATACATAATATAGTACCAGATGTGTATTGCTCTGTTCATTTGATCAGCGATAATAGACCACATTTAACTCTTCTATCAATAAGTCTTTCAAAGAATACAAAAGTGCATCAACATTGATCAACAAAATGATATATACAACTGAAAAAGCCGGGTTCCATTACTTTATCAAAGCATACACAAACTTACTTACAATTAAGCATTCTTTGCAAATGTTCTCAATAAAATTTTGGACCCTTCTCTAAATGCATGAGAAGGGTTTAAATACTAAACTTGCTACAAACTAAAATTAAATTATTACAAAAATGTAGAAGAGGTTTCAAACAACCTTTCTCTAAAAACTTAACTTAAACAATAATCTAGGAACTTTGAACTAACAATCTTGATTTTCCAAATCCTGCCCCTCTTTCTAAGTGTGATCACGAAGTTGACAAATATCTAGCATTGCTTTAAGTTGAGCTAGATGTGATATTCGTGACCGAATGTGTCCCTTGAAAATAGCATTTGAGATTATTGACTGAGATCTTTTTGCTGAAACTGTAAGAGACTGAAGAGTTTTATGTTGATGGTAAGGTTTGATCAGAAAATTCCAATAATTTTCCTAATCAAACTTATTAAATTTTATGATCATTTCCTCTTGTGTATCTTCTCTCCGTCTCCACTTTAATTCTACTTCCCTTTTTCCTGAAAACACATCAGACGTGTTTTCTTTAAGAAGTTATGTTTTAAACAATTGATCACATATAAACTGAATAATCTCATTTCATTTCTTGGACGTCTTGGTTGTTGCTTTATTTGCTTGATTAATTTGTGCTCGTCATTTTGTGAATAACAATTCTTTGTGAAGCTTATCTATTTGTGGTAGATTAGCTTGTTTTCCCGTGTCTGAAATTTTCCACTGAATGTGTTCTTTGATTTTATTTTCAATTCTTTCACATTCTGATTTCTGAATTGCTATTTGCTGAATCATTATCTTATTCGAATCACAATAAGAATCAATAGTGGAAGCTTGGTGACAAAACATTTCTTGTTCTTTCTTTAACATAGTATTTACATCAAGTGCTTCTTTAATGAATTGTTCTAACTGTGGTTGACTTTGTAATTCAACCATTTCTCTTTCCAAATGTGCTTGATTTTCATTAAGCTCTGTCTGAGACTTCAATTTGAGGTTTTCAATATCTTCATGAAATTGAGTTGTGCTTATTTTTATCTACTCAATGGACTTGGCTTTTTCTTCACTTAGGAATTGTTCTAATTCTCGTACTTTGGCTTCCTTTTGTTTCAACAATATTCTAACCTCAATAGCTTTATCAACAGTAGCGGTGGCATATGCCCCTGCATATTGTGATAACTTGGTTAGATATTTAGTGGGATCATCTGAGGAATCCTTCCAAAGTACATCAACTGATTCATCTGTTGGTTTTGGAGTTGTTTCATCAATCCTTCTTATTTTATTCCTTTTAACCACATCTTTGTAGCTAGGACTGTAGAAAATTTCTAATGACGGAATATCTTCAATCTGCAGAACTATCTGATTTGTAGGGTAGGCTGGTATGATTTCTTTGTCATGCACTGTTGGAACTCTTTGTAGCGGATTGACAGTTTCAACTATTTTCTGTGAAGGTTCTGGTGTTTGAAAACTTGATGTCTGATCAATATTGGGATTTTCTTTTGAAGTCTTTATTGCTTGAGAAAATTCTTCCCATTCGTTCATCAGATATTTTACTTGAGAGGGCTTGGATTGATCTAACATGCTATGAGTATGTTGAACTGTTTCTGAATTTGATTTTTTCCCATTGTTCTTTGTTTTCTCCAACACTTCTATCTCTTGAATAATTTGATCAATTTCTGAATTTGCTTTCTTATATTTGGATTCCTCAGATTGATCTGAATTATCAGACCTCTGCTGTGATTGACCTGATTCATTTTCAGATATATATTTCATTTCATCATCTATACTAACACTTGGAGTGTGTTTTTCATCTTCAATAGTCAACAGATTCAAAGGAACCTTTTCTAGTCTGTTGTTTCTATATGCTTGAAAAGCTTTAGCATCTTCTTGACTTAATTGACTAGAAATGTATTTGATAACATCAGAGAAATTTTCCATGCCGTGGAAGAAATCATCAAATTTATCTTCTTCCTTTACAAAAGGCTTCATTTTTAGCTCTATGATGTAATTTTTAATCACATCATTAGGATCATATAATCTTCCTGGCATAAATGCCAATTTCAACAACTAAATTTTGGGAACTTCTTTGTATGTATGACCAATATTAGCCAGAGAAAAGGTGCCGCACTGTAGAGGGAAAGTAGTCCAAATAGCATTTTTACTATCTTTTAACTGCTTTGTGACATCGTTGACAAGTTGACTTGCTATTTCTTTTACAAGCAATTTATCTCGAACATAGTAAGGTAAAACATGGGGAGAAGCATAACTCCTAAATACTCTAATATATGTGAACTTTTCTTCAGCAAGCCATCTTGCTACGGGAAGAATATCTCCATTGGCTTCTTCAGAAACCCTTGGAGCTTCTTTTTTTTAAATCATTTGATGCATGGGCAATATGACTCTGTAGCAGATTTTATAGAAGTGCAAGTGGAACTCGGAATCCCAGAGTCCTCTATGGTAGATATGAATCAGGGTAGGGTTTTTTGTGGTCCATTTCCAACCCATGGTAGGAAAATTATAAGTAAAACAAATGGCATCCATGAAATAAGTAGACATATAAAATGGAGGTATTTCTCTGAGTGAAACACTTCGTTTATTCCTATATTCGGTGATATGCTTGGCTAGGTAATTGGATAGAATGTATGCCCAGTTTAGGATATAAGAATTAACGATTGCGTCAATTAGGGGAACACAATCTCTTGAAAATCTAGTAGCATAACAATAAGGATTAGGAATTTTTGCAATTGGGTACATACCAGACTTGTCTTGCTTCAATTTCCCTTCATTTTCTTTCCATTCATGGATGACTTTGATAAGATATGGATGTTTTTCTTTGAAATTATACACATACTTATTGTCATATCTCTGCTGCGGAATTGGTAGATGATACATTGTTGCTAAATCCTCTGCTTTGAAAGAACCCATAATCTCTCCTCTCGAATTCTTGAAAATTCTATCTTCAATGTTTAAGTGGTCAATTGCCCACTTAACCATATCTGTATAAGGAAGAATCTTTGGTCTCACTTCTATTCTTTGAATGTGTGTCATGCAACATCAAAAAGGGTTGCATCAAAGGTAGAATCAGTGCATGTAGCAGAAAATGTTTCTATCACCCTTGGTCCTTCATCTTCGAAGTGTTTGTACATTGCTTCCCATGATGAACTGCCATAGTCTTTGATGCAGATGGTGTCTGAAAATAATGAAGACATATCTGCGTCTTCTGTGGATGATGTTTGAGAGATTTCCTTGCCTCTTTTGCTCATTTTGAACTTCTTCAACCAAATAATTGATTTTCTGAGAGCAAAGCGAATTTAACATATAAGGAGTCTCATAAGAGTAAATCAATTATTTACTTCTAATGCACGCAAGAAGATTTCAATCTATCAATCATCTTTCATAATTCCTAATTTAATATATCGTGCATATCCTCGCACGTAAGATCTATCAATCGTTTTAAATCTGTTAAGATCTTAAATTCCATATGACATAAGCTGCTTTCACACGCTGGATTCATTTAATATGCATATCGCAATCATTCCTTATAATATTTCGCGATGCTTAATATTTAAAGGTTGTGAATGCACAAATCGCAGATCGCAACTTTTATAAGATAACGTTTGAATGTATATAATAAGTTGCACGCAATGTGAATTGCGAAAAACTTAAAGTGGATGCGATCGCAAAAGATTTTATATTTCCTAGTTTATTTGCTTGTCGGGTTCGCGGGTATCATGACTTATATCATTTGCTTCTTATGGCTTTATTGATTAACTAAAATGTGATGCGAAAAAGGAAGAATAAAACGATTATTTTGATGTTTTTACAAGGTTTTTAGATTATTTGCTCGGAAAGGCTTCGAGTGCATTTCACAGTTCGCATATCTTATGTTTTATAATTCGTTTTTGAAATAAGATATGTTATATGCGATTTTCTTTTAAAGAAAAAACAGAAATTTTATTTTCTAAGTTTTTATTTTAGAAAATTTCAAAAAAGAATTTCCTATTTATTTTTAAAGGGTCCCTATTTTTAAAAATAAATGGGGGGTTGTTGTATAGCACAAAAATTGGTGATTCACTTAGATGAACCAGATGTCTCTGATAAAAATTTTGAAAATTCTGAACCTTTTTTAAAATAAAATAGTTAAAGGAAGGAAAATTCAAATAAATAATATCTTTTCCAAACAATGAAAATTTCTTTTATTCACTATTCATGAGAATTCCTCTATAAAGATATAAGTATGAAAATCTATATCAGTCCTTACTTAGTTAAAAAAGATAAAGTAAATAGCCTTTGCATATCAGCTTTATATAAATTTACTCTTTTTATCACAGATACAGCCTCTGTTCTAATAGGCAGTTTTAAGCTTTTGGCAGGGTTACCTTTTACCCAACTATGATCCATCTTTCCATCCAGTATTTCTCACAGTTTTTGTAAGTAAATTCTAATTTATGAAAAAGTTTCTATTATATATTTTTATCTGCTTAAAATCCATTGTCTTGGATTGGTAACCAAATAATGACAATGACATTCACAAATAGTAATTAAACTAATCAAGTTGGCTCTTGATGAGACCCCTTGTCTTTATGATATAATCTCAAGTCATTACATTGTTTTGGTAGATAGTATTAGTAATGTCAGTTTAACTATTTCTATATGAACATGGTAAACAAGCTCATTATGAGACTTATTATCTTTTAAGCTTTTCTTCAAATTATCTCTTTTTATTTTATTTTGAATTCCTTTTGAAAACTTATAAGATTTTCCGGATGGGATGAATCATAGGTCCTTTTAAGATACTGGATGATAATGCCGAGTTTTAAATTGCCTTTCTGCAAGAAGGTTTCTTACTATATTAAAGTTTATTTTCTGGACTGATCAAAAAATATTCACGCTATGTAAAAATGAGAGTTCATCAAAACAAATAATTATTTTATTTGAAATTCCATTTTTTAGAAAGATAGAATCAATCTGTCCCTCTAAATCTTTCGATTTTCCTTCTTTAACATTTTCATTTTTTATAAGTAAAAAGAAAAATCAAAAGAAATTTATCTGAGGTTTGTTTGGAAAGGCCAACTATCAGTACTAATCAATCTTTTATTTTTGCAAGAAAAACAAAAGATTTTAATACACAAGGATAGAAGGGATTGCCTTCTATGAGAAATATTTTTTCAAAATTTTCCCATTAACAAGCAAAGAATCCTTTTTGCCTAATAAATCTTGCAACAGAAATGTTGATGGGCCTTTTTCTTCAATTATTTGAAATGGACCTAGCCAGAGTTTTTGAAACTTTGTGTGTTTATCCTTTTCCTCATGCACTTTGTCCCACTTCAATACCAAATCACCAATTTGAAAATTATTTGGACTGGCAGAAGTTGAATCAAATGAAGCTTTTATTATTTGTTGATGATGGATATGAGTTTGTTTGGCTTTTTCTCTTTCTTCTTTCAACTTAAGAATTTGATCTTGTCTAAGTTGAAGGGAAGAGGAAGGATTCTCATCAATAAACTGTACTAAAGAAAATGATGGTATTGTTACATTTGTGGGGTACAATTTCTTCTTTCCCATAAACTAACACAAATGGAGAAGTACCTATTGAAGCTTTGTGGGTGATTCTATCTGCCCAAAGGGCAAATAGTAGTGCTTTATGCCAATTTTTATGATTTTGTTCTATAGTTCATTTAATGATTCTAATAAGGTTTTTGTTTGTCGATTCAGCTAATCCATTGCCTTGCAGGTAATAATTAGCTGAATATTTTAATTTAAAACCTCTTTTCAAAGAAAATTCTATCATGGAATTTCCATAAAAGTAAGATGCATTATCAAATATCAAAGTTGATGGGAGGCCAAACCTGGTGATTATGAACTGATCAATAAAATCTGTAATACTTTGTGTATTAACCACCTTTAATGGGACAGCTTCTACCCATTTTTTGAAGTAACCAGTTGCCGTTAGAATATACCTGTGTTGTTTTGAAGAGTTAGGAGTTAGTTCACCTATCATTATCTAACCCCCATTTTTCAAATGGTTGTTGGATATTTACTGGCTGTAATGGAAATGTTGCTTTCCTTTCTCTTCCTGCTGCAGTTTGACATACTTTACATTGTCTCGCATATTCATGTGCATCTTTAAACAGAGTTGTCCAATAATAACCAGCGTGTAGTATTTTATGAGCTGTGGTGTTTCCTCCGAAATGACCTCCAGCTGGTCCATCATGTAATTCCTGCATCACTTTTTCAGCTTTAGTTTTTATAAACATCTCAATAATACAAAATCATAATTTATCCTAAATAACACATCATCTATGAGTTGATGTTGATTTTCTTTAAGTCTCAGAGCATGCTTTGTTGTATAATTGAGACATAATGGAGCATATCCATTTTTCAAGAAAATTTCAGATCAACATATTGTGATTGAGAATCATTTAGGCTTAACTTGGACAGTTGTATTTCATTTGATTGATCTTCTTCTGTTGGTAAATGAGAGGCTCCGGTTAACATCCTGCAAAGACCTTGTCCTTTAAAAATTTTAGCCAGATGTATCTCTACATCATATTCTTGAAGTGCGGTAACCCAATTTTCTCTCTTCTCTCCTACTTCTCGTTGAACTAATAATTGCCTTTCTGCCGAGTAAGGTACTATTATTTTACTATGTGTTTTTAGGAGAAAAGGTCTGAAATGTTTCAAAGATTTAAACACAGCATAAGGCTCTTGTTTTTTCACCGTTGAATAATTTAACTCAGCACCTTGAAGGTTAGAACTAAAAAACGCAATCGGTGCTTCAATGTTTTGATCATTGAACTGTGTCAAAACTGATGCATATGATGTATCAAAAGAAAATGTATATAATACAAATGTTTTGAGAAAATCAGGAGTTGTTAAGGAGGGAGCTTCAATGATGGCTTTTTTTTATCAACTCAAAAGGATTTCTTTCTTCTTTTCCCCATTTAAAAATTTAATTTTTCTTAATCATTGATTGTAGGGGTAAGATGATCTGGGGAAAATCTGGAAAAAACCTCTTTACAAAATTAATTTGTCCTAAAAATGTTTGCATCATTTTTTTATTGTGTGGTAGGGGAATATTTTCAATTTCTTGAATCCTATCAGGATCGATATGGATTCCTTGTTTAGAATCAATGAATCCCAATAATTTACCTTCTGATAAGGTGAAATAGCATTTTTTTGGATTCAAGGAAATACTGTATTTTCTACATCTTTCAAAAATGTTTTTTAGGTGCTTAATGTGATTATTTCTATGCTTAGAGTAAACAGTAATGTCATCTAATTATATAACAATTGAGCTATTTATTAGTCCTCTGAAAGCTATATCCATAGTACGTTGAAATGTAGCACCAGCATTAATCAGTCCACAAGGCATTTTTTGATATGCATATGTTCCCCACTTTTTTCTGAATTTTGTCTTTAATATATCATCTGGGTGTACCATGATTTGATTGTATCCTAAAAATCCATCGAGAAAAGACATCAATTCAAATCCTGCAACTGATTGTAATATTTGTTCTGTGGTGGGTAAGGGAAAATTATCTTTCTGACAGGCTTTATTTAAATTTCTAAAGTCTATGCAAATCCTAATGTCTCCATTATTTTTTCTAACGGGAACCATGTTTGACACCCATTTCGAATGTCTAATAGGAAAAATGACTTTGTCTTTGAGCATTTTGTTTAATTCAGATTTAATTTGACTTTCTAAATTCGGATGAATTTTTCTAAGTTTTTGTTGAACAGGTTTATCATCTGAGATCATAGGTATGGTATGTTGAATTATGGAAGTATCATATGTCTTAAGATCTAAATAATCCCATGCAAATATATCGTTATATGTTTTCAGCAATTCAATGAATGACATCCTTTCTTCAGGTTTTAAACCAAGACTTAAGTTGATGTTTTGAGGTTTTTCTGTTGTACCAAGATTAATCAATTCAAACTTTAAAATATACCTTTGAGTTTTCGAATTGGTTACCTTCTTAAACCTATCTTTCAAATCATAGAGATATTCCATTTTGACTACAGATTTGGGAATTGAATTAGTATTTATTTTATCTTTAATCTGTAAATTATGTTCATGTTCATCTATGATCTGACCTTCATAAGCTCTGTCTAATGTAAGAAAGTCTACTATATCTGCATCATTATTAAATACTCTCCAATTTGTTACATTGTCAGGAATGGAAGGCCTAAAAATTAACTCAATTGGAAATCTATCTGGGCTAAATTCTTCAGATGGTATGAGTCTAGATGCTACATTAGCAAGTAAATCAGCACTTGCATTTTGTAATCTAGGAACTGTGGAGATATTGAATGCAGTAAAATGGGAAGTAAGATTTTGAGCTAAGGTTTGATAATGTTTTAAATGTCTCGAAATATAATGAATCATATTTCTGACATGTCTAACAATTATTTCAGAATCTCCATATACTTGCAAATATTTAACATTCAATTCTATAGCTTTATACAGACCTTATATCAATGCTTCATATTCAACAGTATTATTTGTACACTAGAACTCAAGTCTACAAGCTAGCATCGTTTTCTCTCCTTGTAGGTCGATTAAAATGCAACCTGCTCCTACACCATCTTCCGATTTTGAACCATCAAAGTATAGAGTCCAAAATAAATATTGTTTTGGAATTTGATTACTAATTTTAACACATCTAGAATCATTTGTTTGAGAAAAGTTTTCAATTTGAGAAATAGCAGTGTTTATTGAAAAAGGTGAAACCTGAGCATTGAAAGATCCAAGAAATGATTCAGCTGAATAATTTCCTATGATATTATTAGTGAAGGCTATAGGTTCATTTGCTTCTTCTAGTTTAGTGACTGTATGTTTCATGAATTTTTCATGTTCAACTCTGATTTGATTTGGTTTTCCATTGTATGGTAACCACATGTGTGACCAATCGGTAGAAAAATATCCATGTAACTATTCAGACCAATCCTTGCTTAGAATAAGACCATAAAATGCAGGGATGTCTGTGAACAAAACATCAATTACTTGCAGTACCTTTGGATTGGATGATAACCTAATGGATACTGACAAAAATTCTCCAATAACTTCAACTCTTGTTATATTCAATTGAACTATATGTACAGCTGACTTTTGAGGAGTAATATTCAATTTTAGACATATCATTCTTGGCATAATGTTTGAAGAAGCTCCTGAATCAATAAGACAGTTATGAACCTTTTTTTTTTTAAATCTCATAAGTCAAAAGTAAAGGAGGAGTATGTGAAATAGATCTATCACCAATTAAAACAAGATTATTAGGATTTACTTTGTTTGTAGACGATGGAGGTTTTCCTATATATTTAGAAGCTTATGCTATAACTGGTGGTTGTATAGGTTCTACGGGGATTGCCTTGAGTTCTCTAAGCAAAATTTTCTGTTGTTGTTTGAGTTTGGTCATTTCGTGTAATGAAATATTTTCTTTAGTCTTTTTCATATCTTCAACTATATTATATTCCATTGTATCTGTTAGCACTCAAATCTACCTCAGGCTGAAATGAAGTAAAACTCGAGGCTACATCAAACCACGCTCAGCCTCGTAGCTAGCCCTACGAGGATAGGAGAGGGCTCTCTCCGTCAATCTCGAGAAAATGAGCAATAGGATGTGAGATGACTTACAATAAGAACTGATTTTAGGCTAGTAAAGAGATAAGAATGTTTGTTTTTTGGTTTTTTGGGTTTTCGCTGGAGTAATGGGAAAACAAATTTTGGGTCCGGGGATAAGGTCAGACCTTTGCAGATTTCAAGTTGGGGCGAGGTAGGTGAATGTCTTGATGCTTTTAATTGGATATATGGACAGATTAGACTGACGAGGAGCTGAAGAGGGCAAAGAAGAACTTGGATCCTCTCCAAACAGCTGAAAACATATAGAACTAACTGAATTCAAAGGCCAAGCACTGTAAACAATGGATTCAACCTTATTTACTCATTCAATTTAGTTCAGAAGCAAAATGAAAGGATGGCATACATTAAACATGAAGAAACTTACAGCAAACAAAGAAGAAACGCCATCAAGAACAGAACACCACAAGGATCCCAACAAGTGCCGCAAAACCCCTGATCTTTCCTTAGCCAAAATATGAAAAATATGTACAATGGTATCAAAAGTATCCAAAGAGTCCAACCTGTAGAATGCCTCAGAAATTACAATATATAGATCACTCTAACACCTTTCCCCACCTCTAGGGGTCGAATTCCCTCTTCAGGGATCAGTTTCAACCAATTCTAATCATGGAACTACAATCTAGGCAACTAACAACTTGCCTCTAAAAGAGTGGAAACTGATCCATTACATGATTTTTTACTCATTTGAGAGTGAATCTTCTAGAAGAGATAAAAACAAGCCAAAATTACATGCCAAACATGAATTTACATCACAAAAACCCAAAAATTCTATCCACAAGCAAAACTGGTCCATAATAGGCGAAATACTGAGCTGGCAGCTGAAAATTTAGGAAAAATTCTAGGTGGGTCGCTCCTGAACTGTGTGGGTCGCTCATGTTCCAGGCTGAATTTGAGGTAGCTCCCGGCATCCAAATTGAGCTCATGATAGCTCGTTGGAAAGCCCTGGATGTCTAATTTCCAACCCAAGTGGAATTTCTGAATTTGGAGTTGATTTGACCCTCCAAAACCTCATTCTCCCAGAGGTACTTCCTGCTGGTGCAAAAGGTGGCGGCAAGGTGGTTTTCATGGTGTTTTTGAGCTGTTTGACCATCCAGATTTTGTTGAAATGCTAAGTTGACTTCAGAGGATGCATAATTAACCATGAAAAATCCAAAAAGGTAAAAATCTCCTCCAGCAAGTGTCTCAAAAAAATGCGAGCGCATGAGCGCGCGACCCACGTAACTGAAAACCCTGTTTTTAGACCAAAAAATTTCAAAATGACAAAATTTTCTCCGAATTTGCTCAAATTCGGAGCGAAGACCCTCCATCATGTATCTTGCTCAGTAAATGAAGCCTCGGCCAAAATCCGGAGTGGATCAGGCCTTTTTCGCCATTTTAGTGCTCTCCTGGTGCATGCAGCTCCTGTGGTGAAAACACTGTCTCGGTTGTATGATGTGTTGTTGTCAGTCATGATGTAGCAATGTGTATGTTCAACCTGTTGAAAATGAGAAATGGGACCTTGGTGTCTTTGTCTCCATCATGATCCTGTGAATGTACCTACGTTGATGAAGAAGGCGAGACCCCTTCCACGCCATGTGGAGATAGTACTCGCGCTGCTGATGAAGTCAACGAGACCCCTTCCACCCCATGTGGAGATAGTACTCTTCGTGATGCTGCAAACAAAGCTCTGTGGCCTCTCTGATATGCTACCACTACTGGCGCACTGCTATTCTCCATCTCAGTACATCAACCTCAACGATTGAGTCATTGTCCGACTCCTGCTCATATTCTGACTCTATCTCTAACATGGCTGCGAACAAGATATGTGCAATATGTATACTGATAGAGATGCAGTGAAGGCAAAGTTATAATGTATGTTTCAAACACCCAACAAATATCCCCACCGTCAAAACACCATAAGGAAACAAACCATGATAATATCTTTGTTTTAAATGGATTGGAAAAGAGGCACAATCTCTGTGTTTAAATGCAAGTGAAATTTTGATCAAAGGGAGCGGGCAACTTTCAAAATATTGAACAAATCTTATCAAAGGAGAGCATGGCATCAATAGAATGTGTTTGTCTATGAGTAATAACAACAAAGGTGTCAATGGGCAGTTTGAAACAAAGTCATGAGAATGTTTTTACATTGGGCAGTGAGACATAGTACAACCACAGTCACCATGGAACAAAGGTTTTAAACATGGTATAATAATAGCATTGGTCGCAATGGCATAATGGGCATGAGAGCAATATGGTTTTGATATTATATGCAAAGCTGGATGTATCACTGCCATAAGATAGCAAACAAACTCATTCAACCATTCATTTTCATTTTAAAACCCTGAAAACAATAATGCTATGACTGTGGGGTTTTAAATCCTCCGTTTGAACATTTGAAACCACCAATGATGCCACCAAAGCATTCAAAAACATCAAGCAATTGATAGAAACCTGTTTGAAGGCCAGTTGAATCGATTCCAAGCAAGACTGGGCGCTGAGAATGAATTTCGAAACCCTGTGTCTGCGTGGGTCGCTCACCCTCTGCGTGGGTCGCTCGGCCCAGGTGGGTCGCGCCCCTTGTAATTTCACACTGCTGAACTGGTCTGCGTGGGTCGCTCTGCCCAGGTGGGTCGCTCGAGGCCCAGGTGGGTCGCGCGAGCCCCTCAACACTGTCCACGCAATTCAAAACTTGAAATCGTCCCTCCAAACTTCAAAACACGATTTGGGTGCTGTGGTTTGGTTCAAATGAAACTTGTTTGGCTTTTATACATGTTACAAATATCTTCACAATCAGATTTTATTTCAAATCTAATTTCAAACCCATATTACAAATGTTTTTGTAATTTCACTTTTGGCTTTTCAAATACAAACTTCTTTTGGCTTTTTTGAGGTCGATACTAATGATTTTGCTGTCTTCTTGCAGGGATATGGCTATCTCGGCTAAGGAAGAGACCAGGGGTCTGCTTTTGACAATGTCTTCTTGGCGGAATAATTACAACTTATTACAAAATGATAATGAACAATTTCTAGTTCCAAAACAGAGTTTTGGACTAGAAATATTTTTTTAAAATGCTGATGATAATAAAATAAAAATCACAAATGCAGAACTTTCCTCACCTTGCAGGCTTTATGACTAATATACAAATGACTCAAAAACCCTAGACACCAAGACCTAGGACACTTATTGACATTTTTAATGACCATATATGTAATGACAATGACTATGAATAATTTTTTGAGAAAATTTTTAAAATAGCACTGCAGGTGTAAATATGAGGAAACATAAGACGACAGACCCCTTCGTCAGTCCATGGCATGCTCCTAGTGAAATGCAACGAAGTGGAACAAGCGAGACACCTAATAATGAATATGCAAAAGACGAAATGATCACTGACGGAGGGCTGCAAGGGCCGACTCTAACAGTATCTGAAACTATCAAAGTTTTATAAGTTGTATTTGGATCTGGTGGAATAGAATCTATCTGAACAGTTTTAGATTTTCTAGCTACTGTTTTCTCCTTGGTGGGGAGAGATTTTTGTTTCTGATTTGATACAGTTGAATCAGAAGAAGATTTACTTCTTTTAGACACAGGCATAGCTTCACTTTCTTCCTTTGTGGGAAGAATGAAATCCCATAAACCATTTAATTCAACTTCTTCCTCAGATTCTAGCTCTTGTTCAGATGGTGAGGAATCTTCAATATCTTGATCGGATTCAGCATTCAAAATTACGTTTGGAGGTTGAGATGTTGAAGAAGGGTTTTTCTTAAATGGGCGAAATCATTTTTTAGGGGTTGAGGTTTCAGCGACCTATTTCTTTATTTCAATCATATCATTTGACATAGTGTTTAATACTTTTTGAATACCTTTAAGATCAAATGGATCCTTCGAGACCTTCTTTTTTGAATCTTGAATAAATGTCACTTTCTTGGATTTCCTGTCTTCTATCTCTGAATGTTTTTATAATGCTAAGATTCTTTTCTCTACAACAAAAGCTTATTTCATGTTTTCTAAAAGGGTAGCTTTACCAGCACTATCTACAAAAATAGTTATATTAGAAGGAAAAGAAGAAATATACCATTCTATTTGTACATCAACAACAGGTTTGGAAGCAGTTGGAATTTTTTTTAATAACTTGTTAAATATGGAGTTGAAATATTTGATCCTTTCCTCTGAATTTTTTTTAAGATTGGAAAGAGCATTGATTAGGGATGAAACGGTTCTATCATCTCCAAATTTTGCAAGGAAAACTTGCTCAAAAGTTTCCCAATCAGCAATAGATCCTGCTGGAAGTGAAAAATACCAGGATCCTGCAGATCCTTGTAAAGTATAAGGAAACAATCTAACTAAAATATCTTCATGAGCAACTTCATTTAGATTCATGGCTAACATAAAATTGTTGATATGTTCTTCGATGGGAAGACCATCATCTGGATTATATTTAGGTAACCATTTTTCTGGATGATTCGGAAAAGGATTTGGGTTGGCTATTAATACAGCACCAGGATTCATCCAAGGTCGATTAGCCATAATTGGATTTGAACTTTGTGAAGATATAGAAGTAGATCCAGAAGTAGGTGGAATGAATGAAGAACTTACAACTGGAACAGTACTACTTGTAACAACACTGATTGTTTGAGTAGAAGAAATGGAAGACTGAGAAGATGGAGATTGAATAAGAGGATTTGAAGAAGTAACTGAAGGGAAATTTGATGTGACTTCACTTGTATCTATATGGGGGAATATGAAGGGAAAATACAAACACCTCCCCTTTTATTTCATATGGGAGGTTTGGCTTGCTTGGAATCGTCTCATTTTCCATGATGCTCCTTTTATCATTGCTAATACCTACTATGCTATTGTTAAATGGATTGATGATCTGCCTCAGCTACAGGATAGGGTGGTGGACAGATCTTATCGCTTGAGACCACATGAGATATCTATTCCTGCTTTCTTCTTTGATGGAGCATGTGCTGATGGGACCATTGGCTGTGGGGCTTGGGTTAAGTTATCCAAGGAGGAGCGCATTCACTATTTCTGGAATGGCGGTACAGGTACAAACAATTTGGCGGAGATCATGGCCATCTGGGGAGCTCTTCTTGCAGCATGTCACTTAAACCTCCCTCACCTATCTTTTTATGGCGATTCCAAAATGATTATTGATGGTTTGATGGGTAAAATTACTCTGTCCAATGTTAACATACAAGGCTGGTTAAATAGAGCTTCAAGCTTATGGAACAAGTTGAATCGACCTCCTATTCATCATATATTCAGAGAGAACAATTGCAGGGCAGATGGTTTATCCAAAAAGGGCGTCCGGGCTGTTTTTGGAAGAATTCATATGATCCATTATCGAAATGGCTCTATTATATGGCAGAACTCTATCCCTTTCCCATGACCTCTATATTTCAAACAGGGTTATGAATTTTGTTTTTTGTATTTAAGTCTCACTTTTTGTATATGCTCCAGCTCTTATCCAAGCTTTCGACCACGATGATGGTCTTGCTGTCCAGATATGCATCGATTAGTCTCTATATAATATTCTGTTTTGCAACTATTCCATTCCCCCGTTTCAATACAGCCGTGAATTCCATTCATGATCAGGCAGGGATGTATTGAGTATAATTTACAGGGTTCTTTTCTCATGACATTACATCGATTTAATTTCATCTTCAAGCGAGCCTGGTTGATAACAATCAAGCGAGCGTGAATAACACAAGCGAGCCTGTATATTTGCTATATCAAGGATGGAACGGGTTTATCATAGTCTGATCGAAGATATATGGCTAATCACTCTATCAAGCGAGCCTGGATGAAAAGAAATTGTTCAAACTTGATCAAGCGAGCCGGATATATCTCTTCTCTGTCTACATCCTTTTTCAAGCGAGCCTGGAATGAATATCAGATGGACCAGGTTATCTATGCCTTGGAAGAAGATCTTTTCTCACAGGTCGATCAATGAACAGTCACATGGTCTTGCGGGTTTATGTAATTCTATGCATGTATCTTTTATGTCATAAGCTTGCAGGTTTACAACAGTTTTTGCCTGATATGGGTATGAGTGATTACTCCCCATTTTTTGATGTCTCTTTGAATGGATCCTTTCATCTCTATGAATTGATGTGATCAAATGATGGCATATTCATGTTTATCCTCCGTTTTTTGAGGATCAATGTACTTTCCATGGACTGTTATTATTCAATATAATACAGATGTTTTTTTTCCTCTGAAAAAAAAAAAAAAATCTGACTTAGATCTAGATATAGGAACTTTTTTGTGAAATGATTCAATTGGAAATTCAAAACGTGGAATTCCAAGTTTCTCACTTTTAGATCTAGTTAATACATAAGTTTCTCTAAATATAGAAGTAACACTTTCCTCAGAAGCTTCTGGGTTAACAGTATTTTCAGCAGAAATAGATATTCCTTCTAATTTCTGAATTAAATACTGAACTTCGGGAGACTCGGGAGTGAATTCTAAAGTAGATGACTGTCGAGATACTTTAGGAGATGATGGAAAGGTTTCTACTATTTCCGATTTATGATTTGGCGATCTAGAGTGTGATCGAAAAGTTGTAGAATTATTTTGGGGAGATCGACTCTTATGAGGGCTTCTAGTTTGAGGCTTAGACTTATATGCCATTCATAGTCACCCTCCTTCTAGTGCCAAAAATTTTGAGGCCTCAGAAATCTATAGCAATAACAAGGGGAATAACCACCAGGTCCGGACCTTAAGATAGCTCCTTTTCCATTTGGGATAGTGGCTCTGACTGGATATAATGGGACCAGTTTCCCATATTTTGGTTTTTTGTTTGATTGTTGGGTTTCTCTCAAAGGATTTGCATGAATAATTACTAAAAAATAAAACAAATTTATTCTAAAATGAAAAACTTTAAATTTAAGCCTAATTTAATCTAACTCGGGATAATACTAGCTTGATGTGATCTAAAATGATATCTATTCAATCTGTGATGATGAATATCATCACAGATTTAATATAATTATTACTTTGTAAGATGATTCTTTTGAAAAAATAGTTAATCAAAAGAAAATGAGAAACATATCTCATATATCTGATGATCATATATAAAACATACCAATTTCTACCTTTATATCGTACAATAGTGCAACTAATATTTCAGATAAAAAACAGTAAATTTCATATATAATTCATGAAATTTGGACTTATCACTAATATTCAAAAACATAATTAGCATACATGATAATAGTACCAGATGTGTACTGCTCTGTTCATATGATCAGCGATAATAGGCCACATTCAACTCTTCTATCAATAAGTCTTTCAAAGAATACAAAAGTGCATCAACATTGATCAACAAAATGATATATATAACTGAAAAGGCCGTGTTCCATTACTTTATCAAGGCATTCACAAACTTACTTACAATTAAGCATTATTTGAAAATGTTGCAAATGTTCTCAATAAAATTTTGGACCCTTATCTAAATGCATGAGAAGGGTTTAAATACTAAAATTGCTACAAACTAAAATTAAATTATTATAAAAATGTAGAGGAGGTTTCAAACAACCTTTCTCTAAAAACTTAACTTAAACAATAATCTAGGAACTTTGAACTAACAATCCTGATTTTCTGAATCTTGCCCTTCTTTCTGAGTGTGATCACGAGTTGACAAATATCTAGCATTGCTTTAAACTGAGCTGGATGTGATATCCGTGACCGAATCTGTCCCTTGAAAATAGCATTTGAGATTATTGACTGAGATCTTTTTGCTTAATCTGTAAGAGACTGAAGAGTTTGATGTTGATGGTAAGGTTTCATCAGAAAATTCCAGTAATTTTCCTGATCAAACTTATTGACTTTTTTGAGCATTTCCTCTTGTGTATCTGCTCTCTATCTCCACTTTAATTCTACTTCCCTTGTTCCTGAAAACACATGAGACGTGCTTTCTTTAAGAAGTTCTGTTTTAAACAATTGATCACATATAAACTGAATAATCTCATTTGATTTCTTGGACGTCTTGGTTGCTGCTTTCTTTGCTTGATTAATTTGTGCTCTCCATTCTGTGAATAACAATTCTTTGTGAAGTTTATCTATTTGTGGTAAATTAGCTTATTTTCCTGTGTCTGAAATTTACCACTGAATGTGTTCTTCGATTTTCTTTTCAAGTCTTTCACATTCCAATTTCTGAATTGCGATTTTTTGAATCATTATCTTATTGGAATCACAACAAGAATTAATCATGGAAGCTTGGTGACAAAACATTTCTTGTTCTTTCTTTAACATAGTATTTACATCAAGTGCTTCTTTGATGAATTTTTCTAACTGTGATTGACTTTGTAATTCAGCCATTGCTCTTTCCAGATGTGCTTGCTTTTCATTAAGCTTTGTCTGAGACTTCAATTTGAGGTTTTCAATATCTTCATGAAATTGAGTTGTGCTTATTTTGATCTGCTCAATGGACTTGGCTTTTTCTTCACTTAGCAATTGTTCTAATTCTTGTACTTTGGCTTCCTTTTTTTTCAACAATATTCTCACCTCGGTAGCTTTATCAACAGTAGTGGTGGCATATGCCCCCTACATATTGTGCTAACTTGGTTAGATGTTTAGTGGGATCATCTGAGGAATCCTTCCAAAGTACATCAACTGATCCATCTATTGGTTTTGGAGTTGTTTCATCAATCCTTCTTATTTTATTCCTTTTAACCACAGCTTTGTAATTAGGGCTGTAGAAAATGTCTAATGATGGAATATCTTCAATCTGCAGAACTATCTGATCTATAGGGTAGGCCGGTATGATTTCTTTGTCATGCACTACTGGAACTCTTTGTAGCGGATTGACAGTTTCAACTATTTTCTGAGAAGGTTTTGGTGCTTGAAAACTTGATATCTGGTCAATATTGAGATTTTCTTTTGAAGTCTTTATTGCTTCAGAAAATTCTTCCCATTCATTCATCAAATCTTTTACTTGAGAGGGCTTGGATTGATCTAACATGCTATGAGTATGTTGAACTGTTTCCGAATTTGATTTTTTCCCATTGTTCTTTGTTTTCTCCAACACTTTTGTCTCTTGAAGAATTTGGTCAATTTCTGAATTTTCTTTTTTAGATTCAGATTCCTCAGATTGATTTGAATTATCAGACTGCTGATGTGATTGACCTGATTCATTTTCATATATATCTTTCATTTCGTCATCTATACTAACACTTGGAGTGTGTTTTTCATCTTCAATAGTCAACAAATTCAAAGGAAACTTTTCTAGTATGTTATTTCTATATGCTTGAAAAGATTCAGCATCTTCTTGACTTAATTGACTAGAAATGTATTTGATAACATCAGAGAAATTTTCCATGCCTTGGAAGAAATCATCAAATTTATCTTCTTCCTTTACAAAAGGCTTCATTTTTAGCTCTGTGATGTAATTTTTAATCACATCATTGGGATCATATAATCTTCTTGGAATAAATGCCAATTTCAAAAACTGAATCTTGGGAACTTCTTTGTATGTATGGCCAATATTAGCCAGAGCAAAGGTGCCGCACTATAGAGGGAAAGTAGGCCAAATAGCCTTTTTACCATATTTTAACTTCTTTGTGACATCGTTGACAAGCTGATATGCTATTTCTTTTGCAAGTATTTTGTCTGGAACATAGTAAGGTAAGACATGGGGATAAGCATAAGTCCCAAATACTCTAATATATGTGAACTTTTCTTCAGCAAACCATCTTGCTACGGGAAGAATATCTACATTGGCTTCTTCAGAAACCCTTGGAGCTTTTTTGTTGAAAATCATTTGATGCATGGGAAATATGACTCCGTAGCAGATTTTATAGAAGTGCAAGTGGAACTCAGAATCCTAGAGTTCTCTATGGTAGATATGAATCGGGGTAGGGTTTTTGGTGGTCCATTTCCAACCCATGGTAGGAAAATTAGAAGTAAAACAAATGGCATCCATGACATAAGCAGACATATAAAATGGAGGTATTTCTCTGAGTGAAACACTTCTTATATTCCTATATTCAGTGATATTCTTGGCTAGGTAATTGGATAGAATGTCTGCCTAATTTAGAATAGAAGAATTGACAATTGCGTCAATTAGGGGAACCCAATCTCTTGAAAATCTAGTACTATTAGGCTTGGCAAATATTCTACACAACATACCGGTGGCATAACAATAAGTATTAGGAGTTTGTGCAATTGGGTACTTCCCAAACTTGTCTTGCTTCAATTTCCCTTCATTTTCCTTCCATTCATGGATGACTTTGATAAGATCCGGATGTTTTGCTTTGAAATTCTGCACATATTTACTGTCGTATCTCTATTGCGAGGTTGGTAGATGATACATTGCTGCTAAATCCTCTGCTTTGAAAGAACCCATAATCTCTCCTCTCGAATTCTTGAAAATTCTATCTTCAATGTTTAAGTGGTTAATTGCCCACTTAACCATATCTGTATAAGGAAGAATATTTGGTCTCGCTGCTATTCTGTGAATGTACGAGCATGCAACATCAAAAAGGGTTTCATTAGAGGTAGAATCAGTGCTTGTAGCAGAAACTTTGTCTATCACCCTAGGTCCTTCATCTTCGAAGAGTTTGTACATTCCTTCCCATGACGAACTACCACAGTCTTTGTTGTAGACAATGTCTGAAAATAATGAAGACATATATGAGTCTTATGTGGATGATGTTTGAGAGATTTCCTTGCCTCTTTAGCTCATTTTGAACTTCTTCAACCAAATATTTGATTTCCTGAGAGCAAAGGAAATTTAACATATAAGGAGTCTCATAAGAGTAAATCAATTATTTACTTCAAATTCACGCGAGAAGATGTCAATCTATCAATCATCTTTCATAATTCCTAATTTAATATATCACATGGCCTCGCACGTAAGATCTATGAATCGTTTTAAATCCGTTAAGATCTTAAATTCCATTTGATATGAAATAAGCTATTTTCACACGTTGAATTCATTTAATACACAAATCGCAATCATTCCTTATAATATTTCATGATGCTTAATATTTAAAGGTTGCGAAATTCGAATACGCAAATCGCAAATTACAACTTTTATAAGATAATGTTTGAATGTATATTATAAGTTGCGCGCAATCTGAATTGCGAAAAACTTAAAGTGGACGCGATCGTGAAAGATTTTATATTTCCTAGTTTATTTGCTTGTCGGGTCCACAGGTATCGCGACTTATATCATTTGCTTCTTATGGCTTTATTGATTAACTAAAATGCGATGCGAAAAAGGAAGAATAAAACGATGATTTTGATGTTTTTACAAGGTTTTTTGATTATTTTCTTTGAAAGGCTTCGAATGCATTTCGCAGTTCGCATATCTTATGTTTTATAATTCTTTTTTGAAATAAGATATGTAATATGCGATGCGCTTTTAAAGAAAAACTAGAAATTTTATTTTCTAAGTTTTTATTTTAGGAAATTTCAAAAAAGAATTTCCTATTTATTTTTAAAGGGTCCTTATTTATAAAAATAAATGGGGGGTTATTGTATAGCACAAAAGGTCTATAGCACTCCCATAGCCGTAATTATGGACCTATGGAAAAACTTGTATTATTTACAAAGATATTTTCGATGATATATCGTACATGCCAAATAGAGATAATATGACCAAGTTACAACCCCAGGAAGTTGGCTGCCCAACTAACCACAACGGGGCCCACAAACTATTGGTGTTTCATCTCCAGGGGTTAGGGTTTTGGTTGTTTAGGGTTTTCCTATGTTGTTCAATTATAAAAATGGCCTTAAGCCTCATTGTAACACAGTTCGGTGGCCTGAAGCCACCACATCTCTTCTCAGAGATAAGCTACCAGTGCCCTAGCTAGTTTATTTCCATTATGTCTATAAGCATATTTCAGTTTTTTATATTAATGAAATGAGGTTTTATTTATGTTGCATCTTTGCATTTATGTGTATTTATGTATTCTATTTTTTTCTTGCATAAGTCTGTATCACTTTTAAAATTAAAATAATATAAAGTAAACACTTGTTTGTTCAACTATTTAAAAAGATGAATGTGAAGGGACGACGTGGTATATATATGCTTAAAATAAAGAAAGAAGAAAAAAAAAAATTTCAATTAATGTAAAATAAATAATAAGAACAAATAAAGTAATTAATGTTGGAAAAAAATTAAAGAGATAATAGCGATGTCCAATTTCTCAAGTGAAAGTGTGTGGAATTATATTTTAATTTAAAATTGGGAAAATGTTGAATTTTATGAGATGATAGTTCATCTAAAAACCCATATATACACCTTAAAACTTGAAAACACATTAGATGTTGAAAAATAGATAGCCAACATTAATAAAAGTAGGAAGAGAGTAGCTAATGTCTAAAAAAAAGAAAAGTCAATAATAGCGATGTTGTCTAAATTCCTCAAGTGAAACCAGCAAGAAATTGGATTGTAATTTAATATTAAGAAAATGTTGAATCTCATAAGATGAGAATTAATCTCAACACCTTAAAACTTGAAAACACATTAAAGATTAACAAGTAGATAAACATTGGATATAAATAATAGATAAATTATAATAAAAATAAAATAAAATGAATAATGATTAAATTATCATAAATATAAAATAAATAATATGTTCGCTTTAATTTTTTATAATAATAAACAAAGTATCATGTGATCACTATGTTAAACCACAACATCCATCTACCAATTATATTGTTTTTTAATGTGAACACCAAAAATTCTAAAAATTATTAAACAACCAAACAAAATAATAATAATAACACACAACCCCTTGATAATACCACTTTAGTTGAACCTAACAAAAAAATGATGACTATCCACAACCCTCCATAGAGATGATACCATAGGTTCATTTTAATGAGTACTTTTTATTCTAGTTTAACTACCCATTTTAATGAGTACTTTTTATTCTAGTTTAACTACCCTATTTTATATGTATCTAAAAATCATGAGCTCCACTACAAAGGAAAATGGCAATGACCCACCATTCTTTGTAGCTATAAAATCTTATAATACTTAAAAGTGGTAAGTTATTCATTTTTTACCTATGGAATTTTAAAATATAGATTAATTTAGAAACACTGTGTTATTAATTTAATATCACAAATTTAATAATATATTTTATACTTATTTTAATTTTAATAAATAAATATTATTTAAAAAGAATTATAAAACTAATATGTAATATGAATTAAATAAATTGTAAAATTATTATATTAAAGAAAAATTTACATATAAATAGAGATGACTTTCCCAATTAGATTCGAGTATTGGTTTAACTTAAAATATCTTTTTATATTGTTATATTACTCCATGTTGAAATAAGCATTGATGTCATTCAAAATTTATTTATTTTTGAAATTTATTATATTTTTAATTTAAAATAAAATTACATATATATTGGAGTAATTTTGTATGGTTAAAAGGAAGAAATATAATATTCCCTATCCAGGTTTAATTTTAAAAAGTGATTTGATGGATGTTGACAGTGTATTTATGGTGTTTTGGAAATTAACATATTTATTTTTATTATGTAGTGCATGAATATTTATTCTTATTTTAACAATGTGTATTTTTTATTTTAAAATTTTGGGTCGATCACGTTTTTATAATATTTTTTTCTAACTCTTTATCAGTTTACAATTTCTCTTTAAATTTTGATGTAATAATATTTTTTAATTTCATATTATTTTTCAAAATGATTTCCTCTTTTATTTTTCAAAATGATTTCCTCTTTTATCTTATGACACTCTCTTTCATTTCTTGGTCTTTTGGAAAGTTTTTTTCACCTTCAACCCTTTGAGCATCACAATCATGACACTCTCTTTCATTTCATGGTCTTTTGGAAATTGACCAACACCAAATTTCACTATGGGGTTCATGAGTATTTATTTTCTTTTAGTAATGTTTATTCTCTTCTTTACAAGACGAAAAGAGATATTATTGATTTTCAAGATTTGGATCACCTCTTTATAATAGTCTCCTCTAACTCTTTATAGTCCCACAATTCGGGCATAATTAAAAGAAATTTTGGGAAACCTCTATGACTACGATAGACTAAAATGTACTTCCATTAATCTTGATATCATAGGTTATAAAATGCTTTTGAATGTTTATTTTTTTTCCTCTGCAACTATTTTTTTTAGACAGTGGGAAAACCTATCATAACTGAGTTGTCAAACCAACAATGGGAATAGTCATTATTGGTTGCTATCTTAGAATGGAGGTTGAATCATCCCTGTTCTTCAAGTAAAATCACACCACCTATAATTATCTATTGGTGACCAATAAGGGAGGAGGATTTCACTCTTGCAACATGTCTCTGAGTCTTATGTCTTTAACTTGTTTCCATACGTCTGAGGAAAATGAGCTCTTATCCAAGCAAAAGTAGTTTTACGAGATATTTTCCTTCACGACTCTATGTAGATACTACATTCTCAAACATCACCCTATCTAAAATTAACTTAATTTATGATGATACTTATGTAATAGATTTATATGTGTTTAACCTAGTTATAAACACATTAATTTATTAGGTTTATAATTGTTAATACATAGATTTTGATGAAATTGTTTAAAGTATAATTCTAAACTTAAAATTTATTTTCATAGGATAATATTTTTTTTAATTATTATTAATATATAATATATAATTATGTTATATAAAAATAAGCGTAATAAGTTTTAAAATTTTAAAAAAATAATTATTATTTCAGCTAGTGTTGATAATATTGGTGATATTTCATGAAATATCGTGATATTTTCAAGGAAATGATATATCGACAAGTAAATATCATGATATTTTCGCCTTTGAAAATATATCAATATTTTTTTCCTTTGAAATATCGTGATATTTCAAAATCTCGGAGAAATATCGCACAACAATGGTAAATATCACTGGGCATGTGGGGTCGTGGATACAATAGTAATTTTCTTGGTTTTATTTGGTCATTTTTCTTTGTTGGTCTTGGATACAGAAGGGGAAGAGATTTGTGGTGGTTTCCAAGGAGAGATTGAGGATCAAACAACTATTATCATCACCAATCCAAAAAAAAATTATGGATCAATGAGACAAACTTCATTACTTCCATTAACAGGTATGTTCTTAGAAACTCCTATGTTAATTATTTTTTTCATAGATTTAGGCTTATGTTTGTTTTCCTCTTTACCTACCAACATTTTACTTCTTTGCTTTTTTTCATTTGTTATTATTTTCATACCCATGAACTAATGCAAGGGTTTTCTCCATATTTAGATAGTTGCAAGCTTCATTTTTTTTTCAAACTTTCTTATCCACCCTTTTATTTCCATTTTTCATCGCAAATAATGTAGTCAAAAGTGATTTTTTAAAATGAGGTGGTTGTTAATTTTTGTGTATGGGGTTCAAAGCCAATTTTTTTTTCTTTTTGGTGCCCTAGGTTCGGATTTTGACGTTGTCCATTAACCCACTACAAATATGCCAAAGCCCTTGGACCCATTTTGGCAATATGGGGAACCTTAGGGTGGGACAAATCAGGCATATCTCAAATGAAAATTGTGTTGGGACAAGATGACAGGATGGGTTACACGATTGAAATACCATCTGGCTAAACTCCCTAGACATAATGTTGGGCTTTGTACAAATTCTAGTGCGAATTTTATAAGAGTTTCACTTGAAGCAATTGAGGAAAAAATAGAAATAAACAAGAGGCAGTTATAAAAAAGGTCAAACATGCAGGAAAATTATGAGATTAAGCTTGAGGTTAGTGGGAGGGGCTCCACAACGTCACCAGCTGATGTTACTTGGAGTGGGAAGCCATCATTTTTTGTTCCACGAATTAGACGTGGAGAAAAACCTTCCATAAAGCCAGTTGTTAAAAATAAATAAAAATCAAGAAACAGACAAAGTTATGGGGAGGCATATTTTTTGTAGTGAATTACCTCTCAACATCGCCAAAAAAAATCCATTTTGGCAGACAATGTGTGATGTTATTGTTATTGTGGTACCAGTGTACAAAAGTGTACATATGAGGAGTCGCAGGGGCCAATCCTTCAAGTAGAAAAGTAGGACATCATCTCTAAATTAGCGAAGTTGAAGCAGAAATGGGAGGTGTCTAGATTCACAGTGATGTCTGATGGTTGGACATATAGGAAGGCTATGACCCTTATAAATTTCTTGGTATATTATCCTAAAAGTACCATGTTTATTAAATCAGTGGATGCATCATTACATATAAAATATGTTGCACTGATATGTTAGTTGTTAGATGGGTTCGTCTAAGAGATTGGTGTGAAAAATGTGGTGCAAGTCATAATAGATAATGCAACTATATGTGTGGTTGTTTTCAGGTTGCTTATCGACAGGCATCGCACATTTTTCTAGAATCCATGTGCAGCACATTGTATTGATTTTTCGCTTAAGGATATGGGGAAACTTTCCTTCATCAAGGAGGTGATTGATATGGCTAGGAGCACCCCCAAGTTTATATATAACCACGATTTTGTTCTTAGCCTCATGAGGATAAACATTAGAAACAAAGAGTTTTGGAGTCCTACAATCACACGTTTTTCCACCAACTTTATTACTCTTCAGTCTTTTCTTTGATGTCAGTTTGAGTTGAAGAAAATTTTTGTTTCTGATGAGTGGCATGATTGAAGATACAACGGGATACGAGATGGGAGATTCGTTTCAAAAATGGTGTACATTAACACGTTTTTTCAAGGAGTATAAGTGTGCTCAGTTAGTGAACTTATAGTAAAGGTTCTGAGATTTTTAGATGGGGATAAATCTGGAATGGATTATTTTTATGAGATCATGGATAGGGCTTAAGATAGTATTTGTGCTTATTATGCATACAAGGGTTCCACTAAGTTTAATAGACAAATGATATTATGGGATGTGATTGATAGTCAGTGGACAAGGATGCTTCATCGACCCATTCATGCAGCAACACTTTTCCTCAACCCCACATTTTCATACAAATGTGGCTTTGATTTTGATGGTGAGGTGATGGAAGGGCTCCATACCTGTATTCATAAGATGGTAGTTGATATTAAGATTCGCAACAAAATTAATCATGAGATACAGATATGTCAGGATGGTGTTGGCCTATTTGGCTTTGATGATGCTATTTTTGAAAAGACCCTCTTCATGCCCTCATAAGTGACAAGTCATGACTCATTAGAATTTCCAATTTACTAATTTATAATTCTATATTTTTTAAATTCAATTATGTCTTATTTGAAATTTAATTATGTTTTAAGATTTTTAACTTTTAACTATTTTTGTTGTTGTTATAGATATTTGGCAGCGAAGATATGGTGCAAGAGCACCAAATTTGTAGAAATTGGCCATCATAATCTTAATTCATACCTGTAGCTCTGCAGGGTATGAGCACAATTGGAGTTTATTTGAGAAAATATACTCAAATAAGTGCAATAGGTTATAACTTTGAGCTTTAGCCTTCAACTGAGCAATTAAAATTATTGTAATTTACTAGTTTATGAACATGAAGTATCAAGACTCATTAATTATTTTATGACACTCGTACAGGTTGGAGTTCTCATGCCTCAAAGACTTAGTGTATGTGCATTACAATCTCCGACCACGAGTGAAGAAAATAGAGAAAACATTGGATCTGGATACCATTTCCTGAGAAGCTATTGATGTATTGTCTTAGTGGAGGGTGGAGTATGAGGTTCCCATCATGGAGGATCCACCTACATGGTTATAGGAGGAACCATTAATACTGGGGCAGCAAGAGGAGGAGGAGGACTCAAGAGAGGAGCAGCGGGAGGAGGAGATTGTGGGAGCATCAACGACAACACCATCTATTATAGACATAGGAGAGCACAACTCCATACCCAGTAGTCATCGTTTGACATTAGATACGAGGCCAGAGCCTTCTATTACTAGGGGAAGGCCTAGAAAATATTCCATCATATTTTCTTGTAAAAGGGGGGGAAGGCACTGATCTAAGATAGCTAGTGGCTAGTTTTGTTTGTTTTTCTACATATAACTCATAATGATGAGATACCTTTATATATGTGATGTTATTTTGTATTGGTTCTCCACATTTGAGTCCTTGATTGGACAATTATTAGGGATCAGTGGGATTTTATCGCCTTTGATGTATCATTTTCATTTGGCATTCACTACATAACATATATTAGTGTTTTGTTCATATTTATGTGTCAATGTGTTTATTTCATGTTTTTGTTGCTTTATATGTTTAAAAATATGAAAAAAAAAATCAATATATTATGCATTTTCTATGTTTGTAGATAGTTTATGATATTTTACCGATATTTTCATAGATATTGCCAAAAAAATGTTTTCAAGACCCTCACCGATATTTTTCCGATACCGATAGTATCAACATTGATATATATATATATATATATATATATATATATATATATATATATATGTCTATACTCATAAAATGAATATGTTGATTATTTTTATCCAAGATTCATAAGTGAAGAGTTAAAGCACCCAATTTAGAATTGGTTAACTCAAGTTCAATACATAACAATAAATATTTTAAGAATACTAAATATTTCATTTTATTAAAACGTTTGATATTGTTCAATTTAACAATACAAGAATTAAAATAAATGTAGAATTGAAGCTTCAATGGGAAAGAAAGAAATGAATCTCGAAGACATTTAATTAAATCAAAAAATGTATCAAAAGTCTCAACATCACTAGAAATTAATCGTGAAGACCGTTAATTAAATGCCAGAATACACTATCAAAAAGTTTGACAATCCAACACACAAAATCTACAACGATTTATCATTTTTATTAACAAATAATCTAGAATAATCTATCATTTTCATTAACAATTGAAGCAGAGTCATGTCCAAATTTCTATAGGATCAGAATGTGTAACAAATGTCATCAAAAATATGGAATCACTTTCTATATATTGCATCAAATCATGCTTTCTTAAAATATTTTACGAATCCTAACCATACCCGTCAGCATAATCGAAGCTTGCATGTCCATGTAAATTCCTTACAACCAATGTTTACCATTCCCAACAATACCCTATTTTCTATCTAAAAAAAGCTTGCATGTCCATGTAAATCCCTCTGTGCCAATGTTTAGCAATTCCTACACTCCCTACTGTCTAATTAAGATATGTTTACATGCCCATGCATATCCAATAAATCTACTTAATAAATGTCTACATGCCAATGGATGTCAAATAAAATCCAATAAATCATTTTAGTCTCAGTAAAAATTAATAATATTTATCATCATATTCAATTGTAGTAATACACTAATCCCCATCTGAGATTTGTAGATGGGGATAAGTCTGGAATGGCTTATTTGTATGATACCATGGATAGGGCCAAGGATACTATTAGTGCTTATTATGCAGACAAGGGTTCCACTGAGTTTAATATACAAATGATGTTATGGGATGTGATTGATAGTTAGTGGACAGGGATGGTTCATCGACCCATTCATGCAGCAATGCTTTTCCTAAACCCGAAATTTTCATAAAAATGTGGCTTTTATTTTGATGGCGAGGTGATGGAAGGGCTCGATACTTGTATTCATAAGATGGTAATTGATCCTAAGATTCACAACAAAATCAATCGTTAGATACAGATGTATCAAGATGGTGTTGGTTTATTTGGCTTTGATGATGCTATTTTTGAAAAGACTCTCTTCATGCCCTCATAAGTGACAAGTCATGGCTCATTATAATTTCCAATTTACTAATTTATAATTCTATATTTTTTAAATTCAATTATGTTTTATTTGAAAGTTTAATTATGTTTTAAGATTTTTAACTTTTAAATTATTATTTTTGTTGTTGTAGATGTTTGGTCGTGAAGCTATGGTGAAAGAGCACCAAATTTGTAGAAATTGGCCATCATAATCCTAAGTCAGACCTGTAGCTCTTCGGGGTATGAGCACAATTGGAGTTTATTTGAGAAAATACACTCAAAGAAGCACAATAGGTTATAACTTTGAGATTTAGTCTTCAACTGAGCAATTAAATTTATTGTAATTTACTATTTTATGACCCTCAAGTTTCAAGACTCGTTAATTATTTTATGATAGTCTTACACGTTGGAGTTCTCATGCTTCAATGACTTAGTGTATGTGCATTACAATCTCTGACTACGAGTGAAGAAAATAGAGAAAAAATTGGATCTGGATACCATTTCCTTAGAAAATATTGATGTATTATCTTAGTGGAGGGTGGATTCTGAGGTTCCCATAATGGAGGATTCACCTACATGGTTAGAGGAGGAACCATTAATACAGGGGCAGCAAGAGGAGGAGGAGGACTCAAGAGAGGAGTAGCAGGAGGAGGAGATTGTGGGAGCATCAATGACAACACCATATGCTATAGCTTTAGGAGAGCATAGCTTCATACCAGTAGTCATCATTTTACATTAGGTGCAGGCCTAGAGCCTTCTATTACTAGGGTTAGGCCTAGAAAACATCCCATATCTTTTCCCGTAAAAGGGGGGGAAGGAAATAATCTCAGATAGATAGTTGCTAGTTTTGTTTGTTTTGCTACATATAACTCATGATGATAAGATACATTTACACATGTGATGTTATTTTGTATTGGTTCTCCACATTTGAGTCCTTGATTGGACAATTATCAAGGATTAGTGGGATTTGGTATCGCCTTTGATGTATCATTTTCATTTGACATTCACTACATCATATATATCAGTGATTTCTTCATATTTATGTGTCAATGTGTTTATTTCATGTTGTTGTTGCTTTATATGTTTAAAAATATGAAAAAAAATCAATATATTATGCATTTTCTATGATTGTCAATATTTTTTGATATTTTGCCGATATTGCCAAAAAGACGTTTTCAAGACCCTCATCGATATTTTGTCAATACCGATATTATATTATTATAAAAGCTGATTATATATATATATATATCTATATATATATATATATATATATATATATATATATATATATATATATATATATATATATATATATATATATATATATATATATATATATATATATATATATATATATATATATATATATATATATATCCAAAACTATCTAATTTTAAATCTAGGTCTATACTCATAAAATGAATATGTTGATGATTTTTATCTAATATTCATAAGTGAAGAGTTAACGCACCCAATTCAGAATTGGTGAACTCACAAGTTCAATACATAATAATAAATATTTGAAAAATACTAAATATTTCATTTTATTAAAAGGTTTGATATTGTTCAATTTAGCAATACAAGAATTTAAAAAATTGTTGAATTGAAGCTTCAATGGGAAAGATAGACCAAAAGCGAGTCTAATTATTCAACATTTTTGTTTTTTCCTCAAAATTTTGAGATTATAATTTTAAGTAAGTTTGTGAACTTTTAGTTATTTAATATGTGTTTTTAAAATGCATAAATAGAATCAACTCCCTAAAAATACCAGTTATACATCTAAAACTTATGATTCCAACAATTATCCACAAAATTTTAAAGAAAATTGACAAAAACAAATATTAAAAAAAAAACAAAAGCTTCAAATAATTAAACCTCTTCTCTAAAACAAAACTTTAAAGTATACTTAGTTTCGTTTTAGAAAAGTTTAACTATTTGAAATTTTTGTTTTTTTGAAATATTTGTTTTTGTCAATTTTCTTCAAAATTTTATAGATAATGATTGAAATAGTAAGTTATATATATATATATATATATATATATATATATATACCTCGATCAGGGTGTCAGGCAGATGAATGGAACGGAGGTCGGTGTGCCTAACCAACTGTCCTAAACATGAAAAAACAAGTAAAAGGTCGGTACTCGGCATGCTTGGAAATGAAGGGCGTCAAGATGAGGTCTGCACCACGTGGAAGGATAGATCTAACGGCCATCAAGCTGAAAGATCGTGGAGAGGAGAAGGTGATCTTAGCCACGAACTCCATTAATGGAAATGAATGAAGTCGTTCCAAGTAATCAAGGCATGTCAGAAGCTAGGGAGGAACACCGGAAACAGGGAAAGGAAATTAAAAAGGTAATTTGTTATTCCAATAAGGCTATAGCTCATCCAGGAGACGAAATCCAAGTGAAGGAAGCGACGGAAGGTCTGCAGGGAGAAATAATACAGCTGAGCGAGTGGAGGATATTTTGGTATGTAAAGGTTCTTGTCACTCTCACTTCACAATTCTCTTTACCTGTTATGATTCCGGAAATGGAAAATCAAGAGTTTACAGGGGTTCATGCAAAGAAATCTGTCTTATATACACGGAAATGGCCAGAAATTGCACATATTTTATTTTCGTTGGGTTTTTATGCTTTTTCATAGGTGTTTGGTATGTAAATTAAACCATGTTTCCATAGCCCACCCACCCATGTTAGCCATAGGCTCAACATTTTGAAATTGATTTTCTTAAATCTGTGTTTTTTACAGTCGGATCTAAGCATGGTTAGGTTGTTTTCATTTAAAGTCAGGAAAGGTCAGTTACCATTTTGGCATACCATTCAAAAAAACCAGAGTGGGGAGACCTTTCTGCATTTCATGAGGTTTAGGAGGTTAATTTTCATGCAATGTTGTGTCAACAGTCCAACCAGGTTTCCCCAAAAATTCCCATACGCCTCTGGCGAGATTGGGAAATCAATGCATGGTTGTGTTTATACTCTACTTCCTAGTTGGGGCTATGTTTCTCATCTGATAGCTATGGGCAAAGGTCTGCCACTCAATCTGTGCGAACATTTTTGTATTTTCCTTAAATTACTCTTTCTGTTAAATCAAGAATGGAGAATGTTAGTCCAGGTTGATGAACCCGATTCGGGTAAGAAATATTTTGTTGCCCAGACGATGATGACTCCAGAGTAACTTCAGACTGACTCTACCATTCATGTAACTGACTCCTTTCGTTCTATAGGACCTCTATTCCTGTCCATAACATAACTTAACTGTCAGGCCATAATGGAAAGAGGTCAAACTGGAAATTTTAAAGCAACAGGGAGAAGCAGAAAGTTTGAAGAAAATCAGATAGCCGGCCCAAGTAAAAGAGGCAGAAAGAGTAACAAGAAACTTCTCGAAAATATTGTAGAACTGTATGATTCAGGGAATCCATATCATATCTGGAAGACTATCCAGGGATGGGAGAGGCAAAGTGATGCGGAAGACGAAGATCACAAAGACCAAGAGGCTAGAATGGAGTTTATATCAGACCCAGGAAATACAAGAGGCAGGGTCTCTCTCTTTCAGCAATCAGTCCAAACATATTGGAAATTGAAATGTGTATTGGAAAAGGCAATGGCAAGCATGGAAGAAAATCAAGCCAGCCCCTCAGTACTCTTTGAACTCCAACAAATAAAGCAGGATATTCGAGAGATGGCAAAGGCTCAGATCCAAGCTATTGATCGCATTGGGAGGATTGAACAACAACTCCAAATAATGCAACAAGTGGAAATACCAGGATCCAATGCAAAGGATCCAGCACCAATGGATTCTTCGGATGGCTAACATCTTTTTGGATATAGACTGTTATGTTTTTGGTAGATAATACGTATAGTATCTGTTTCATTTGCAAATTGTATGGACATAGAAAAGTGGTTATAGTTGTAAGTAGAAGGAAAATACAATACCAATTTTGGTTGGATTTTAACTCTTTGAGGTGGCCAACAGACCTGGTTTCCTTCGGGCAGGTTGAGGAAACCATATACAGTAAAATATGTAAAGCAACCTGCTCTATTTAAAAATAGAAAATAGAAAGGTACTACCAAATTTCCAAAAAAAAGAATTATATATATATTTCACATTCAGGTCATATTTATAATGAGAATTCTCATCATGTCTAACAATGAATCGTGTAACTTTTGTCATTGGTAATAAACTCTGAAATTAATTTCATCAATCGTGATGAATATTACTTACTGGGAATCTTGAAGACAGAGATGAATTTTCATCCTCACTAACAATGAATCTTAAAAGTGACTAATAAAAATCAAAAATATATCAAAACTCTCATCATCACTGGAAATGAATCTCGAACTAAGTAAATGCCAAAATACACTATCAACAAAAAATTTTACAATCCAACACACAAAATCTACAACGATTTATCATTTTTATTAACAAATAACGTACAATAATTTATCATTTTCATTAACAATTAAAGAAGAGTCATGTCCAAACTGCGAATGTGGAAGCACTTCCTATATATGGCATCAAATATGTACCAAATTTCATCAAAAATATGGAAGCATATACACTTCCTTTATATGGCATCAAATCATGCTTTCTTAAAATATTTTACCAATCCTAACAATACCCGTCGGCATAACCGAAGCTTGCATGTCCATGTAAATTCCTTCCAACTAATGTTTACCAAATTAAATTAAACAAAAGAAACACACAGAACTTATCATTAGCTTCACGATAACATTACATATTTATAGCATAGGCACTCACCTAATCTTCCTAAGTTTGAGGCAACAATCCTGAACTGGTGGAACTAAACTCTAATTATAAAACTCTCGTTCAACAAACCATAACCACTCCTATTTCTACATTATTCTAGATTATTCTCACATCCTCCCTTAATGGAGAAATGAATTTTCTACAACACCTAATTTACTTCTAAAAACTTCAAACTTGATTTTACCAAGAGACTTGGTAAATATATCAGCCATATTATCCTTGGTATTACAAAATACTAAATCAACTTCATTTGATTCAATCTTCTCTTGTAAAAAGTGGTATTGTAGCTCAATGTGTTTTGATCTAGCATGATATATTGGATTGTGTGCTAATTTGACAGCACTTTGATTATCACAATTTATGCATGTTGAACCACTTTGCGCCTCTTCGAGATCTGCAAGAATTCTCCGTAACCAAATAGCTTCACAGGTGGCATTGGTCAAAGATTTGTACTCAGATTATGTTGATGATAAAGAAACAGTTGGATGTTTCTTACTACTCCATGACACAACCCCTGATCCTATATGAAATGCATAGCCAGAGGTAGATCGTTTGTCATCAGGATTTCCTACCCAATCTGAATCGGAAAAACCTGTCAGTGCAACATCAGATTCATCAATATACATAATACCTAAGTTGATTGTTCCTTTTAAGTATCGTAGAAATTTCGTTGCAGTGTTCCAGTGATTTCCTGAAGGCTTAGCCATAAACTGACTAAGGATACTGACTGAGTATGCAATGTCTAGTCTGGTAGTGGTGAGATAGTTCAGACTTCCCACCAACTAACGATATAAAGTTCCATTTTCCTCTTTAGTTCCATCTTCTTTGTAAAACTTTGCATTCTGTTCTAAGGGAGTTGAAATAGCTTTGCAATCGCTCATATTGAACTTTTTAAGAATTTCCTTTGTGTATTTACTTTGAGTGACAATGTTTTAGCAGGCTCTCTCCATACCTCAATTCCTAAACAGCAATGCAATTCACCCAGATCTTTCATTTCAAATTCTTGAGACAACTGAATTTTAATTTCTAATTCCCAAGACAACTGAATTTTAATTTCTTCAATTAACTTGTAAGAAATTCCTGAGATAATGATGCAGGAGCATCGGAATTAGCCAGCAATGTGAAGATTTGTTCACATGTTGTGGCTAAACAGAGTGAAATTCATTGACTGTTTGGTCAAAATCAGTTTTACTGAGAAAGTTGGACTTCTCAAATAGTTAGTTATTATAATAAATAAGAGATTGTCTTATTTAGATTTAGAGATAAGATTTGTTAATATAGGTGTGCACGAGAGCTAAGAGATAGAGGATTGCTGTTAGATTTCTAGAAATAGAAGATTGCGTTGTTAGAAGAATTAGTTAATAATAAAGATGTTGAAAAGGTGAGAGATTAGAGATGTTTTTGGAGTGGAGCGAGAGCTCAGAGTTGTGGTGGACTGTGTTTTGTGTGTAATAGTGGTAATTTTCCTGTGTAATTGGGAAAATGCGGAGACTCTATCCTTTTCTATATTATGAATAATTTAATATATATATTTATGTCATAGATATGGCTTTGAGTCCTTAGATTTATTCATTTTTTTATATTTGTAATTTCTTGAGAAATTTATTGATCTGTGTTTTATTTTAATCTACAAGAATTGTTGTATTAAGGCAGTTATTAAGGCAAACTGATATAGTGTAAGTCATGAATGTAAAAGCCATTAACACAGAGAAATTGTGAAATAAACCCTTATCGGAACCTTGGAGTAGAATTAAAAGATATATTGGTTGATTGTATGAGTTATTGGGTCCGTGTAACATTGCATCGGGACCGAAGAGGCTTCCATACCACACCATATAACAATGAACCCGGACGCGAAGTGTTATAAACTGGCTTGAAGTGGAATCGGGTCCATGGATATCGCAAGAACTGGGAAGCCAATGAAACTACAAAGTCTAAGATTTGAATGATATCACATCGGAGCAGTTGTTCATTTGTTCAATATAAATTATAGCATAATTAGACCTTTTGAATTGTGAATTGATTCGAGTGCATAAAATGAATTGTTAAAATTGTTGATGGTTGGAGAACACATTAGAATTTCCGACTTGGAATTGATTTGAGCCGTCGGATCAACCGAATATGGGAGTTCTTGTGATATGTTATTTATATAAAAAGGCATTCTTAACTTTGTTGCAAGGTTTTAATGTTATAAAAAAGGATATATCGGGTTGGAAGGAGCTTTGAATTTGATTTTTAATTTATGCAAGGGCTTCGGTTAGGTATAACAAAAGGTGAATTAGTAACTGGTTGTGGAGGGCCATTGTGGGTGTTCAATCAATAAAATCCTATGTTCATAGCTACTTCAAATTTTAAATAAAATTGTCAAGCAGGAAAAGGTATTTTAGGTAGTAGAAGCACAGAGAAGAGGAATTGGTCGAGGAAGACCAGAACCAAATGCAGTTCTGTTAGAAGAAGTGAAGAATTTGTGTGCATGAATTGAGACAATGGAGACATCCCAAAGAAGAGCGCCTGATGATGGAGCTGAGAGTTCTTCAGAAGAATCTGATGCAGATGTGGAGGAAGTAGAAGAAGACAATGAAAATGTCAAATTCATCAAGATGCTGGCAAAATTTGGAAGCAAACCCAAGATGTAGGTTCTTATGTATGAAGGGAGTTTGAATGCAGAGGAGCTTATGGATTGGATCAGATCCATAGATCAGTACTTTGACTATGAAGAGGTTGAGGAGAATAAGAGGGTGAAGTTTGCCGTCACTAGATTGAAGGGTCATGCAGCCATCTGGTGGGACGACGTACATACATCAATAACGAGAAAAGGGAAATCTAAGATCAAGCAATGGGATAAAATGGTAAGTAAACTGAAAGCCAAGTTTTTTCCTAAAGACTATCATTTGAATCTTTTTAAGGAAATGCAAAATCTGAAACAGAAAGGAATGTCTGTTAAGGAGTATACAGAAGAATTCTATAGATTAAGTATCAGAACATGGCATGTAGAAGATGATTTGGAAAAAATAGCTAGATATGTAAACGGGTTAAGGTATGAAATACAAGATGAGATTAGCTTGTTAAGTCTGAAAACTGTTGAGGATGCCTATCAAGCAAGTCTGAAGGCAGAAGAGAAAATATTGAGGAAACAGAGTCAAAGGAACAGAGGAAAAAGCTCAGCGAGAGGAAGAGGAGTTGTCAGATCCAGAGGAACACAGCATCAACATGAAACATGAAGTTCGAGTGGCAGATCACCACAGAGGGGTGAATCCAGTAGAGGAAGATTTGCGCCCAGAGGAAGAGGGCGAGGAAGAGATGTTAGGTGTTATACCTGTGGATAATGGGGACACATGTCGCGGGACTGTCCTCATAACAAATCAGCAAGCCAAAGGGGTGCAAATGTGACTGAGGCAGAGCCAGAACCACCTCGACTTGTGGAGAAAGAGGAACCACCTGAAGAAGGTGAATCACTGCTACTTAGAAGAACTTTGATTAGAACAGAAAAGGAGACTGGAGAACCTGCGCAAAGGAAGAATTTGTTCAGAACTACATGCAAATCAAAGGGTAAGTGTTGTAAGGTCATAATTGATAGTGGGAGTACTGACAATCTTGTGTCCACAAAGATGGTGGAAAAGCTTGGGTTAACAAGGACGGCACATTCTGCACCTTACAAAGTGTCTTGGCTACAGAAGGGCCATCAAGTCATCGTGACAGAGCAATGTAATGTGGAAATGCAGATCGGCACATACAAAGACGTGATCCTATGTGACATAATGCCCATGGATGTATGTCATGTATTATTGGGGAGACCATGGAAATTTGATCGGAAAGCGATTCATGATGGGAGAAGGAACACGTATACCATAGAGAAGGACGGAATTAAACACATGTTGCTACCAGTGAAGAATGATGTTGATAAAGGACTGCCTGGGAATAGTATTATGTTGATAAGTGGTAAAGAACTGCTTCAGGAGGTCGATAAAAGCGAGGAGTTGCACTTCGCTATCGTAGGGAGGCCCAAGGTAATCTTAACCTCTACGAATTTAAACGATTTTCCTGAAGAAATTCAAACTGTGTTAAATAATTTTATGGATATCATCGTGGATGAATTACCGAATGAATTGCCACCGATTAGAAGTGTGAGCCACCATATCGACTTAATACCAGAAGAAATTCTACCTAATAAAGCTGCATATAGACTAACTCCCCAGGAAAACGCAGAGATTGCAAGGCAAGTACAGGAACTGATGAACAAGGGGCTGATTCAAGAGAGTCTGAGTCCGTGTGATGTGCCAATGGTACTTAGTCCGAAGAAGGGAGGATAATGGCGCATGTGCACCGATTCCAGAGCTATCAACAAGATAACAGTTAGGTACAGATTTCATTTGCCTAGAATGGATGATTTAATGGACTGTTTAGGTCGATCCAGGTACTTTACTAAAATAGATTTGAAAAGTGGGTATCATCATATCAGAATTCGGGAAGGCGATGAATGGAAAACGGCTTTCAAAACAAATAGTGGACTGTATGAGTGGTTAGTGATGCCTTTTGGGCTCACTAATGCACCCAGTACATTCATGAGATTAATGAATGAGGTCTTGAAAGAGTATACAGGTAAATTTGTCGTTGTTTACCTTGATGATATTTTTGTTTTTAGCAAAAGTAAAGAGGAGCATTTGGAACCTCTGAAGTTAGTCCTGAAAACTCTACAGAAAGAAAAACTACTAATCAATTTGAAGAAGTGTAGGTTTATGAAAGAGGAGCTGGTGTACTTAGGATTTGTGATTTCCAAAGAAGGCTTGAAAATGGATCTGGAGAAGGTACAAGCAATCAGGAACTGGCCTACTCCCAGAAGTGTATTTGAGCTAAGAAGTTTTCATGGACTTGCTAGTTTTTACAGAAAGTTTATAAAAGGGTTTAGTCAAATTTGTGCACCAATCCTTGAGACAATTAAGGAGGTCAACCAGCCGTTTCGATGGACAGAAGCAGCGGACAGGAACTTTAATCTGCTAAAAAAGAAGATAACAGAAACACCAATTCTAGCATTGCCTAATTTCGAGAAATTCTTTCAAGTAGAAGCCGATGCAAGTGGAGAAGCAGTCGGTGCGATACTGAGCCAAGAGCAAAGACCGATAGCATATTTCAGCAAGAAATTAAATGATGTGAAAAAGAAATATTCTTCCTATGACAAGGAGTTTTACACTATTGTGCAGGCATTGAAAAAGTGGAGGCATTACTTACTGCCAAAGGAATTCATCTTATATTCAGACAATCATGCTTTGCAGTTTATTAATAATCGGCCAAAGCTAAATCAGAAGCATGCCAAATGGGTGGAATTTCTGCAAAGTTTCACTTTTGTAATAAAGCATAAAAGTGGTAAGTCTAATAAAATAGCAGATGCATTGAGCAGGGTAAGTTTTCTTTTGCAAGAGTTTAAAGTGGGTGTTGTAGGTTTTGATGAAATGATAGAAATGTACAAGGATGATGAAGATTTTAAAGACATCTACGCAACAGTTCAGAATCCGGTGAGCCATAACAGAAGTAAATGGATGGACTACCTTATTCAAGGAGGCCTGTTATTTTAAAGCAACAAGTTATGTATTCCTAAATGTTCCATGAGAGAGAACATAATTAAAGAGAAGCACAGTGGAGGATTATCTGGTCATTTTGGACAAGATAAAACCTTCGCTCAGGTGAATGATTTTTATTACTGGCCTAAAATGCAAACTGATGTTAAAATTTTTGTTGAGAAATGTAGGATATGTCAATATGCCAAAGGAAGAAGTCAGAATATAGGTCTATATCAGCCATTTCCCATACCAAATCAACCATGGGATGCGGTTAGTATGGAATTTGTTCTGGGTTTACCAAAAACTCAGAGAGGAAACGATTATATTTATGTTGTTGTAGATATATTTTCTAAAATGGCACATTTTATTGCTTGTAAGAAAACTCATGATGCAACATACATAGCAAATTTATTCTTTTCAGAGATTGTAAGATTGCATGGTTTACCTGTAAGTATTGTATCAGATCGTGATACTAAATTTGTAGGGAATTTCTAGAAGACACTTTGGAAGAAACTGGGAACTAAACTCAGTTTTAGTTCAACATACCATCCTCAAACAGATGGACAAACTGAATTAGTGAACAAGAGCTTGGGGAATATATTAAGAAGTTTGGTACATCAGAATCCCAAACAGTGGGATTTGGCATTAGCTCAAGCTGAATTCGCTTACAATGATACACCAAACCGAAGCACTGGAATGAGTCCATTTCAGATTGTCTTTGGAATGCATCCGAGAGGAGTATATGAACTTAGGGACTTGGGAAAACAGGAAGCCAGGAGTGCAAGTGCTGAAGATTTTGTTGAACAAATGCAGAGGCTGCAGGAAGAAGTCAAAGGTAAATTGCAGGAAAGAAGCAGTAGATACAAACAGAGAGCATATCTGAAAAGAAGAGAAAAAGAGTTTCAAGTAGGAGATTTAGTCATGGCATATTTGAGAAAAGAAAGATTTCCTACAAAAACTTATAAAAAACTGAAAATGAAGAAGATAGGACCTTGTAAAATCAAAAGGAAATTTTCAGCCAATGCATATGAGATCGAGTTGCCGGAAGGGATCGGAATATCCCCAATTTTTAATGTTGCAGACTTATATCCATTCAGAGAGGCAGAGACCGAATTGCAGAATGAAGTTACAGGAGATGAAGTTCAAACTGTAGATTGGGAGGAACAGGTACCAAAAGCATCCAAGAAAGAAGTTGAAGTTATCTTGGATCAAAGAATATCCAAGAAAACTCGAGGGCAGACATATTTCCAGTATCTAGTCAAGTGGAAGGAGCAGCCAATGGAAGATTCCAGTTGGTTAATAGCAGCTGAACTACAGAAATATGGAGTAAGTCCTGAAAGTTTGAAGGACAAATTTTTTTCTTCCCCGAGAGTCTGATGCAGGAGCATCGGAATTAGCCAGCAATGTGAAGATTTGTTCACATGTTGTGGCTAAACAGAGTGAAATTCATTGATTGTTTGGTCAAAATCAGTTTTACTGAGAAAGTTGAACTTCTCAAATAGTTAGTTATTATAATAAATAAGAGATTGTCTTATTTAGATTTAGAGATAAGATTTGTTAATATAGGTGTGCACGAGAGCTAAGAGATAGAGGATTGTTGTTAGATTTCTAGAAATAGAAGATTGCGTTGTTAGAAGAATTAGTTAATAATAAATATGTTGAAAAGGCGAGAGATTAGAGATGTTTTTGGAGTGGAGTGAGAGCTCAGAGTTGTGGTGGACTGTGTTTTGTGTGTAACAGTGGTTATTTTCCTGTATAATTGGGCAAATGCCGAGACTCTGTCCTTTTCTATATTATGAATAAATTTAATGTTATATCCATCGATGTATGATGAGTCCATAAGATTTGATGCGTTTGTTTTCCTTTGTAATTGCTTGAAGGGGTTGTGATCTGTGTTTTATTTTAATCTACAAGAATTGTTGTATTAAGGCAAACTCGACATAGTTTAAGTCCGCGAATGTAAAAGCCATTAACACAGAGAAATTGTGAAATAAACCCTTATCGGAACCTTGAAGCGGAATTAAAAGATATATTGGTTGATTGCATGAGTTATCGGGTCCGTGTAACCTCACATCGGGACCGGAGAGGCTTCCATATCACACCATATAGCAATGAACCCGGACGCGAAGTGTTATAAATTGACTTGAAGTGGAATCGGGTGTGTGGATATCGCAAAGACTATAGGAGGTAACGTCGAAATACAGCGATCTCTGATTTCCGATTGATATCGCATCAGAGCAGTTGTTGAACAATATAAATTATAGCACAGTGTCGATTTCCGATTGCGAATTGATTCGAGTCACATCACGTCGGAATTGTTAAAACTGTCGATGGTTGGAGAACACATTAGAATTGTCGACTTGTGAATTGATTTGAGCCGTCGGATCAACCAAATCTGGGGTTGCTGTGATATATTTGAAACTGTTATAAAATGCGTTCAAACGCTGTTATAAAAGGGTTTTAATGTTATAAAAAGGTTATATCAGGATCGGAAGGAGAACTGAAATTTTTTTTTTTTAATTTATTAAAGGGATTCGGTTCCGATATATTAAAAGGGTGATTATTGATTGTGGTGATCCATTGTGGGTGTTCATTAAAATCCAGTGCTGCCGCTGCGTCAGATAATGAGATCATCCACATACAAAGATATTAAAGCAACATTTCCTTCTTCTTCTTTCTTAACATACAGGTTAGGATCATTTTTTCTTTTCAAAAACCCATTCTGATGAAAGAAGTTATCAATCTTTACATACCATGATCTTGACGCTAGTTTCAAACCATATAAGGCTTTTCTTAACCTGCAGACTAGATGCTCCTATCCCTGTTTGAAAAATCCTTCAGGTTGAACCAGATAAACTTCTTCCTTTAAATCACCATTCAGAAAAGTAGATTTTACATCCAATTGATATATATTCCAATTATGTTTTGTAACTAAGGAAATTAGTACTCTAATTGTATTCAATTTAGCTATTGGTGCAAAAGTATCTTCATAATCAATTCCCTCTTGTTGAGCATATCCTTTTGCAACTAATCTCGCCTTAAATTTATCAATGCTACCATCTGCTTTAAATTTAGATTTATACAGCCATTTGCTTCCAATTGGAACTTTGTTTTCAGGGAGTTCAACTAATTCCCATGTTTGATTTTTCATAAGAGATTCATATTCATCATTCATAGCATTTCTCCACTATTCATGCTCTTTATCTTGTTCATAATCAACTGGTTCTACAACATTCATGATATTAGAAATCAAGGCATAATCTCTATACCTTGCAGGAAGCTAGGTTTGTCAGGTTGACCTTCTTGGTTCTACAATACCTGTTGGAGTTCCATCCATGATTCTCCTGCTTTGAGGTGAATCTTCCTCTCATGATGAATCACTACTGCAGGATGTGCTCATGCTGCTTTCATTCTGATCTTGAACCTGTACCTGTACCTATTCCTATTCCTATTTAACCAAAGTATCAATTTTGACATGATCATCATTATATGTATGCCAAGCATCATTTAGTGTATCACTTTTATCAGCCTTCTCATGAAATACCACATCTCGACTTGCAAACAGTTTATGTGAACTAGGATCAAATAGTTTATATTCTTTTAGATCTATACAATACCCAATAAAAACACACTTGATTGACTTTGCATCAAGCTTTCTTCTGTTACCTTAGGAATATGTGCAAAGGCAGTACATCCAAATACTCTTGAATGACTGACATCATATTTATGACCATAAAGAATCTCAAGAGGAGTTTGAAAAGCTAATTTCTTAGTGGGACTTCGATTCTTCAAATAAACAGCAGTATTAATGGCTTATGCCCAGAAACCATTAGAAATGTTTTTACCTTGAAGCATAATGCGAGCATATTCCACCAGTTTTCTATTCCATCTCTCAGCAACACCATTTTGCTGAGGAGTATGAGTTATTATTAACTGTTGTTGGATCCCATGAAATTTACAATACCTGTTAAACGCTTCTTATTTATATTCACCACCCTGATCTGATCTGAGAATTTTAATGTATTTTCCTGTTTGCTTTTCAATCAAAGTTCTGAATTCTTTAAAATACTCAAAGACATCACTTTTTCTTCGTATGAAATAGACCCATGTATATCTAGATATATCATCAACAAAAATAACAAAGTAGGAAACACCACCAAGCGACCTATTTTGCATAGGTCCACATACATCAGTGTGAATTAATTCAAGTATATCATATTGTCTTTTCTTTGTATGAACAGGAAACTCCTCTCTATGCTTCTTACCAAGTGCACAAGCTTCACATGGTAAATGTTCACACTTCATAACAGGAAGACCTTCAACCATTGTTTTTCTTTGCAACAACAATAAATCATTGTAAGTTAGGTGCCCATACCTGTGATGCCATAAATCTACTGTTGACATTGTTGTGGATTTCAATGCAACATGACGCTTCATTTTCACATCCAATTTATACAATCCACCAACCCTGGTACCTGTGGAAACAACCCTGTAGTGATCCTGAACATCTTTCACAATACACCCCAATTTACCAAATTCCACTTTTAAATTATTATCAGTGACAGTTGAAACAGATATCAAATTATTTTTAATAGCAGGAACATGCATTACATCATGAATCCGTCTCATTTGTCCATTAGGTAAGTACACACTTATTACGCCACAGCCTTGGACTTTATGTGACCTGTTATCTCCTAGGTAAATGTGTCTGCCATCATTTTTCTCATAATATTTATCATACCATTCTTTATTAAAATTCATATGAGCTGATGCACCAGAATCTATGAACCAAGCAGTCTCATCATCAGTTTCAGCAGACATTGCATCACCAGAAAGAAACAATTTAAGATTTTTAAATCCATCAGTAACTGAAGTGTCTTTGTTCATGAAATTTCCATTATGCCTTCTATGTCTCTGATTTGATTCATGATTCTTTCTTCTATAGCAATATTTAGCTAGATGTCCAGGTTTTCCAAAATAATCACATTCAATATTTCTCTTAACATAAGAATCAGGATGTGTCATACCTTTCTACTTTGCTTGAAAATGGCCTCTGTTCCTGTCCCATGGTCTCCCTTGGAATGATATTTTACCTCTTGCAATCAATGCCAAATCATAATTATTTGAATCCAATTCAAAATGTTTCATTCTCTCTTCTTCTTGAAGAAGAATTCCAGCCAATTCATCAAATGTAGGAGGCGTTTTTCTAGCTGAGAGTGCTGAAATAAATACTTTATAGTCTTGGACTAAACCCTTCAAAGCAAAAGTTACTAAATCGCTACTAGACACTTTTTCACCAATGTCACCAAGCTTATCACTTAAGTCTTTAATTCTAGAAACAAAGTTTCTGATGCTTTCATTGGCTTCCATTTTGATAGATAGTAGCTTCTTTTTTAAAAATAAAATGCGGTTTGCATTAGTTATTTCGTATTTAAAAATAAAATGAGAGTTTCCCACGTGTGCTTTGAAGATGTACAGTCCCGAATGTGAGGAATGATGTTGTCCTTTACAGACATGTGCAATAGCACTTTCGCTTTCATTTCTCGCTTATCCCAATCTGAAATCGTGGCGGCAGCAACAGGCTTGGGCTCATCACCTTTGACAATCGTCCAAAGGTTGTATGCCTCGAGAATGGTGACCAGCTTAAACTTCTAATTGACGTATTTTTCGCCATCAAATTTGGTAGATTCATTTAAATATGAATCGGCAAGAGGATTAGCCATTTTTGTCTTCAGATGAACCTTACTTGAACTTATAATTTATGACACAGCTTTCACGCTTAAAAAAAAAAATGTTAAATGTTCCTAAAATATAAATCAAAAGATGCTCATGAAAGATTTATATTCGCTTCAAAAAAAAAATGCTTCTGAAATTATATGACACAGCTTTCAACTGTCCACGCACTCGCAGATTTCACTGCTCTGTATCTTGTCGAGCAGATGTTGTATCTGTACGTTTGAGTTATCAAGGCTCGGAATTTGGCTACCAAGGACTTGAATGGAAGCTCGGATCCTTGTGCGAGGATTACAGTGGGGAACAAAGACACGTAAAAATGAAGAGCGGTGACAAAATGACATGTTCCTCAACACGTTCAATCGCTTTGCGATAGTGGATGCAGAACAACTCAACCTTCTTGCATCTCGCTTGCTCTTGTTCCACAAGAGAAACGGCTATTTCAAGCAAGCAGGGGAGTGCTTACAGGTTTTCTCTACAAGCGGAATAAAACTGCTTTGTTGGGTCTGTCTCAAGTTGACTCTCCCACAGGTTGTGCATACGCGGCTCGATCCACGACTCCTTCCACGGTCACATCCTACAGCCAAATCTGCAGGGGTTCTTTTGCCTCCACTCCTGCTGTCTATAACTTCATATGGAGTGAGCACACAATGCTATGACTCTGTTGAGTCGAGCTAAAATTAGTCACCATTAATGCGTTCAATGCAGTTGACAATGCTCCTCGAATCTCTACTACAACTCCATAATCGGTCTTTGCTCACTGTCTCTGTTGCCAAAAGAATGCAACAACAGTGACTTGATGGAGGCAACGCTCTCAGTGAACTCCAACACTCTCGTTGACTCCAACTCTTATACCAAATTAAATTAAACAAAATCAACACACAAAACTTATTATTAGCTTCACGATAACATTACATATTTATAGCATAGGCACTCACCTAATCTTCCTAAGTTTGAGGCAACAATCCTGAACTGGTGGAACTAAACTCTAATTATAAAACTCTCGTTCAAAAAACCATAACCACTCCTATTTCTACATTATTCTAGATTATTCTCACATTCCCAACAATACCCTATTGTCTGCCTAACAAAATCTTGCATGTTCATGTAAATCCTTCTGCGCCAATGTTTAGCAATTCCTACACTCCCTACTGTCTACTTAATAAATGTTTAAGTGCCCATGCATATCCAATAAATGTCTACATGCCCATGCATATCCAATAAATCATTTTAATCATCATATTCATCATCATCTTCAATTGCAGTAATGTTTCTATTATCCAATTTATATACACAACATTAAAATGCATGTAGATCCAACTATACCATTTTAGACTAGAAAAAAACAAGAGGGATCTCTCGTTTACAGAATAGATTAGTACTTGTGATGAATAAAATTTAGTGAAGGCCTTCTTTCCAAAATTTTAAATTGAATTTTAAGTAATACAATTCCCCTCGGTTATGAATAAAATCAGTTCAGTCAGTTCTCTATAATGGAAGAGTCTACGCTAGGTCTAGGTCTGGTCAAGATAATACACATCGAACAATTAGCAATTTCAAAAAAAAAACTTATTTACATATTAAATAATAAGTTACTATAGAGAAGCTACCAATATAGTTCTCATCACTTAAGCCAAACCCTACCCTAAATAGATTTGTAACTCAAAAGACTGGATATATTTGAGAATTTAATAAATTGAATATTAGGATGGTTTTAAGGTATATAGCTACTTTAATATGAGTTATAAAATAGATTTATAACAGCTTTTATACATGGCACATTATTAAATATATTAATTTTTTATTAGCAATGGAAATGTTTAATTATTTAATGTCTATGGAATTTAATTTGGAAAAAAAATATTGATATTAGGAGCATGAGTGTCCTGGTTTGAATTTTGAAGGTATATATATTTGTAATATTTATTCAGTGTTTCATGTTTTTTCAGTTTGATTATTAAATATATTTGTAATGTATATTAATGTTATTTTTGTTATAAAAGATAGATAGTTTAATAAATTTATAATAAAAACTTGAAATTTATAATGATGGTTATTTTTCTTAGATTTTTTAATCTATTAAATTATTGTTTTCATGTATGTAATATAGAAAAAATAGAAAATAGACAAGAATATAATTACTCACAATCATAATAACCTAAAATATGACTTTGGAAATTTTTTCAAGAGAAAATCTAAGTAGAAGGTTGTAACAACAATTATTAGACTTTACCCCATATATATATATATATAGATAATAAAATAAAAAAATTAAATAAAAATAAAAATTAAAAAATTAAAAAATTAAAAAAAAAACACTTCACAACTTAAGGTTAAACTTATATTGTACACAACATGGTTTTATTTGAGCCCCTATAGTTTGGACAGTGATATGTTTTTCTACACACTCAATGCATATATATATAATTATAAAGTTGCATGAGTTTGGTTCTCGAGATATAACACACTCCATTGTTTTTTTTGTTATGACTTAACCTTTTTAGCCTTTATATTTCATGCGAATAATCTGTTCATATTTGTTTAGATTTTTGTCTTTATTATAAGTCTTATCAAGGTGCATCGATTGGAGTTCTCGTCCTGGTCATGTCCGAAAATTTATTACACAGCCAACTGTAGGATTTTCGCGGGATTGTGTTTATTGTACCGAGGAAACCTGCTCCACTATACACTGTTAGATGGCTACGGAGATCTACGGTGAGGTTTGCTGGCGGGAAAACCATTAGTAATACTCCGCAAACCCTAATCGTTCGAATCATAATCCCTCATTGTCTCAACACTGGTTGGTTTTACTGCCTTAGGGTTTGTTTTCTCTTGTGGCTCGGCTTCTTGCTCCATTATTTTAGTTCCGCAATGAAAGTTAAACTCGCCTTTGGCCCGGCAGCACATCTAGTTGGCACTTCAATGGGGAGAGGTGCAACTCTATGGTTCACTGCAGCCGTAACAGAAAGAAGGAATCGAGATTTCTACCCATGTAAGGTTTATGGATTTTGCATTCCAATTTTATTTTATTTTTACTTTGAATTTCGTTCGAATGCCTGTCTCCTTCTCTGAGTTTTAATCATTCAAATTACTTCTAAATTCCTCTTTGGTTTTCCAACTAATTTTCAGGTTTGAGCTCGGTGTTTCATTTGGAAGTTTGATCAAACAGGTAAATAAATTTTTCGGTTATGCCTGAATGTTCACCACAGTTTTTTTTTAAATGTTAATATGCCGATACTTATTAATCGGGTTCTTTTGGTCTCGCAGGTACCTATTTCCTTAAAAAATGAACCGGTTCTTCAATCCTTTCTTAGTTGAACTTCGTGCTGCTAATGGATCTTGTTGCTCTTCCAGGTACTTCGCATAATTCGTTTGCTCATTTTCTAGTCCTTGGTGTGTCGTGCTGGATGGAATCACTGAATGATCCTTTCCGGCATTTGAATGTCGAAATTTCTTTTTTTTTTCCAGTGTTGAACTGAGATGTAGTGTTTTTGTAAAAAAATGTATTCTTGTGCAACAGTGCTATTATATACTGAGAAATGGTTTTTTCCTCCAGTGCCCATCCCTTCTAGTTCTCAGCGGATATTCCCAAACTTAGATATTCTTTGTACTGTGTAAAGACTCTATTTTTTATAAGCTAGCTGTAAGACACAACTAGTTTTGCTTCTCGGGAAGTTTCCCACGGACTTGCCCTATGTCAAGAAAAAATGTATTTCTCCATCACTGTTGTTATATATATATATATATATATATATATATATATATATATATATATATATTGTGATCTTCCATATTTCTAAGTATTCTTTACTGTTTGTATAATTCTTGGTTACGGTCTGAGCCCTTGGCCAACCATGTAATTCAATTCTGTATTCATTTTCTATATAAGAAGTTTGGTCCTGAGTTTATCCAAAGATTTAGATATATATTAAGTACTGCGTAGTTTTAAAGCAGATAGATAGCATTTACTGATTTCCTACTCTTCTCAGTAATATCATTCCAGAATTGTTAGTTAAATTTTGTAACTCGTGTTTCACTCAGGTGACCGGACCACCTCCATTATTTGTCCGAGCTTAGTTAAGCATGAGTGACAATGTGTCTTGGGTTAAGGTTACACCTTGTACCCTCGACCAACAGTCCACTCTGTATATCTGTCATTAACAAATTTTCTACAGAATGAATATTTGTTTTTACTTATTCCGCTATATAGTTTATTCTAAAGGTTTGATTATTCGTATACTGTCTTTTCCTGGTTACATAATTACAACGTTGTTCTAATCTTTCAGTATAGTTCTACAACGAAGTTTTATTGTTTTCTGTTATAAAATATTCACTGTTATTATTAACCCATATCATGGTTTCCACTGTACCTACACAACGCAGTCATTGTTGCATAATTTTGACATAGATATTATGTATTTTTATTTTCCATAATCATAAATACTGAACTTAAAATACATTTTAAGTTCTTCACACAAATTACAGAACTCAAATATAACTTTCTAGGTTCATAAATATTTACAAATCTCATTCATTCAAACGCATTTTTCATAAGAATGTTGTTCTTGCCTCTATCTAGATAAACACCTGTATATAAACTAGTTTATATCATAATTCTCTGGAATGCACAGATACTTATTTGAACATATAATTTTCACTGCTGAGGTCCTCCCAACCTTCAAGAGAGGTGATTACTTCCTCCTCTTGCCCTCGTGCTCCACTCCTAGAAAGGTACAGGTTGACAGTGTTTTCTACTGTGACCTCAGGACTCCTAGTCCAGTCAGTACCAGAAATTTTCTCAGGAATGCTGAGTGATCTCCACTGGTCTCTACCAGCTCAGGAAATTCTCCACTCTCTTCCTTAGTCCAAGAACAGAACCCCCATTCCTCACTGAGATCAGTCTCTTATCCTCAGAGGAGTAGGTAATTGTTCAAACTGTCCAACCACCTTTTCCAGTTCTTGGAATACTTTTACCGTCAGCCTTTTTACTTTTTATGGAACCACTTTCCATAACCAATTTTATTTCCAAATAATAAAAATAAATAACTTTTTCAGAAATGATAATTTTCTTAGTTTTTCATTTTTCGAAAGAAATAATAACTAAAATGTTAGATTACTAGTTAACAACTAGTTAATGCCAAATTCAGTTGTTACAAAGGTGAGGTTGCTCTACACTCTCTTTCTCTCAGTGGAAATGGATACAAGTACAAGGAAGTAAGGTATGTGGCCCATGAGCTATTATTGTACACAAAATCTCTTTGTTTGTTGCATGTCTATCTACTCTTGGCTACTCTACTCAATTGTAGAACAAAAATGCACTCAAATAGAATGGAACTCATTTTCTTCCTACTGGATCAATTATAACTTGATTGTCCCACTAGTGGTTAAGTTTGATTCCTTCAATTCTTAACTAAAGCTACAATATGGACTCTTCTAGAAGAGTCTTTTTTATTATAATAACTTGTCTAGCCCCTTTCCCATAAATAATAGGGGTTGACTCGACATCTCTTGAATCATGTCAAAACAGGAAGGTCAACTTTCAGATGGCATAACTTTGCATATGGACTCTAATTGAAGTCATTTTGCATCATTGGAAAGGTATCTATGTGTATAATAGCACTAGAAGATGTTGTACATAAGCAACAAAATTTCGCTCTAAAAAAACACCATTTAATATCTCAAACTACTTTTGGAAGCTTTCAAATCTCAATTTACTATACTAAGTCTTACCAATAAAAATAATCTTGTGAATTTATCCCTACATTTTTTCTTTAATTCCAAAAATATCAAAATAAATAACAATAAAAATTGATTTGCCAAAAATATTAAAAATATATATATTTATTTAAAAATAGAATGCATTCATATATATATATATATATATATTCAGTATATCACGCACATATCGTAAAAATTGTTTGGTTCAACAAGTAAAAAGATAGATATAGTGAATACAACATATTTTTTTATAGATAACGGTAGGTATAAATGTCTAAAGTATACAAGAAAATATTGAAACGTATTGTCTATATATCATGATAAACATAAATGTGTAAACAGTTAGACAAGAAAATATTCAAACTCCCTCTCGTGGAAGATTAGACGGCCTATATTAAAGAGAAATTGACAAAATCAAATTGATTATAAATATAAACGGTTTAGTTAAGAATATGAAAGGGTATTTACCGTTAACATTTATAATTGAATATTATCGGTGGTTTTTTACTTTTTCTAATGAGAAGCTTATCAATGATTTCCCAAACCATCTGGTATTGCATTTATTTGTGTAGTCCCTTTTTTGAGTTTGCATCTACCATTATGAAGTATTGAATGCTTCTTTAATTTTGCAAATAAAATTTATGTCTATAATATATTTTATTTTGAAATGAATATTATATTATTATATTATTGGTATTTTGGAAGTATAATAAATTAATATTATGGATAATTTTTTGAATTAGTTATCAATATTATAAATAATTTTTCAAATTTACATTTTATAAATTTTGATTATAAAAATGTGAAATAATTAATATTTATTTTTATATCAATGGATATTGATATATATAATGCATAAAAAAAATACTTTTAGAATAAATGCAAATTGAAATTTTGATTTTTATACCCAGTCTGACTCATATCATTTGATATTAAATATTTTAATTTTTATACAAAATTTTGTTATATGAAAATTGGACTCCTAGAATAAGTTTGATGAACAAATTTGTAAAGGAGTAACAAATATGTAATAATAAAATTAACTTTATTATTATTTATTAACATTATTTTAAGTATATAATTAAAAAATATGTGTGATTGTTTTAAAAAGTTAATAAATATGTATAATAGTTTTATGTAAATATGGTTAATGAAAAATAGTAATAAAATTTCAATGAAAATTCATATGATTGATATTTTAGTGCTTGTAAAATCATTATAAAGTTTGTTTTCTATAGGTATTTATAAAACAAATTTCAATAAAATTTGTTATGTTTAATGTGTTATAGGAAAATTATGTTTTTTATAAATAAATAAATAAAATTTACACATTTAAATAAATAATTTATTATGTTTAATGTAATGGGATAATTATATGTTACTTTAATTATGTTTCAATAATAATAAGAATGTCACACTCATCCAAAAAAAGAAAAAACTAACTATACAATATATCCTAGATCTACTTCCTATCCTATTATCTATGTAATTTTAACCTTATTATTTTTCCTTAAACCCATAACAGGGATACATAATGCAATTGTGTAAATATTATTTACTTTACTAAGGTTCAACCCATATCAGAGATTCATATATATGTTATGCGAGTAATATTTGCTTTCCAAAGTTTATCATTGCACATAATTAAACATATTAGGTTTGACATAGAATCGAAATGAACAAATTAAAAACATTGCATACAGTCACAATAACATTCATGTTAACGTATACCCATCACATGTAACACTTCCACCAACACCTAAGCTGGCACATTAAATTCTATTGAAAGTCGAGGTACCTCACTTTAATGCAATAGTACAACTGGCAGACATTTTCGGATCTCGATGCAATTCATTTGGTTTGTTGTTGAAATCCTCTCCATTGATCTTGGTTAGATCAACAATCAGGAATTTGGGCAGGAATTTTCTTGGTTCTTCCGCCAACCCTAGCACCTCCCGGCACTTGACTCCAAGAAGGGTTTCTACCCGGTTCATTTCCCCATTGTTTACTGTGAAATCCGGAAATTCGAGGCTTCAGCTCTGCAGTGAATCCTTACTGCATTTTTTTTTATAAAGTTAATGAGAAATTCCTTTGCTGGTGTTGCGCCTTACATTGTGGATCTTCCCTGCAAGATCTGTTATTGTTGATTCATCTGTAGAGGTGAGCTTATTTCTGAATACAACTGGAATACTTTGCTTAACAGAGGTATCTTTGTTCCCCACTACTCTCAAGGCTTCTTTTTAACTTGTATTCGATTTTCCTTTTATACAGTTTATAAATTTACAGAGGTTTCTCCTGTTCAATGAATCTAGATGCTTCAGAGGAAGAATACGCCTGAATGGTCGCCTCAAACCCTCTAGGTAATTTATCAATTAAAATCGTTATTATCATTAAAGAGTTTATGTTCCTACGCAATCTTGTGCTATGCGTTTTATCTGGCTCATGCGACAGTCTCGGTACTGATAACTATACCTTGGTTTAATTTCTTTGCAGGTCGATTGTACCGGTTGGGTAGGTGTGATCAAATTTCACCTTGAATGTCTTCTAAAGACCTTCACCCGACTAACGATTGCCTACAGATTTTCTTCTAGGTATTTAATACCCAGCAACAACCTTTCTCTCGTTAATCAGCTGATGCAGCCTTCCTGCCTTCTCAGGGATCTTTAAAAGAGAGAGAAGGATTACCAATCTTAACTAGTCGATATTGGAATTTAGTTCTGAGTTTTATTACTGGTGGTAGTTGGATGTAAATCTTTCCACATAGTTGAGAATATTGGTTTTTCTATAATATTCATATAAATTTGTACTGTTGTATCCTTAAGGGTTTTAATACTATTCTCTGGTATGAACATTCTTGTGGAACGAATTTTATTATACAATGAACTGTTATGTCCCTCCTTATGGATGGTTGGAATGACAAGTATAACTTTTGTTTTGTTTTCTTTATTGTTTCATGTAAGCAAACTCTTTATATATATATATATATACACACACACACACACACACACATATATATATCTACACACACACACACACACACACACATGTGTGTGTGTGTGTGTGTGTGTGTATCCGTTACTTATTGAAAACGAGAAAATCTTTCACCGTTATATTGTTTACCAGGTTAGCTCTTGTTGGTTCTCATGAATTTACTGAACTTCACTTTGCTCTGTTTTTAATAAATATAGTTTCTAACTTTGGATTTGAGCTCCCACTATAATTGAAAGATCTATTTCCGATTATTATTCAATTCCTTATAGAACTGAGTTTTTTTTTTTATTATGATACGCTCTGAGTTTTTGATATTTATATAAATACTGTTGAAATTGAAAAGATCATATAGAATTTGATTATACACATTTCCTTCCCTTTTTCTTTTACATATAAACTGTTCTATGATGTGAAATTGATTAAAAAGGGTTCGTTTCACTTATAGTCAAATCTGGTGACCAGACCACCCTTCATAGTGTCTGTGTATAACTGTATTTATAAGGACGAGGTATCATGAGTAGGGTTTTTTTCCCAAACCCAAGATCAAAAGTCTAGATAATCTCTCATCGAAATGACATAAAACTTAACCTGAAGTTTTCTAGTTCATTTGTCTATACATATTTTCTTATTTTATCTCTTTTCTAAATACATTTCCAGTAAATTAAAAAGGTAAGAATGACAGTTACAATTTTTTTTTATTATAACAATATTTCTTTACTGCAATTAAGATATTTACTTATTTATGTACAGTCTATCTATTACGTGCACAGTTTACAGAATTTTATAATAAATACTGTCTAACTGTCATTTGTGAATTTTCAGCATTTCTAGAAAATTTTACAGTCTTTCTGTTGTTTAACATAATTTCAAGAATTCTATCTAATAAACTTTCTTTCTACTGTTTAACCTAGCTTCAGAAATAAACATTAAACTTCAGAGAAACCCTAATACTAGAATTTCTTTACAGAAGTTATAACATATATTGTTATATAAAGAATTTCTATCTGCAACTTAAGAAATCAAACAAAATTTCATAAAATTTACTTATCTGATTAGCAGATTTATAACTGTGATCCTCCCAACCTTTAGGAGAGGTGATTACGTCCTGCTCCTACCCCCGTGCTCCAGATTCTGGAAAGGTACAGGTTAACAGTGGATTCTTTTCTGCTATGACCTCAGGACAGACAGTTCAGCCAGCACCAGAAAATTAGTTTCAGGATTTTCTGAGTGTTTTTCCACTGGTCTCTACCAGCTCTGGAAAATCCACACTCCTTCCTCCAAACTAGAACCGAACCCCTACTCCTCACTGGGATAACCTTTTATCCTCAGAGGAGCAGGTCATTGTTTCCAACTATCCCCAACCACTTCCATTTCATGGAAAAACATTTTACCATCAGCTTTTATTTACTTTTATCCATTTTATTTTCCATAATAATGCTATTATTAAAATAAATAACATAAATTGTCTCATTTTTTCCTTAACAATTATATACAAATCACTTAATTAGTTAACCAACTAGTTAATAGTAAATGTACCTGTCACAACTTCCCCCCTGCAAGTAACACCATCCTCGATGTTTTCACTCTAGCTCTAAAAATAGCTCTGGGTAGGCTTCCTTCACGAATATTTCATCCTCCCAATAGCCTCATCCAGGCCGAAGTGCTTCCATTGCACTTTAACCTGGGTGATAACTCGCTTTCGGAGCATGATTTCCCTTCGTTCAAGTATGCGTTGCGGCTTGACCAGGAACTCTCTGTCTGGTTCTACCTGCAACAACAAAATTTCTTGTCAATTTCTCACAAAGGAAATCATATTGCAAGTTAGGACTTGCATTTCTATCCTACCTCTATATGTTGCCAATGAATTACATGCTTTGAATCATGCACGTAACACTTCAACAGGGATACATGAAATACATTATGCACTCGAATATGACTTGGTAAGGCCAGTCGATAGGCCACAGGTCCTATTCTTTCCAAAATTTGGAAGGTTCCACAGAACCTGGGGGCCAATTTAGCACAAAAGGTACATCATAATGTGCTCCTCTTGGATTTGATTCTTACGTACACATGGTCTCCCACCTCGAATTATCGATAAGACCTCTTTTTATCTGCATATATCTTCTGTTAATCTTGTGCAGCCTTCAGATTTTGTCTTATCCTTTTTACTTCTAATTCCATTTTAGCAAGCATTTCGGGTCCCAACATTAATTTCGTCTCGAGACTACTCCAATTTATGGGTGTGTGACACTGCATCCCATACAAGGCCTCGAAAGGACTCATCTTCAGGGACTCCTAATAGCCATTGTTATAAGAAAATTTGACCAGGTGCAAATAGTCTTCCCATTTAGTTGGTTGTTGCGTTACACACATGCGCAGCATATCTTCCAATACCTAGTTTACTCGCTCTGTTTTCCCATCAGACTGGGGATGATAAGCTGTGTTAAAGTTTATCTGAGTTCCCAGTCCTGTAAACAATGTCTTCCAGAAGGTAGAGGTAAACTTGACATCCCAGTCTGAGATAACTATCTTCGAATTCCATGTAGTCTAAAAATATCCTTCATGAATATATCGGCTATTTGTACAGTCTTGTAGGTAGACTGTACTGGTATAAAATGTGCAGATTTACTCAATCTATCCACCACCACCATTATGGAATCATTTTGTCTTCTGGTCCACGGTAAGCCTGTAATGAAGTCTAGGGATATGACCTCCCACTTCCATTCGGGTATTGGTATGGGCTACAATAATCCTGCAAGATGTTGATGCTCTACCTTCACCTGCTGACACTCCAAACACTTACTTAGATATTCAGCAATGATTTTACGCATACCCGGCCAAAAGTATACCTTTCTTATTGCATTCAACATTTTTTGATATCCTGGATGACTTGCATAATTACTGCGATGATCTTCATTCATTATTAGCTCTTTCAGATCTATATGGTTAGGCACATATACCTTACCTCAGAAATTTAACATCTGATCTTCATTTATTCCATACTCAGATGTACGTCCTTGCTTTTTTATTTCTTCCATTTGTTGCCAAAAAAATTGGTACTCGGGATCTTTTTGCGCTTCTTCCCTTATTTGTTCTGAAAATCTACTTTCCAGCTGATTATAATATAGCTCATATATACCATGTAATTTTCTACTTAAAGCATCAGCTACTCAATTTTCCTTTCTTTTGACATGCTGAATATCCATTTCAAACTCGCTTAATAAAGCATTCCATCTTGCTTGTCTCGAATTTAAATATGCTTGCTTGAAGTAACTCGTCAAGCTACTATGATCTGTTTTTAACACAAACTTTTTGCCCAGCAAGTAGTGTCTCCATACCTGGAGCACATGACCTACTACGGTTAACTCCAGATCATACGCAGAATACCTTTGTTCATGATCTTTCAATTTTCTGGACTCATATGCCACCACTTTGCCTTCCTGAGACAGAACTGCCCCAACACCTTCTTTACTTACATCCGTACATACTTCAAATTCTTTGTTGGGATCAGCTACCCTTAATACAGGAGCAGTGGTTAAAAGTTGTTTCAGTTTTTTAAAACTGTTTTGACATTCCACGGTCCATTTAAAAACTTTTCCCTTCCTCTGCAAGGAAGTAATGGGGAAAGCAATTCTGGAAAATCCTTCAATAAATCTTCAGTAGTACGCAGCTAGTCCCATAAAGGATCTAATATCTGCCACATTCTGGGGTACCCGCCATTCCATGATTGTTTTGATCTTTTCTGGATCAACAGCAATTCCATCTACTAAAATAACATGTCCTAAATACTGGATTTCTGTTTTGAAGAAATCACACTTGCTGAATTTTGCGTTCAACTGTTATTTTCTTAGCATTTCCAACACAATTCTCAAATGCCCCTTATGTTCTTCCTGATTTTTAGAATAGATCAAAATATCATCTACAAATATAAGTACAAAATTATCCAGGAAAGGATGGAAGACTCCATGCATTAGCCTCATAAAGGTTGCTGGTGCGTTTGTTAACCCAAAGGGTAACACCACAAATTCATAGTGACCATACCTTGTACGAAATGTTGTTTTGAAAATGTCTTCCTCCTTGATTCGAATCTGGTGATACCCAGATCTCAAATCTATCTTGGAATACACCATAGCCCCTTTTACTTGATCCAATAGATCATCAATCCTTGGTAAAGGGTATTTGTTCTTGATTGTTAATTTGTTGAGCTACCTATAATCCATGCACATTCGCATGGTCTCGTCTTTCTTTTTCACGAACAGAACTGGTGCTGCCCAAGGGGACACACTTGGGTGAATATAACCCTTATCCAGCAGTTCCTGTAACTACATCTTTAGCTCTATTAATTTTGGCACACTCATTCTATAAGGAGCCCTTGACACGAGAAAATCTCCAGGCATTAACTCTATAGTAAAGTCAATGTCTCTCCTTAGTGGTAATCCAGGAATATTTTTTGGAAAAACATCCAAAAATTCTTGTACCATAGGTATACTTTCCATTGTAGGTGATTTCTCCTTAGAATCTACATACCCCACCTAAATCGCATATAACTGGCACCCTTTTCTTATACATTTATTCAGTTGGGATGCTGAAATTGGACATAGATGTAATGGATTTCTGATTCCTTGAATTTCCCTACGTGTTCCATCGTGCATTCTGTAATAAATAATCTTTTCCTTACAGTCTACTAGTGTCCAACGTTTTTCTAGCCAATCCATGCCTAACAAAACATCATAGGATCCTAATGGAAAAACATTTAGATCCACTTGTAAATGTTGATTCGAAATTTCTAATATACAGTTCGGAATTTTGGCAGTTACCTTATGCTTTGCTCCAGTGGCTAACTGTACTAGCCATGAACTTTTAAATTTCTGTTCTTTCATTTTACACAACTCTACCACTTTGGGACTAACATAGCTCAGACTTGTGCCTGGATCTACCAAAATAGAAACAAATTGAGTTAGTATTTTACCTTCCAGCTCAATCATCGTTGGCTGATAAATTAGCTTGTTTGTCCTCCAACGCCGCATTGATATGGGGTATGTTTCACGCCGCAACACCTACTGTAGAAGCTTTCTGCAGATTTGCTACAGTGTCATTTATGGTTCACTGTGGACAGTTTTTGTAGTAATGTGCTTCACCACACCCCCAACATTGTAAAGGTGGCTTGGTCACCTGCCCTTGCTCAGGCTTGTTGGATGCTTCTGTAGGCTTTTCATCTGCTGGCCATCTAGTTCTCTGGCGATTTCTGCCAAACTGTTTGCTGACGGGATTTCGTGCAGAATTCTTAAAGTTGTCGCTTTTGGCGCCCTTGAAATTCGAGTTACTTTTATGTCCTTTCTTTGGCTGCCAAGTTTTTCCAACCTCCCCTTTGGTCTTGGACTGTTGATAGCACATTTTTGCTTTACGAATGCCTTCATCCATGGTTCGGGGGTTTACAAATTCTATTCGCTCCTTCATGTGTGTTGGAAAACTACTCAGAAATATTTGCACTTTAGCCTTTTCCTCTCGAAGATATGGAACATATCGTAACAGGGAGGTAAACTTAGTGATATATTCATTCATATTCATTTGTCTCAGCCTTAGTTCATGAAATTCCTTAGCTTTTTCGTCATAAAATCATTCTTTTAAATAATTTTCCTTGAAGTATTGCTGAAAATATTCCTAGGTAACATCATGTTCCTCTATGCTACAAACATTTTTCACTTCTTCCCACCATAAAGTGGCTTTCTCTCGTAACTGATACATGGCTAATCTGGCCTTCAGATTGCTACTATACTCGTACACCTGGAAGTACTTATTCATGTTTATTAACCATGCTTCAGCCCCTTCTTCAACTTCACCATCAAATTTTGGTGGTTTTATCTTTCAAAATCCCCCCTGAAGTTCTATTTTCTTCTTTTTAACTTCTTGCTGATCGGACACATTGCCAGATTACGCTTCATTGAAATTTTTGCTTTTGCTTCGCTGGGACGAGCTTCTTTCCACTCTTTCAGTGGTGTTATTTCTCGTTTGTTGTTCTTCTTCATCTTGCATGCCTCTGTCAGTACTTGGATGCTCCAATTCCTAATTTTGTTTATCTGATAGGCTTTTTAATATTTTTTCCTGATCTTGCAATAATCACTCATTATCTTTTCAAACACGCACCATTTCCTCCTGTAATTGTTGCACCGTATTCAACAGGAAACTAGTTTGGTGTTGTTATTCTTCTAACAGCCTACTAGTTTGTTGGTGATGTTCAACCATTAACTGAACCCACATTTCTGGGTTCATCACTGGTGTTGTTATTCCTATCTTATTATCTATGTAATTTTAACCTTATTATTTTTCCTTAAACCCATAACAGGGATACATAATGCAATTGTGTAAATATTATTTACCTTACTAAGGTTCAACCCATATCAGGGATTCATAGATATGTTATGCGAGTAATATTTACTTTCCAAAGTTTATCATTGCACATAATGAAACATATTAAGGTTTGACATAGAATTGAAATGAAAAAATTAAAAACATTGCATACAATCAGAATAACATTCATGTTAGTGTATACCCATCACATGTAACGCCTCCACCAACCCCTGAGCTGGCATGTTAAATTCCATTGAAAGCCGAGGTACCTCACTTTAATGCAATAGTACAACTGGCATACATTTCCGGATCTCGATGCGATTCATTTGGTTTGCTGTTGAAATCCTCTCCATTGATCTTGGTTAGATCAACGATCAAGAATTTGGGCGGGAATTTTCTTGGTTCTTCCGCCAACCCTAGTGCCTCCCGGCACTTGACTCCAAGAAAGGTTTCTACCCGGTTCATTTCTCCATTGTTTGTTGTGAAATCCGGAAAGCCGAGGCTTCGGCTCTGCAGTGAATCCTTACTGCATTTTTTTTTATAAAGTTAATGATAAATTCCTTTGCTGGTGTTGCGCCTTATGTTGTGGATCTTCCCTGCAAGATCTGTTATTGTTGATTCATCTGTAGAGGCGAGCTTGTTTCTGAATACAACTCTAATTCTTTGCTTAACAGAGGTATCTCGGTTCACCACTACTCTCAAGGCTTATTTTTAACTTAGATTTAATGCATTTTATTCGATTTTCATTTTCCACTGTTATAAATTTACAAAGGTTTCTCCCATTTAATGAATCTAGATGCTTCAAAGGAAGAATACGCCCGAATGGTCACCTCAAACCCTCCAGGTAATTTATCAGTTAAAATCGTTATTATCATTAAAGATTTTATGTTCCTACACAATCTTGTGCTATGCGTTTTATCTGGCTCATGCGACAGTCTCGGTACTGATAACTATACCTTGGTTTAATTTCTTCGCAGGTCGATTGTACCGCTTGGGTAGGTGTGATCAAATTCCGTCTTGAATGTCTTCTAAAGACCTTCACCCGACAAACGATTGCCTGTGGATTTTCTTCTAGGTATTTAATACCCAACAAAAACCTTGCTCTCGTTAATCAGCTGATGTGGCCTTCCTGCCTTCTCAGGGTTCTTTAAAAGAGAGAGAAGGATTTCCAATCTTAACTAGTCGATATTGGAATTTAGTTCCGAGTTTTATTACTGGCAGTAGTTGGATGTAAATATTTCCGCGTAGTTGAGAATATTGGTTTTTCTATAATATTCATATACATTCATACTGTTGTACCCTTAATGGTTTTAATACTATTCTTTGGTATGAACATTCCTGTGGAACGAATTTTATTATACCGTGGACTGTTATGTCCCTCCTTATGGATGGTCGGAATAACAAGTATAACTTTTGTTTTGATTTCTTTATTGTTTCATGTAAACAACTTGAAGGATTCTCCTCTAGTGATGGTGATAAATTGGTTTTCAAGCTCAAGAAATCATTATACGGTTTAAAAAAGCATCCCGCCAATGGTATTTGAAATTTCATAATGTAATTTCTTCTTTTGGTTTTGTAGAAAACATTATGGATGAATGTATATACCTGAAAGTCAGTGGGAGTAAAATATGTTTTCTTGTTTTATATGTGGATGATATTTTTCTAGCAAACAATGATAAGGGTTTGTTGCATGAGGTGAAACAATTCCTCTCTAAAAATTTTGATATGAAGGATATGGGTGAGGCATCTTATGTCATTGGCATTAAGATCCATAGAGACAGATTTCAAGGCATCTTGGGTCTGTCTCAGGAAACCTATATTAATAAAATTTTAGAGAGATTTCGGATGAAGGGTTTTTCACCAAGTGTCGCTCCCATTGTGAAGGGTGATAGGTTCAATTTGAACCAATGCCCGAAGAATGACTTTGAAAGGGAACAAATGAAGAAAATTCCATATGCTTCTGCTATTGGAAGCCTAATGTATGCTCAAGTATGCACAAGACTTGACATTGCATTTGTTGTGGGAATGTTGGGACGATATCAGAGTGATCCAGGTTTAGACCACTGGAGAGCTGCAAAGAAATTAATGAGGTACCTTCAAGGAACCAAAAACTACATGCTTATGTATAGACGGACGAACAATTTGGAAGTAATTGGCTACTCAGATTCTGACTTTGTTGGATGTGTTGATTCGTGCAAATCAACATCAGGATACATTTTTATGATGACTGGTGGAGCTGTATCATGGAGGAGTGCCAAATATTGTTTATCTGTCATTTGTGAATTTTCAGAATTTCTAGAAAATTTTACAGTCTTTCTATTGTTTAACATAATTTCAAGAATTCTATCTAATACACTTTCTTTCTGTTGTTTAACCTAGCTTCAGAAATAAACATTAAACTTCACGGAAACCCTGATACTAGAATTTCTTTACAAAAGTTATAACATATACTGTTATATAAATAATTTCTATCTGCAACTTAAGAAATCAAACAGAATTTCATAAAATTTACTTATCTGATTAGAAGATTTATAGCTGTGGTCCTCCCAACCTTTAGGAGAGGCGATTACGTCTTGCTTCTACCCCCATGCTCCAGATTATGGAAAGGTTGGGTTAACAGTGGATTCTTTTCTGCTATGACCTTAGGACAGACAGTCCAGCCAGTAGCAGAAAATTTGTTTCAGGCTTTTCTGAGTGTTTTTCCACTGGTCTCTACCAACTCTAAAAAATCCACACTCCTTCCTCCAAACTAGAACCGAACCCCTACTCCTCACTGGGATAACCTTTTACCCTCAGAGGAGCAGGTAACTATTTCCAACTATCCCCAACCACTTCCACTTCTTGGAAAAAAAATTTACCATCAAATTTTATTTACTTTTATCCAGTTTATTTTCCATAATAATGCTATTATTAAAATAAATAACAGAAATTGTCTAATTTTTTCCTTAACAATTATATACAAATCACTTAACTAGTTAACAGTAAATGTAGTTGTCACAAAGAATAATAAATAATAATAATGTATATTATTCTTATATAGATATCATTGTTTGAATAATAGAAAGATGAAGAAAATATTGTTTACAAATGTTGGATTTAATATTTGTTAATATGTGATATGATATTGATACATTTGGAAGATTAATCATATTAGACCTTTCCTCGCATGGATGATTATAAGTAGAAATTTAATTAAATTTGTGTTTTAATATAAAGTGATATATATGTGTAGTGGTATGGAGAGATTTAGTAATCATTATGGGAGTCATCTAATTATTTGATTTATTTTTATGGAAAATGGTTGCTTATGCAAAGGGGTTCTAAGTGGAGAGATTTGTTTGATTTTAAATAGGATGATACTTTTATAATAATAATTCACTCTTAAATGCATGTATTTAATTTTGAAAGTGGTTAAAGCATTTTTACATTTAATCTACTATAATTAATTTATGAGACATTTCAAATTTACAATTAATCTAATGTGATTAACTTATTAACTTATGATATATTTAAAGTATGCATGGGACATTAAAAGAAATCTTGTGTCTAAATATTGTAAACATGAAATATGAATAAAGAAAATATACAAAGGAATTAAATTAGCAATTACACCATATGTTGCAAAGGAAAAGCAATAACATAGGAAAGTGTAGTATAGAGCGAAAAAGATGTGATATGTTATGTGATTTAATTGAATATTTAACTTATAAATATGAATTATTTTATTTTAAAAAAATTATAGGTTTGGAGAATTGTTTGGATAAAGAAATTGGATTTTTTATAACCTAGTTAGTATAGATAGCATATAGAGTGCAGTGTGCAGAGTTTTGTGTGATTTAATTGAATATTTAACTTATAAGTAAGGACTCTCACATGAGTCATGCATGATAGCTACAACTACAGAGAGTGAACAACAGGATTGGGCTATTCAGCTAACTTGACCAAATAGTTAGGCCACTCATTGTTTAATTTGGTGTTATAAATTTAAACTAATTTACCACTTTCATCTAAAAATGTGAAAAGAAGTCTGTAAGTTAAAAGGGTGGAAATATTGAATGTGCAAATTGGACTACTACAATTATCCTAAACACAGAACGAACATTGCAAGAGTGTGAGGAGATCAATTCCACCTTAAGAATGGCTTCCACAAGATAATTTATTTCCATACTAGAATGAATGGATCTCTAAAAGAATATGTATTCATTATTTTTATGAATCAATTTGGTAAATTCATCCATTTGTTATTGCAACAGTGATAGGAGATCAATTCCACCTTACAAATGACTTCCACAAGATCATTTATTCCCATACTATAATCAATGGATATCTAAGAGAATATTTATTCGTTATTTTTACGAAATCCATTTGGTAAATTTGTCTGTCTATGTAATGGCTCCACTGTTGTTCCATTCACAAGGTCCAAGTTTGCATACTCTAGACTTCTAGCTACACTAATTTCAATATATAATATACAATTTGGTTATGTTAATATCATTTTTAAATACAACACCTTAATATAAAATCAAAATCAAATAAGATGATCATCTATTAATTCATTAAAATATTCTTAATGGAATTATGGATAATAGAATTCCTTCTTTTCCCATACAATTTCATTACAATTATGTACATTAATATCGTTTCTTTGCCCACTGTTTTTACCTTAAATCACTATAAAATCACTCACGTGGAATGATTATGTATCAATTCATTTAACAAAAATATGCTTAATGAAACCATTGCTAATAAATTTTGTCCACACTATTTTCTTTACATAATATCTAATTTTGTCACCAACTAAATATTTTAATACCATTTTAAACTTATTTTGTTAGATAATATATTATTTTTTTAATATCATTTTTAAATGCAATATGCTTATGTAATTATGGATAACAAACTTTACCTTTCTCTACACTAATTTCAATATATAATATAAAATTTGATTATGTTAATATTATTTTTAAATACAGTATTCAGTATTCAGTTGGAATGATTATGTATCAATTCATTTAACAAAAATATACTTACACTATTTTCTTTACATAATATCTAATTTTGTAATTTTGTTACAAACTACATAAATTAATACCATTTTAAAATTATTTGGTTAGATAATATACTATTTTGTTCAGATTTTTTAGCTGTTGCAACTATAAATTCATACACCAGCTCACCTCCTTTGTGAAAATATAGATTTGGCTTTTACTATAATTGAAGCTACACCAAAAACTAACATAGTTATCAAATTCACATCATAGACCAAACCGGGATAGAAGGCACCACCGAGATTCACATGACCAACACTTATACCAAAGGCGTTTGCATGTAGTGCGAAGACATATTCACAAGTAAGGCATCAAATATTATTACAAACTTCAAGTAAACTATTTAAAATTAGATGCACTTCATCATATTCATTATTTATTTTCTCTGTATTACAACCCTCCCTTGCATTAATCCTGCTAGCTAGTGGCCATGATATTGGTATTTTAAATTTAGATCATTGAAAAGTTGATAGCTAATTTAAATCAATTGAGTCATATTGGTCTTTCAATTTATACCATTGAGGAGTTGATAGCTAATTTAAATTAAGCGAGGTGACTCAGATACCTCAGATGTTGAGTTTCAGACAACTAAACCTCTAGAAATTAGGTTAAATAAAACTAATATAAGTGATTAAAAATGAAAAAATAGGTTAAATGTAATTAATACACATGAATATAACACCCTATTGAAAAAAAATCCTTGTAAGTTATCAATAACATTATGTAGAATAATATTATGTAGAAATCCTGGGAAGACCATCACCTAAAATAACTATGAAAAGCTAGAACTAAATAGCCAAGCCATAACTCATTAAATACATAAAAAATTATGGTCCTATTACAATACAAAATACAAAAGGGAAGGTATAGAATAAGAACTTGTCGGTGTCCGAGTTACAGATGTTGACCTCCTCTTACAACAGGTTCCCATTCCAACTATGTGGCTATCAATTCTCTTCTCGCTACATCATGTTCTATAAACACCATTAGATTAGGTTCTATAAACCTCATTCGATTCCACAGTGGCATGCCAATGGGTTTTATTTAGGTGTCTCTTTGAAAACAACTCCCCTAGATGCCACTGTGTCAATGTTTGAGCCATTGGATCAAATGTTAGATGATTGAAATTTCTTAGTCCATTAGATTCACAAGTAAATAGTTTTATATGTGGTATTTTATAATGTTAGTTGTGCCTCTTTGAAAATAACTTCCCTAGCTGCCACTATGTCAATGTCTAAGCCATTGGATCAAATGTTAGACTGTTGAAATGTTTTAGGCCATTAGATCCACAAGTAAATAGTTGTATATATGTTTTTTATAATGTTAGTTTTTTTTTCTTTTTTGCCAGGCTGACAGTCAAGGAAGTGGGCTTCCACGTGGTGGATGACCTTACATTCCCTCTGCTTGATCATAGGGGCGGCAGTCCACTGGCGGCAGACCTCCACTCTCCGCATTTAATTGCATGTAAATGCTTGTCAAAATCAACCAAATGCTATCAGATGGGTTAATGAAGGGTTGCTCGCAGCGTGTGTTGGGTCATTATGCTCCTTCCTTCCTCACCAACATCTGCTCACGGTATATTTTACGCATTGGCTTATTCCAGCAGGCGAACGATCCAAAATTGAAGTAGGTTATCAGGCGACAAGGTGGAAGCAGTTTGTGGTATGTCATGGAATTTCTGCCTTTCATACTCTGCTTTCGTTTTCTGTTTCTGCCTATGTTTATATTGAATGATAAATACCTCTTTGTTTCTGCGTCCGAGGAATTGTATTGGGATTACTTTTTCCGTAATGTTTCTTCTAGGTGGTTTCGAAAAGGGAACATGGGATTTATATATATAGAACCGCATTTCAGAAGCCCTACCGGTTCGATTGTTATTTGCCTTTTTTATGTTCTTTTCTCTTTGTTTCGTTCTCAGGGCTTTGTTGCCTTCTCCGGGCTGTTGAATTTGTTGTTAATACTCCTTTTGTCTGGTTTCATGGTTGGAAGTATTGCCTGTTCCCCCAATCTTGTTAGCCTCTCTTATGGGGGTTTCTCTTTTATTGGTTCTCTGTTTCGGAATTGCATGTTTTTTGGGATTAGTAATGTGCACCCTGGTTATCGTTGGTCACCTGTCTGTCCCCTCATGGCAAAGGTTTATGTAGCGTCTATTGGGTATGGCTATTCCGCTAGTTATGGTTTGCAACTTTTTAACAACATGGGACGGCATTGTCACAGTCTTCTTTACATCCATACTACTTTCACGGTTTATGTCGTAGCCTTTGATAATGATGTCGAGATTGTCGGATATGTAACTGTAAGGCAGACAGTTTATGGCTATCCTGTTCTCTCTTGTTTGCAATTTTCTTTAATTATGGGGTGGCATTGTCATAGTATTCTCTGAAATTTCGTTACATGTGAGGGTTGTATCCTGGTTCATTTCAATAACAATTTTCTTTGTTCTTTCAACCTGCGCATAAATGGTATGGCAATGAGAGCTGGGTTAGCTGCGAAGGAGCCTTATTCAGATTTATTGCATTACGCTTCTGATTTACTTCTGCCCATAGGCTTGTTTTCAAGTTTCACCGACGCCAATATGGTTAAAGGGAAAACAGGGAAGGTAAATCGTCGTAGAAAGCCTAATCTAGAGGCTGGAAGGAGCTAGAGAGGTAGGAGTTCAAATGAACAAGTGTTGCAAGACATTGCAAAGGTCTATGAATCAGGAAATTTGGCTCAAATTAAGACAAAAATTCACGTATGGGAAAAACTAGCAGACAGTGAGGATGAAGATATGGAAGATCAGATTTCCAAAATGGATTTTCTAACAGATCCAGGGAGCACTCGGGGTCGAGTGTCCCTCTTTCAACAATCGGTGAAGACCTATTGGAAGATGAAATGCCTTCTTGCAAAGGCATTGGCATGCAAAGAGGAAAAGAGCATCAATTCTTCAATTTTGTTTGAATTGCAACAAATGAAGTTGTACATGCATGAGATGTTCAAAGCTCAAATTCAGTTGAATGACAGGGTTGGTAAGATAGAAAAGTAGCTGCAAATGACACAATGCAGTGAACAGGTGTTGGGTACTATTGCTAAGGCTCCAGCACCTGTAGATTCGTCTAAGGATCTTTCTGGTTAAATGTTTAGATTTCTATATAATATTGGAGCGTATCAGTTTAACTACTTGTTCTATTTGTAAATATTATGGACATACTAAAGTTATTAAAGCTGTAAGTAGAAGGATAAGACAATTTCGTTTTTGGTCTGCTTTTAACTCGATACGGTGGCCAACAAACCTGGTTTCCTCCGGGCAAGTTGAGGTCAATGTATTTGTTTTATTTTGTATGACAATTTGCCCTATATAAATATGAAAATAGAAAGGTACTACGAAGCTTACAAAAAAAAAAACAAGTTACATTGAATTTAGGTTTTGGTAACTTTTAAGTTAAAATGTCGTTATTAAAAATTTGTTAGATTTTCTCTCAATTTTTTTTAATGAAACTTAAATTAATAACTTAATAAAACTAGATTTTACAAAAATTAGTTTAATGAATTAAAAAAATTTGTAAAATACATAAATATTAAATTTTTGAGTACAAAAACATTAAAATTTTTTCTTCAATAAAATTTATATCATAAAATTAAACTCCACACAAACCAATTAATTTATATTACATGGATAAAAACAATACAAAAAAGTAAAATAACAATTTATATATTTAAATATTACATTTTTGTGTCACTATGATCTCCAAAAAAGTATGATAGAAATAACATATCTATAAAATTAGGAATATTAATAAATTCACCATTTTTAAGATTTTTTTAGTGTTATTGAATAATTTTTTATATCATAACAGATTTACATTGTATTTTATAAAAAACAAAAAGAATTCATTGTTTATTATTTCAAAAACTGAAGTTCCAGTCTAATAGATCTATGAATTTTAGTAAATAACTTTTTTGCCTTCATTATAAACTGTCACTTCAGATTTTTTTGATTAAACTTTGAATTTAGAAAACTCCTTGCATTAGGTATATTTGAATTAAAACATAAGAGGAATATTTCAATTGTTAAAAACATTATAAACTCTTTCGTTGTCATATTATTTACTTAATTTATTGTTGATAAGAGTATGAAACAGTTATAATTTCTTTTCGTATTCAATATAAACTTAACATATAATATAAATTACTCTCACCATAAATATTTTAATGTCTATAATTGGAATAGAATTGAGCTCCCAATGGTTCTTAAATTCAACCTTTTAAGCATGAATTGAAAATGGAAGCTACTTCTAAATGTGAAATCCCCAAGTTAATGAAAAATAGTAAAAGCACATGTTAGAAGAGTGACTTTAAAGTCGTGTCATAAATTAAGAAAAAATGTTTATTTTAAATATAAAAACAAGATCAAATAGCTTTCAATTTAAATAAAGCATAAAACATAAGCATCATGGTAGTGACCCATAAGAATGTGCCGCATTAATCACCACAGTGAAATACCATGCAGCATGGATTTACAAAGCATAGACTTAGAATCACGATGTTTCACTTAGAATTATCCAGTTATGATAGCACTTTTTGAGAGATGCAGGTTCACTACTTCCCGTCATTTACTGAATGACTGATGCATTTCTCCTTCAAACCTTCTACAAAGCTCTCAATGTTTATATCCGAAGATCCTCCTCTTCGCATTGCAATCCTCGCGCTTGTTGAAATGTTACTTTCAACAGTGGTTGTGCAGAGCTGCTTTCTATTTTCAATTTACAGTTTTATGTTCTCCAGCCGCTTTCTAAAATTGTTGAACAGTCAGTTTCAGATATTGTTGGAATCGGCGCAGTCCTTTTATTTGAAAGACAATCTTTTAAATTGTTTAGGGACAGTCTCTGTTTTTGGAGAAACAGAGTACCTTTTATATTTTTTATACACAGAGATATTTTTTTCTATGTACGCGGGCGTTTTAGTTTTAAACCCCATGGTCCCCACAGGAGGAACAGTGTCTTGTTGATGTGGTGAGTTCCGCAAGCGGAACGTTCACATATGGTACCATAGCCATTAAAATCGCCCTCCATTTTGAGCCGAGGTCCGCGGGTGGTCCCACAGACCACGCAGCATGTTATTACACAGTCGCAGGTTTGAATCGAGAGTGTTTTGTTTATGCCCCCGATTGCATTAACCAAAGGCGGACCCGATGTATGTTTCAGGCCACAGTTCATAGTTGGTCATCGCATCCAGTTCCCAATCGGAGATGTTTTGTTTATGGCCCAATGGAAAGTGTGAAGTGGTGGACCCAATCCACTTTTTGCAACGAAGTTAAATATGTCCATCGCATCTGATTCTCAATCAGAAATCGGAGATTGTATTTGGTCGTTTTTTATTGATGAGCCCGGACCCGATGATCTTATAAAGCAGATTTAATAAGAGCTCATTGCATCCGACTTGTAATCGGCATCAGAGTTTTCTTTTAGTCTGTGTGTTTTGTTTTACATCTGGACCCGACGTCATTTTATATGGCGTAGTTTATTTGTTACATCACGTCCGGTTTGTCAATCGGAATCGGAGGTTTTGGTTGTTGTTTGTTTTGTGTTGAAGTCGCGGACCCGATGGAGTTTATAGATCAGAATTTATAAACAACACGTGTTTGTATTGTCGGTCCCCGATGACATTTGTTTTAAAACAGATTTAGTTTAAGTTTTAATATAGTTTGTTATATGTTTTATTATGTGTGGCATATAAAAAAAAGGCTCGAGAGCTTATGTTGGATTATGTAGTTTTGTTTTATGCACAGCAGTGCGTTTTCCAAGCAGAGACAGAGTGTTTATTTTCAAGCACAGCAGTGCGTTGTTATTGAGAGACAATGAGGTCTCCTCTGGCACTGCGTTTTTGCAACAGTCCAGCATCATTTTAATAGTTTTTTTAAGAAATAGAAGTTTGTTTTTAAGTGTGGAAACTCTGTCCTGTGAGTGAAATTTTAATTTCTTTGTGTTGAAGAGGAGAGTATTACTCTCTCCATTGTTATTCTGGAATTCTCAGAAATTCCAACATGGTATCAGAGCTAGTCCAGGCTCTTTGAAGATCAAAGAAGCTGAAGGAAATGAGTTCTTTGTTGCAGCAGCCTCTCCAGCAGTGTGAAGACTCAGCCAAAAAGAATTCAAGGTATTTCTCTATACAGTTTATTGTGTTACTGTTGCAGAACAGTAAGCTATTTTAAATACACAGTCAAGTGTTTTTGAATCATAGTTAAGAGTGCAGAATGGCTGGAGCCAGCACTGGTATGGGTATGGGAAATATCCACCTCCCACAATTTAATGGGAAAAATTATGACTACTGGTCAATAGCTATGAGAGCTTTATTTACTTCTCAAGACTTATGGGAATTTGTTAAGGATGGCTTTGAAGAGCTAGCAAATGAAGAAGAGTTTGAAGATTTAACTCAGGCAGAGAAAGAGTTGCTGAAAAGCAATAGGAAGAAAGACTCCAAGGCTCTCTTCTTATTGTATCAAGCAGTGCATGAGAGTGTATTTCCTAGGATAGCAGCAGCCAAGAAATATAGAGAAGCATGGGAAACTCTCAAGACAGCCTATCAAGGCATGGAAAAAGTGAAGACAACAAAACTTCAGTTGTTGAGGAGAGACTTTGAAACTCTCTGTATGAAAGAGTCAGATACTATTGACTCATTCTTCACTCATGTGATTGGAATGGTCACACAAATAAGATATCATGGAGAGACTCTTGAAGACAAGAGGATTGTGGAAAAACTCTTGAGGATTCTACCTTCAAGATTTGATGTGACTGTCACCACCATAGAGGAGACTAAGGATCTCACAAAGTTCACAGTGGATGAGCTACATGCATCACTGATGACTCATGAGCAGAGTTTGGGTAGGAGTGAAAACTCATCTCTAGAGCATGCCTTTAAGACCTAGATGTCTTTCGGAAGAGGAAGAGGGCAAGGTAGAGGAAACAAAAGAGGAAGAGGCAGAAGCCAAAACAGAGGTGGAAGGAATAGCCCTTCACATTCACATGGAAGGTGCAACAATCAAAATCACAGCCACGGCCAAGGCAGCAGCCAGTAGAGTGGTCAGCGGAATGCTCAAGGACAAAGGTATGATAAATCCAATGTCCAATGTCACTATTGTAAAAAATATGGTCATTATGCTAACAAATGTAGAAAGAAGCAGCATGATATGGGAATTAGAACTAGTGCAAATTTCATTAGAGAAAATATCAGCCAAGATAATTTGTTTTTAGCTTGTAATATGGTTGAAGAAAAAAGTGAGGATTTATGGTTTCTAGACTCCGGTTGCAGTAACCATATGACAGGAAACTTAGAAATGTTTTCTATGTTAGATGAGAGTGTGAAGTCACAAGTCACACTAGGAACTGATAACAAAGTTTTTGTTATGGGAAAATGAAATGTAAATGTTTTAACAAGGAAAGGTGCAAAGAAATCCATAGCAGATGTGTATTATGTTCCAGAAATGAAGTGTAACCTCTTAAGTATTGGACAGCTTGTTCAAAATGGGTATAATGTATTTTTTGACGATGATGTTTGTACCATCATGGACAAACCACCCAGCAAACAATGTATTGCTGAAGTGAAGATGGCAAGGAATAGGATTTTCCCTCTTAGAATGAGAACAGATTTGAAGAATTGTGAAGAGAAAGCAACAGTGGCAAAAGAGGCTATCCAAAGCGAACCAAAAGATGAAAATTGGTTGTGGCATTTGAGATTTGGACATCTCAACTTTGGAGGTCTCAACTTGTTGAACAGAAAAGGAATGGTAAGAGGTTTACCATTGATAGAGAAGCCGAACAGCATTTGTGAAGGTTGTATCTTGGGGAAACAACACAAAGAAAGTTTTACTTCCGGGAAAATCATAAGGGCAAAGGCACCCTTAGAGATTGTCCACTCAGATTTGTGTGGACCGATGCAAACTCCATCGCTTGCTAGCAGCCACTACATGTTAACAGTCATAGATGATTTTACAAGAAAAACTTGGGTTTACTTTTTGAAAAACAAAAGTGAAGTGTTTGAAAGGTTCTGCAATTTCAAAGCACTTGTTGAGAACCAAAGTGGGCTGCACATCAAAGTCCTAAGGACTGATAGAGGAGGTGAGTATATCTCTAAATATTTTCTACGTTTTTGTAGAGAAAATGGTATTCATAAGCAGTTTACAACAAGATGTACTCTGCAGCAAAATGGAGTAGCCGAAAGGAAGAATGGAACCATAATAGACATGGTGAGGAGTATGTTAAAGGCAAAGCATTTGCCTAATGATTATTGGGCTGAAGCTGTACATTGTGCAGCGTACATTTTGAATAGGTGCCCCACAAAAGCAGTGATGAATAAAGTGTCGAAAGAGGCATGGAGTGGCACAAAGCAAGGTGTCACACACATGAAGGTTTTTGGATGTGTGGCTTATGCACACATACTGAATCAACTAAGGAAGAAGCTGGACAGCAAGGGGGAGAAATGTATTTTCATTGGATACAGTGAGGAATCCAAAGCTCACAGGTTGTACAACCCATCCACCAAGAAGTTTATTATGAGCAGAGATGTTCAGTTTATTGAAGAGGAAGCTTGGGATGGAAGCATAGAGAAAACAGTGAATGTTAAACACTGTTTATCTCATGATGAAAATGATGATGAATTGGCTGAAATACATCCCCAAACAGTAGTACCAACACAAGAGCAGCAAAGCACACCCTTGAGGAGAAATGAAGGTGCTTCTCCAAGCACACCACAAGGAGGAAATACAAGTGTTTCTTCAGGCATTTGTACGCCTAATGAAAGAGGTAAGAAGTTCAGAACTTTGAATGACATTTATGCACAAGAGGCAGCAACTGAAGGCATCAATTCTTTGTTTGCTTTATATTGTCATCTTGAAGACCCTATCCACTTTGAAGAAGATATTAAGGATAAGAAATGGATAGTAGCTATGGATGAGGAGATTAATGCCATAGAAAGAAATAAGACTTGGGATTTGGTTGAACTCCCAAAAGGTAAAGATGTCATTGGAGTTAAATGGGTCTACAAGACCAAGAGTAATGCTGAAGGCAAAATAGAGAGACACAAGGCAAGACTTGTCGTCAAAGGGTATAAGCAGAAGCATGGGATATATTATGAGGAAACTTTCGCACCGGTTGCTAGAATGGAAACCGTGAGAGCAGTGTTGTCCATAGCAGCACAAAACAAGTGGAAAGTTTACCAAATGGACGTGAAGTCAGCATTCCTAAATGGATTGTTAATGGAAGAGGTTTACATTGAACAACCTCTTGGATATGAAAATAAAGGCCAAGAGCACAATGTGTGCAAGTTGAAGAAAGCTCTTTATGGGCTGAAGCAAGTGCCAAGAGTGTGGTACAGTAGGATAGATTCTTATCTACTGGAAAATGAATTTGAAAAGTGTGAGGGAGAACCCACCCTCTACATCAAAGAAAAAGATGGTAAAATGTTGATTGTAGTTTTATATGTTAATGATGTTATTTTCATAGGTAATGATGATTACCTTATTGAAAATTTTAAAACAGTCATGAAAGAAGAATTTGAAATGACTGACATGGGTTTGTTGAGATACTTCTTAGGAATAGAAGTAGAACAAGATGAAAATGGGATTTTTATCTCACGGGAAAAATATGTTAATGAAGTGCTTGAAAGATTTAATATGCAGGAGAGCAAAGCAGCGATCACTCCCACAATGATGGGATTAAAACTCAGCAGAGAGGACAACATCAAGGATTTTGATCCTAGCTTGTACAAGAGCATAGTTGGCAGCCTCATGTATTTGACTGCAACTAGGTCGGACATAATGCATGATGTTAGTTTAATTTCCAGATTCATGGAGAAGCCAAAGGATGCACATTGGCAGGCAGCGAAGAGAATTCTGAGGTATGTTAAAGGTACTAAAAGGTTTGGCATTTTATATACTGCTTCAGAATGTTCAAATTTAGTTGGATACACTGACAATGATTGGGCTAGAAGTGTAGATGATCGAAAGAGCACTTTCGGTTATGTTTTTCACATGGGTTTAGGAGCCATTTCATGGGCTTCTAAAAAGCAGCCTATTGTAGCATTGTCTACAGCAGAGGCAGAATATGTGGCAGCTACAGCAGCAGCGTGTCAAGAAATTTGGATGAGGAGGATGTTAAGGATTTTGTGCCAAGAGCAGACAAAAGGAACAGTGATTTTTTGTGACAATAGCTCAGCTATTGCATTATCTAAGAATTCTATGTTTCACAAGAGGAAGAAACAGATTGACACGAAATTTCATTACATCAGAGAATTGGTAAACAATGGAGAAATTGTTTTGGAACACTGCAGAACTCAGGAGCAGTTTGCAGACATTCTGACCAAGCCATTGGGACAGAAGAGTTTCGAATTTTTGAGAAAATTCTTGGGTATGACTGATAACCCAGCAGTTGAAAGTAAGGGGGAGTGTTGAAATGTTACTTTCAACAGTGGCTGTGCAGAGCCGCTTTCTATTTTCAATTTCCAGTTTTATGTCCTCCAGCCGCTTTCTAAAATTGCTGAACAGTCAGTTTCAGATTTTGTTGGAATCGGCGCAGTTCTTTTATTTGAAAGACAGTCTTTTAAATTGTTCAGGGACAATCTCTTTTTTTGGAGAAACAGGGTACCTTTTATATTTTTTATACACAGAGATATTTTTTCTATGTACCCGAGCGTTTTAGTTTTAAACCCTGTGGTCCCCACAGGAGGAATAGTGTCTTGTTGATGTGGTGAGTTCCGCAAGAGGAACGTTCACATATGGTACCACAGCCATTAAAATTGCCCTCCGCTTTGAGCCGAGGTCCACGGGTGGTCCCACAGACCACGCAGCATGTTATTACACAGTCGCCAGTTTGAATCGGGAGTGTTTTATTTATGCCCCCGATTGCATTAACAAAAGGCGGACCAGATGTATGCTTCAGGCCACAGTTTATAGTTGGTCATCGCGTCCGGTTCCCAATCGGAGATTTTTTTTATGGCCCGATGGAAAGTGTGAAGTGGCGGACCCGATCCACTTTTTGCAACGGAGTTAAATATGTCCATCGCATCCAATTCTCAATCAGAAATCGGAGATTGTATTTGGTCGTTTTTTTATTGATGAGCTCGGACCCAATGATCTTATAAAGCAGATTTAATAAGAGCTCATTGCATCCGGCTTGTAATCGGCATCGGAGTTTTCTTTTGGTCCGTGTGTTTTGTTTTACATCTGGACCCGACGTCATTTTATATGGTGTAGTTTATTTGTTACATCGCGTCTGGTTTGTCAATCGGAATCGGAGGTTTTGGTTGTTGTTTGTTTGGTGTTGAAGTCGTGGACCCGATGGAGTTTATAGATCAGAATTTATTAACAACGCGCGTTTGTATTATGGGTCCCCGATGACATTTGTTTTAAAACAGATTTAGTTTAAGTTTTAATATAGTTTGTTATATGTTTTATTATGTGCGGCATATAAAAAAAAGGCCCGAGAGCCTGTGTTGGATTATGTAGTTTTGTTTTATGCACAGCAATGCATTGTTATTGAGAGACAGTGAGGTCTCTTCTGGCACTGCGTTTTTGCACCAATCCAGCATCATTGTAATAGTTTTTTTAAGAAATAGAAGTTTGTTTTTAAGTGTGGAAACTCTGTCCTATGAGTGAAATTTTAATTTCTTTGTGTTGAAGAGGAGAGTATTACTCTCTCCATTGTTATTCTGGAATTCTCAGAAATTCCAACAGCGTTGTCTCTTAAAGCCTAAGCATTTTTCTTTACCTCCATTGCCTAGTGATTTAGTTCTGAATAGAGATATTAACCTTCTATTGACCAGGACTAAAAACCTTAATGAGGAAAGTGAGAGAGTTGAAGCATACCTAGGAAAACGACACAGTGACAAGAAAAGATACACGAGTTGGGCGTTTAATGGAAACATAACCCCAACCATGTCAAGCGCAAAGATCTTCTTGCAAAAAATGGTAGAAAAGTGGAATAAGTACATAGTAAATCTTTAAGAAACAAATGCAAACCTGTAGTGGAATAACTCAGAAAAACTGGAAATTAAACATGGCCAAACCTGAGTTAACAACTCGGGTAGAGCCAGATTTTCTTGGGTCGACACTTAATCAGGATGTGGCCTGTTGGAAAATGCAGTTCTACTCTTATGATTTGTGACTTATTATGTCTGGACATCCAAAATAAACCAGTAATAAAATGCTAGAGAAACGAAAGTACCTTTTTTCGTGAGCGAGAAAAATTATAGATAATATACTATTTTTTTCAGATCTTTTGGCTACAATTACACATGTTAATATTATTTTTAAATGTAATATGTTTATCCAATTATGAATAAAAAACTTTATTTTTCTCCACATTAATTTCAATATATAATATATAATTTGATTATTTTAATAACATTTTTAAAAATACAATACTCAGCTAAAATAATTATATATCAATTCATTTAACAAAAATAAAGTTACATTATTTTCTTTACGTAATATCTAATTTTATAATTTTATTATAAACTACATATATTAATACCATTTTAAAATTATTTGGTTAGATAATATACTATTTTGTTCAGATTTTTTGGCTACTGCAACTGTAAATTGATACACAAGCTCACCTTCCTTGTGAGAATATGGATTTGGCTTTTACTATAATTGAAGCTACACCAAAAGCTAACATAGTTATCAAATTCCCATCATAGAACAAACCAAGATAGAAGGCACCACCGAGATTAACACGTGACCAACACCTATACCAAAGGCGTTTCCATGTAGTGCAGAGAGACATATTCACAGGTAAAGCATTTAGAATGATCAAATAGCATTGCGAACTGAAAGTAAATTATTCAAATTTAGATGCACTTCTTAATATTCATTATTTATTTTTTTGTATTACAACCCTGCCATGCATTAATCTTGCTAGCTGCATGTAAACTATTAAAATTTAGATGCACTTCATAATATTTATTATTTATTTTCTTTGTATTACAACCTTGCTATGAATTAATTTTGCTAGCTGTTGGCCATGATATTAGTCGTTTAAATTTATACCATTGAAGAGTTGATAGCTAATTTAAATCAACTAAGGTGGTTAACTAAGATGGTGAGTTTCAGACTTATGAACCTCTAGAAATTAAGTTAAATAAAACTAATATAAGTGATTAAAAATGACAAATTAAGTTAAATGTAATTAATATACATGAATATAACATCTTATTGAAAAAAAGATGTGTAAGTTATCAATAACATTATGTAGAAATCCTAGGAAGACCATCACCTAAAATAGCTATTGAAAACGAGGACTCTGCCATAGCCAAGACATAACTCATTAAATACATAAAAAAAATTATGGTCTCATTTCAATACAAAATACAAAAGGGACTGTATAGAATAAGAACCTGTCATTGTCTGAGTGGCAGATGTTGACCTCCTCTTACAAAAGGTTCCCATTCCATATCTATGCCTATGAATTCTCTTCTTGCTACATCCTGGCTGTGATATCTCGGTTCTATAAACCCCATTCAATTCCATAGGGGCATGCCAATGGGTTATTTATAGTGCTTGAGCTCCGTAATGGATATTCTTGCAGGCCCTCTAAAGCCATAGGGTGATAGTGTTGCCCTGCCATCACCCAAATGGGTTCCAAACACATCAATGTTGAGGCATCCAAATTTGTCTCGCAGAAAATATCCAGAGGGGAAAGGAACAGTTGCACGAATAGATATTGTCGATAGCAGGAGGGGTCCCCTCTCTTTTTCAAGAACTTTTTCCTCTCTGCTCAGGATTTGCTTTCACGGAGCATTTTTTATGAGAAGTGTTGAAAAAGTTGCACCGGGTTTTGTAATTAGATTATTTGTAAAACAATTTTCTTTATTCTATTATTTATGTAACTGATTAATAACATTATTCAATCTGAAGGTAGACACTATTTCAATCATCTAACATCAAAATCAATGATGCACAATGGTACAAGTGGCAGTTGGGGGAGCTGTTTTCGAAGAGAGACACTTTACAGTGTAATAATAGTTATAAATTGAAAAATGTACCACTTGCATTTATTAAGCCATAAAGTGATGAATTTACAAATTTGAATTTTTAAAATAGAATAATCTAAAGTAAACACGTGTTAAACTATATAAAAATATGAATGTGAAAGTAAGACATGGTATATATATATATATATATATTAAATAAAAATTAGAAAATATTAACACTAATAAAAGTAAAATGAAATTATATAATATTGAAAAAAATTAAGGGGATAATAGTGGTGTTCTCTCACTTTCAAAGTGAAATGAGTGGATAATAATGGTGCTCTCTAACTTTCATGTGCACCTTGTAACGTGGATAATAATGGTGCTCTCTAGCTTTCATGTACACCTTGTAACTTGAAAAAACACTAGAAGCTCAAAAGTAGATATACAACATTAATAAAAGTAAGAAGGGAGTATCTAATGCCTAAAAAAAATTAAACCAATAATAGTGACATTGTCCATATGCCTAAGTGAAAAGAGTGTGGAATTAGATTGATATACAACATTAATAAAAGTAAGAAGGGAGTATATAATGCCTAAAAAAATTTAAACCAATAATAGTGACATTGTCCATATTCCTAGGTGAAAAGATTGTGGAATTAGATTGCAATTTAATATTTTGAAATGTGAGAATTAATCTCGAAACTCATATATGCACCTTGAAACTTGAAAACACATTATATGTTGAAAAAATAGATAAACAATGGATATAAATAATAGTAAAATTATAGTAAAAATAAAACAAAATGAATAGTGTTTAGATTATAGTAAATGTAAAATAAAATAATATGTAGGCCTTCATTTTTTCATAATAATAACAAACAAGAGCATTACATGGCTACTATGTTAAACCCCAACATCTATTTAGCAATGATATTGTCCTCTATGTAATCCAATACCCACCTTGAAATGCAAGCAATTGCAATATAATGGAAATGAAAAATAAGAACACTTCCAAAAATGAAATTTTAAAAAATGTAAATGTTCTAACAAAAAATGATGACGGCCCACAATTCTCTATAGAAATTATACAACCGTTACATTTCTTAAAAAATGTCAAATATTCCTTACTAGTTTGAGAATGAAAATAGAGGCTCAATCCAATCCCTAAGTTATTACCCCATGAAAAAAAAATTAAGTCTCATTCCAACTAAAAAATTTCCAAAATAGTCCTAAAATCAAAACGCATTTGCATTCCATTTTTCACTACTTTCAATTTAATTTTGAGTGGATTATGGTTTATGGATAACCCTTTGATGAATTAGCCTTGTTTTCTTTGGTTTCTTCGTTATCTGCATGGTTTGCAAAAGAAGTTGTGTTTCCAACCTTTTTTATTGGAGATTCAGAGGGGGGATATGGCCTTCACTAGGGGTTGTTGTGATCTCACTATCATTGAATCCGTTGGGTCCTTGTGCACTTCTTCCTGATTGGTTTCTATTTGCTTCAATAGCAATCTATTTTAACAATAAATTCTTAATGTTTTTCCTTTGCTTTTTTTTACCCTAAATCTCTTTATACCATTTAATGCTTGGTTTGAGCTCATTCCTACCATATGGGCCTCAGGTTATTTTTCTGGACTTTGTTATTCTACAAACGCTTTGGGAAATTTTTTTATTACATGTCTTGTTCATAACACGCTCTGCATCGAAATGATACATTTTCGTAATCAATCCTCTGGGTCCATATGTAGTTTAGAGTCGTGAGATTAATGTTAGCAAGAAAACCCTTGTTAAATTCATCTCAACACATATTCGAGCATAAGTTGTTTTATAAAAAAATTTGCTACTAGGTTGCAGCAATAAAACTTCCCTAATGCATTAGGTGACAGCATAAGGTTGGGTTACACTTTTTGGTGAAACGAGGGCGCGTTTTGGTGAAAAAAGGAAGCTTGATCGAGCAATTTTAAGCACTCGATTGAGAAATTTTTAAGCACTCAATAAATCTGTCGAGGCGCTCAAAAATAGCTCGATCGAGCATTTAAAAAACTCTCAATCAAGCCCTAAAGCTCGATCGAGCCTTAAAGCTAGAAATTTTAAAATTTATGTAAATATCAATAATGATATGCAAACTTTAAAATTGTTAATATTTGATAGAAAGAAAAAAATAATAATAATTACTAATTACATTTGAACAGATAATTAGCAATGGTTTGGATTAATTTATCATTACATTTCTAGCTTTTTGGTGTATAGATTTGAAAAGATTTTATCCCTCTTACAATTGAAATTGTAATATTCTTATATTTATAATTTAGTAACTTAAAAATTAGTTTTTACTATGATTTAAATTTTCATGGTTATAATTTAAATAATAAATTGATAAAACATAGGAAAAAGTATTAATTTGATTTTAATAAATATTATAATTTTTATATGAATAAGTGTAACTCAAAAATGTGAATTTAATAATGTTGGAAATGTATATTTTATAAAATTCACTTAAGAGTTAATAAACATGATTCCAAATGAATGCAGTAATAATTAACTTAGTTGTAATATTTGTAAGTTATAATTAATATATTTGTAATGGGTGCAATGGTTACTGTTATAAATCTCTCTCAAAGTGCAAAATGTGATTGCACTCAATTTCATCCTCACTTTGCATAAGTGTGAAGTATATATAGAAATTTTTACTCCTAACTTAGGTTTTCAATATATATTTTTAAAATAATAAAAGCATAAGGAAATTTAAATTTTAAAATATTATTTCACTAATTTGCATTTGAGTAATCTAGATCTAAATATGAGTATAAAACTAGCAATTGCAACAGATGTCCTTAAGGCATAAATTTCAGAATAATCATGACATATAAAAGATCATGTGCAGCTAATCCAATGAAGATCATGTATAACTAATCCAAATTTATACAAAATATATTAGTTTTTTATTAACTATTAATGTGATAGCTTGGAAATCTTCAATAGTGTAGCATTCCATCTAATGGTGCAAAATAAGACAGAGTGGTACCTAGGAGAGTTATCTAGGAAAGATCCATACCCCTACCACAACCAACAACTTGTGAATGGATTGTAAAGTTCCTAAACTATATGGGAAAGATCCATACCCTAGAACAACCAACAACTTGTAAATGGATTGTAAAGTTCCTAGACTATATGGGAAAGATCTATACCCCCACAACAACCAACAACTTGTTAAAGACCATCAAAAATAACATAATAAAAAACCTTCATTTCCACAAACCTTAATACAAATTTTAACCATAATCCCCTGTTATACTAATTTCTCATTTTATGATAGCTATTATTCCATTCCTTAATATAATATATAATATTTCTTTTTATTATGATAAATTATTATTATTTTATCGTTAATTCAATTAATTATCATTTTGACTTAATATAATTTCCTAAAATATTTAATGATTCTCCAAATTTTATATTATTAAATTACATTTATATATTATTACATTATTTTATATTATTTATTGATTCATTGTTAATATTTTATGATTATTATTTTTTTTTTAATCTCTAACATGATTTAATTACTAATTTAGTCTTATTTCTCTATTATTTTGTGTTTAGATTATTTGATAATGATGAAATATATACCTACAAAATTAAGAACACTTTTAAAGTTCACAAACATCCAAAAACATTTGGCACAAAGAGGTAGAAATGCATAGTTTATTGAAAAGAAATAACTAAATTATATTTACACTTTCCATGTTTGATTTGACTCTAAGATCTTGGTTGAAAAAGATTTAGTTCAATCACTTCAATTACAATCTAATAAAAATAATACCAACATTTTTTTATTATTTCATTTCCCTTATTCACTTTAACATCCCCTTTTCCAATTAAAATAATAAAACATATTAATTACATTTCATAATAACATATTATTAATTAAAAATTTTAAAATAATAATATGAAAAAAATCTGCCCAATAAAGAAATAACAATGCCTCTTTGTGCATTATTTTTACAAAATTGGCCCCGTGCATAATTGGTCACTTTATTCATAATTGTTCGTCATTATCACTTCATTCATAATTCCAACCAGCAAAATGTTGTTGAAGATACACTTGTTACATTATTTATAATTCCAATAAGAATATTGTTATAACTTCAATTAATCACTCTAAAGTTTCAAATAAATTTTGAAACTTATTAATGCTATAATGCTGCTTTTGAAAGAGTCATTACTATCTCTTGAGGTTAAAAAAAAAAAAAAAATTGAAGTAAATTAAATACAATAATAACTTAAAATGGTTTCAACAAATATATTTCACTAAAGTATGGTTTCAACGAGAAGATAATTTATAATTCCAATAAGGAGAGCATCACTTCGTTTGTGATTGCCACAAGGAGATCATTGACAGCTCAACGAAACGAAACTTAAATAACTTAACGAGTTGAAAAATGTACGGACATTGATAAATAAAGAAATTGAGGGAATAGATGCTGAGGTGGCAGGAATCCACCCATGAAGGAATTACCTTAATCTCTATGGCGCCCGAGAGAACACGTTGGGAAATTTTCGGTTGGTGATGGACTTTCGCACCAATTGCATTGATCCGACAGATAAATAGAATGTGACATCACCCACAAATCTATTAATAACATTGAATGAAATCTCAGGAAAAGTTCGCAAACCAACCCAAAAAACCTATGTAAGATACACAGATAATATATAAATACCCAACGGAGTCCAGAAAAATAATGCTTCTGGTTGCCTTCAGTTCGTTACAGTGCATGTTGCGTTAGATTTTCATTCTGAAGAGTGGCAGTCCATATCAAGGCTAGCAAAGGATTTGCTATCAAGGATGCTTTCAAGAGATGTGGAAAAGAGACTTTCTCTGCATGAAGTATTGAGTGAGTGAAATTGTTGCAGTACTGAGCATTAAATATTGTGTATATCCACCAACGGGGAGCCTTGCTTACAACGAAGGCAATGATGGAGTTAAAGGACACTGATTCCTCGACAGGGTAAATAAACACAGTTTTCGATTGTCATGTGTCCATTGTCATTACATGCATGAAGCTACGTGGATGAATGGTTTTGGTAGGCTCGTGTATTTTATAATACGTTACCTGTATACAAAATACCGTCTCGGACTATGGTCTAATCTGAATTGAAATTCCTTTTTTTAGTTGACCTGAAGCACCTTGGGTTGTATACAAAATACCGTCTTGGACTATGGTTTAATCTGAATTGAAATTCTTTTTTTAGTTGACCTGAAGCACCTTGGGTTGTACCTTTTCACCTGGCTTACTACTTTGGATCGGTCAATATCTCCATGCCGCTGATCTGGGGTCCAATTTCATTCAAAAATTTTAGATGTCTCCACGTCCATCATTGTATTTATTCCGCTTCCAGTTTTCCTAACTAATACAACGATTTCACCCGAAGTTGGAGCAACATATCGATTATAAATGGCAAATCAGCGCTCTAGATCATCACTGATACTTATTGTTATAAGTGTCAGCTCATTTCAAAAATTATGTTTTTTTATCACACGTGTTCATTAGATTATTATAAACATACGCATGGTTTTCAGTACACACAAACACACATATATCATAAAAACAACATAAACACATATATTAAAAACAAGATGTGCAACCATAAAATATATATTTCCATGTCGACATTAACTAAAGCACGCCATGCACATGATCATGGAGGTAAGAGCACGTTAATATATCACAATGCATATGGAATTAATTTTATCTACAGCTGGAAAGTAAGTACACGACAATTTTGAGGAACACTGTGCTGCCAAAATGCCAATATTCATGGGTTTGTCTTGTTTCAACCGGTTATTTTATCACATTCTTGATGGAATTTATGATTGCGTTGAATATGGAGTAAATTTGGAGCTACTTCGATCGAGATTTAATGCTAGGATTGGAGTGCTGAATCTTCGTTATTTTATCTGTCAATGAATGAAATCAACTTTCAAATGGTGTTGCAGACGTGTTGCGCATACCACAAAAGGATTTTTTAACCATTTTCTCATTTAGTTCAAAGTTATATTTGCATCGTCATTTAATTTCAATTGATTTTGTGCATGCTGTTTGGTTTTTAATAGAATTATCATTACCTTTATGAACAAGATTAAATCATGGCAAGAGTTTGTAGGAGAGGAGACAGAGGATTGTTTTTTGTTTCGAACATGGATCGTTCAACTTCTAATTAGCAATCAAATCTCCTTCAAAATTGGAGAGCAAAATTCTCCTGATTTGGTCTGGACTGCATTCGTAGCGCCCAGTAGGGAGACATTTCAAGCTTTCAATTTCGATTTTTACTACCCTGTATTAGCATGCAAATCTGCATCACAATCTATCTTACAAGTTTTGGCATCGATTTTCACTTGAATTGAATTAAGATAAATAGATTTTCATATCAGATCTATGCTATTATTGGAAAGTATATGAAATTATAACAAGAGAAGGCAAGAGATGCATCATTATATAAAGAAATTGGAAAGTATATGAAATTATAACAAGAGAAGGCAAGAGATGCATCATTATATAAAGAAATTGTAAATATTCAGAGAGGGGCTCTCGGTTAAGTTATGGTTTCATAATATATGGAAAAGTCTCATACGTAAATTATTTATTTAGCACTTGTTATTTTTACTTACTTACCTTTTAATATGTTTTGAAATAATATGTACATGATTTATAGCTCTCAACAACGACCCACCGATAAGCAGAATCCCATATTTCCACAATCCAGTACTAACAATTTGAAGGGTTGATCCAGTGACAACAATTTGAAGCCAAAGTATTTGTGATCAAAGGGTTCAAAATGCACGATTTCATTTACCAGTGAATAGATCCAAACTAATGAAACTGGGTTTTCTTTTTTTCCCTTTTTGCTCAGCGGCAGGAACTCGCTGCTTCGCAACCTCCCTTGTTTTCTCTTAAATGCAATTATAAATATACGACTGTTACTGAATATTTTCCTCTACGATTGCAGGCCACACTTGATTCGAGTTTTAACATAATCTAATGTATAGACTCTGGTGAACATGTCGAAAATAAAAAAGCATATCCTTATTGTTAAGGGTGAATCGTTGGAATAATCTCTACTTCCATTATATCCATTTAAAAGGGCCAGAAGAGCATAGTTCGCAAGTTCAGCAAGTTCAATTCCAACAGAGCATATAAAACATGGATCTTTATTCGGGCTTTTACATGGTTTCCCATAACAAAAACACCTAGTGCTTGATGTCCAAGAAGCAGGGAAATATGATCTTGTATATGCTCGTGCAGCTACCATTTCACATATAAGAAGATCTGAGCCTAAAAGGGGCAGACCCTATGTTGCATGCCATGTTCCACTTCAGTGCTCGTGTAGCTTAAGAAGTTGCTTGTGTACAAAATTTTGAAAGCATGCCAATTACTGACTGTTAATGACTAACGATGATCATTATTTATTGATCTGGTGTCTCAAGATGATGATAATTGAGGAGTGACTCATTAACTAACTAATTGATCAGGAGTTCATAAATTTTTCTCAAAATTGAAAGTTACAGGATTGGGTTAAAACCACGATGGTTGCGTATATCTCGTCTTCCTAATTCCGATGCTGCGAATGGTTCGAAATACCGATGTCATATGAGAGAGATATTGTGTTATGATCGAATTCTCAAACAGCTAAATTCTGCGACAAGGTTGACTGGGATGCCCAGTTAGCATGGAGGGTGCACAGTCAGCAAAAGGAATATTCTGAGGAATATTAATTTCCTCATAACCAATCCTAGGCTGACAAGTGATGCACTGTGATTTGTTGGTGGGTTGAACGTTATGAAATGGGAGCCAATCAGTGGGTGACACGTGGCCATCCCTGAGGCTGCCACGTGTCTTCAAAGTGGTGAAGTAAAATTTTGTTAAGACCACAGGAGTCGACACCGCGACCTCCGGCAGAGCACGCCCAAGACTTAACTGCCCGCGCTACGTTGTGACTTAACTATACTAGTGTTCAGGTTCTATTTGAAGAGTTATGTGTTGGCTAATGAGGGTGGAGACTGGAGCATTCACATGTCAAACATCATAATAAACGTTAACTCCGACAGTTGGTAACCCGCAACAATAATCACAACCGACAACTTTATCACATGCTACTTCTCCGATCTCCATGCGGTTAAAGCCTTATCTGCCGACAATTTCATGGCTCCACTTTTAACTTCGATTCAAACAACTTTTATCGTGGTTCAAGCCTACAGTTTCGCCTGCAGTTGCGATTAAACCATATGGTATTGTTTGGCATGTGGCCACCCAACCATAACATTTAATTCCAACAGTTAGCGATGGTGGATTTTATAACGTGCCCTAGAATTTAGTGTATTTGCACTAAAATAAATCTAGCTAAGTGGAGTTCTCCACAATTAGTGGATATTTTCTAGTTGTTACTGGGAAAATGAGTTGGAGGCTCAATTTTCTCCCATTCTAAGTGAATGAAGAGTAAATATAGACTAATTGGAGCATTCTTGAGCCATTGGTGCAGAGAAAACAACCATTAGAGGCCTGTAACTACATGTATTTACAAAATTTTGAGCATAATAAAAGATGGGCATGCCATTGGGAGCTAGACCAGCAAACGTAGCCCATAACAAGTGAATTGTTTCATCATGCCTACTATGTAAATGTTATGTGGTGTTTTATTTCTCTTTTTTACACTACTGTTCAGTGTTATTTTCTCTTATTTCATGCTTCTAATTCACTAAAGTCATCTACAATTCATGGTTAAAATCCTCAATACTTAAGCAAACTATGGAGACAAGTATGCACATGTTTTATAATTGAAAAGAAACTTGGCATAGCAAACTAATACAGTCCTTTCAGATCAAATTGGTATCGGAGCCAAGTTTATTCTTTGGTGTTGTTTTGTGAAAATATTTTTTTAACTGTTTGCAAGTTTTAGATGCTTACAAGGCTCAAGCTCAAAAGAGGAGAAGGAAAATTGGTGAGAGCAAAAGGGTTTCAAGAAAAGCCAAAGCAAAAGGAGAGCAATATTGCCACAATCTCCACCACCTAGTTCACCTCGTAAGGAAGCAAAAGTGCCATTAAGCATGTCTCAAGAGGAAGGAGAAATCCATGAAGAGATGGATCCCAAAGAGGAAGAAAGAGTGTGCAGGAAATCATTCCTTGACATGATTGAGATGGTTAGAATCCTTTATCAAGACAGGAATGAGAAATTGGAAGGAGAAGGATCCAAACTTTACAAGGAAGGACATGGATCATTAGGAGGTCACAATGATGAAGATAAGTCAAAGAATGGAAATGGAGGCAGTGGAGGGCCATCATCCTCACCCTCATCATCATCATCCTCTACTTCATCTTCAGTACAACATCCATACAGGTCAAAGAACACTGGTAAAATTCCTTTTTTAAAACTTGATGTTAAGTTTGAATTGCCAATGTTTAATGGTGAAGTCAATGCAGAAAAGATTGATAATTGGATTAGGCAATTGGAGGTCTATTTGAGAATACAGAACCTTCAAGATGATGATACCAAAATTCAATTAGCTTCATTGAGAATGGAAGGTGCAGCACTTGTTTGGTGGGAATCCAAGACAAAGGAGAAGATCAAGAAGCATGGTAAGATTATTCTATTATGGACTGGTTTCATTACTGCAATAAGACAACAGTTTTATCCATTAGCTCATATGCAGAAAACCATAATGAACTGGAAAAACTTTAGGCAATTGAAGGGACAGAATGTTCAAGAACACACCCATTAATTTAGGTTAAGAGCTCTCTTATTAGGGGTAGATTTGCAGAGCCAAGATATTTTTCTCAAGTACATAGGAGGCTTACATAGCTACCTAAAACATACTATTCTCATGTTTAACCCCACAAGTCTAGATGAAGTATGTGTTCAAGCCACACATCTAGAAGCTAGAGGGAAAAACATTTCTAAAGAGGGTAGGAACAAACCTTTTAAGGGTAAAAACAAAGAGAAGACCCTAAAAGGTAAAAGAAAAAAGAATGCATCTATTAAGAAAGAGGGAGAAAAATTGGTTTGTAAAAATTGTTCAAAAGAAGGCCATGATGAAAATCATCGTTGGAAATTACATCCTGAAATGATTTCCAAGAAATACAACAACAAAGGGAAACAGAAAACTGCAGCTACAACTCAACATGATTTAGGAGAGGATTCAGGTGATGAATCTAAGAATACAATTGTGGGATTGAATACAATGAAGGGTAAATAAATTGAAACTAAGCCCAGTACTAGTACATCAAACTGTCACATACATGCTGCAAATGAAGAAGAAAGAATTGAATTGTTTCATAGGAGGGTCATATCCAAACATACTAAAATTGACACATTATTTAACAGTGGGTCACAAGCAAACTTAATCTTTGAAGACTTGGTCAAGAATATTAACCTTGATACCATACCACATCCAAAACCATATCCACTTGGTTGGATTTGTAAGGATGCAAATTTATAGTTTTCAAAGAAGTGTATATTGCGGTTTGAAATCACTTCGCGTGTTGTTGACACAAGTGAATTAGATGTGGTTCCGCTTGACATAACATGTATTGTGTTGGGGAGTCCTTACTTGTATGACAGGAAAGCGATCTTCCATTTCCATGAGAACAAATACCATTTATTCAAAGATGGCAAGGAGTACATTGTTAGAGCACATCGCAAGAAGACAAACAATGCTATGGCAAATGCTGGACAGGGAAAGAGGCTGGTAAATTCAAGTAAGAATTTTGTTCTTCTAGTGATTAAGCCTAAAGTTGATGTTAATCATGAATCATTTGAGGGATGTGATCCTAATTTGAAATCAAATTTATATGATGTAGTTGATGCACATCATGAGATGTTTCAGGAGCGAACAGGATTGCCTCCAAAAAGGGAGATTCAACATGAGATTCAGTTACAGCAAGATTGTCTTCTTCCAAACATCAGCATGTATCGCATGTCGATAATGGAGAATGTTGAAATAAAGAGGCAAATCAAGGAGATGTTGGACAAATGAATCATAAGGCCAAGCACTTCGCCATGTGGTTCACCCATAGTCTTGATTCCAAAGAAATATGGGACTTGGCGCATGTGTGTAGACTTCAGAGCTTTGAACAAGATAACGGTAAAGAATCGATACCCACTCCCAAGGATAGATGATTTGCTTGATCAGCTAAAAGAAGCAAAGTTTTTCACCAAATTAGATTTACAAAGTGGATATCATCAAGTAATAATTGCAAAAATGACATATGGAAAACTGCATTCAAAACCAAACAAGGACTCTTTCAGTGGTTAGTAATGCCACTTGGTTTGTGTAATACACTGGAAACTTTCATGCATGTTATGGATAGTGTTTTGCGTCCATTTCTTGATGAATTTGTGATTGTGTACTTAGATGACATATTTATTTTCAGAAAAACAAGAGAAGAACATGTCTTGCATGTGAATAGAGTACTTGATGTTTAGAAGAAAGAGAAATTGTTTCTTAAGATGTCGAAGTGTGAGTTTGGAAATACTTCTTTGGTTTATTTGGGACACACTGTAGGAGGAGGATAATTGAGAATTGATCCTTCTAAAGTGGAAGCCATTGTGAATTGTCCCACACCTAGAACAATAACTGAGATAAGAAGTTTCTTAGGTGCAGCTCAGTATTAGAGAAATTTTATTGCTAACTTTTCTGTCATCGCAGCTCCTATGCATGTAGTGACTAGTGTGAATAAAGGCTTCCAATGGGAAGAAAAACAATAACAAGCTTTCGAAGCTTTAAACGACAAGACCATTTCATCTCCATTCCTTGCATTACCGAATTTGAGACAGCCATTCGAGATAAAAATTGATGCTAGTGATTATGCCATGGGCGTAGTTCTTTTGCAGCATGGTAAGCCTATCACTTTTCATTTTTAAACATTCAATGGTGTTGTAACTAATTATCCTACATATGACAAAGAACTGTATGTGTTGATACAAAGCTTCAAGAAGTGGAAACACTACTTGATGGGTAAAGAGACGATTGTGCATACCGATCACTAACCATTGCAGTACTTGCAGTTGCAAACAAATTGCAGCAATCAAGACATTTCAAGTGGATGGGATTTCTTCAACAGTTTCACTTGGTTATAAGGTACAATAAAGGTATTTTCAATAAATTTGTTGATATTCTTTCAAGACCAATCATTAGTGCATCTACTTTACTAAAAAATGATTCTATTGTACATGAGAGTTACATAGAACAATATGCACATGATGTTGATTTTCAAGATGTGTATGCTAGTTTGAATGAAGGGAATCAAGTTGAATAAAAATATTATCATGTGCATAACAATTTTTTGTTTCATTTGGGAAAGTTGTGTATACCACAAGGAGAGAGGCTAAGTGTCATGAGAGAAGCTCATTCATCTCTTATTTGTGGACACTTTGGGAAAACAGTGGCGCATCTACAGAGGTATTGCTATTGGCCTCGCATGATAGATAGTGTGTCGCATTTTATAAGAGGCTTTTCTATGTGTGCAACAAGCAAGCCTAGTAATAGGAAGCTTGGGTTGTACACGCCACTAATGGTACCATCAAGGCCATGGGAGAGTTTCTCCATGGACGTTTTTGGAGGTCTACCTATGTCAAGAAAACAGCATGATTATCTTTATGTAGTTGTGGATATATTCAGTAAAATGTGTATACTTATTTCATGTAAGAAAACCATTACTGCTGAACAAACTACTAAAATTTATTTTCAACATGGATGGGTTCATCATGGAGTGCCAACTTCTATTGTTAGTGACAGGGATTCCAGATTCATTGGGAATTTTTGGTCCAATCTTTGGATTATGATGGACAAAAAGTTGAAAAAGAGTAATGCTTTTCATCCTCAAACTGATGGACAAACTAAGGTGGTGAAAAGAACCGTTATGCATCTATTGAGAGGATATTGCAGCAAACATCCTAAGTTGTGGGATGAGAAATTGCATTACATTCAACACGCTTACAACTGGGCAAAGCACTCTTCTACTCAGACATCACCTTTTGAAGTATGCTTTGGGTATTTGCCAAAATCACCATTAGACTTCATCTTTGGTAAGGATGTTGCAATCGATGGACATAGTGACATTGACAAGGCTCAAAATTTCATTGAGAAAATTCAAATTATACATCAACAAGTTCAAGAATGGCTTGAGAAAAGTCAAAGCAAATACAAGGAGAGGCATGAAAAACATAGAGTTGATCACAAGTTTCAAGAGGGATATGAGGTATGGTTGCACATAAGCAAAGAAAGGATGCAAGGGGAAGATAAAAAGCTCAAACCCATTCACTATGGTCCATTCAAGATCATAAAGCAAGTTGGTAACAATGCATTTCAACTTGACTTGCCTTCATATATGCAAATGTATTCAGTTGTTAATGTTGAAAACTTACGTTTGTATCAGCCACCTTTGATCGATGATCAAGGAAATGATGTTCAACTGCATTCTATTGAATATTTCTTGCCATAATTTCTAGATGAGCTCAAGGAAGATACAATTCTTAACAGGAGGACAAGAGCATCCAAGAAGGGAAGTGTTGACTACCTTTGATTTGGGCTCAAAGGCACTAAACCAAGCACGGAAAAGTGGATGGAGGTTGTGCAGGTGAGGGAGTTGTACCCTCATCTACTGAACAGGTAATCAAGTCTTTTGGGGTCCAAAATCTTCCCAATGGGGAGGATTGATCAGGAGTTCATAAATTTTTCTCAAAATTGAAAGTTACAGGATTCAGTTGAAACTAGGATGGTTGCATAGATCTTGTCTTTTTTATTATGGCGTCGTGAAAAGTTTGAAAAACCAATGTCATATGAGAGAGATATGACATTCTGATCGAATTCTCGAACAGCTAAATTTTGCGACAGGGTTGACTGGGATGCCCAGTCAGCGTGGAGGGTGCACAATCAGCAAAAAGAATATTCTGATGAATATTCCTGTCCTCGAAACCAATCCTAGGCTCACAAGTGGTGCATTGTGATTTGTTGGTGGGTTGTACATTATGAAATGGAAGCCAATTGGTGGGTGACACGTGGCTAGCCTTGAGGCCGCCACGTGTCCCTGGAGTGGTGAAGTAAAATTTTGTTAAGACCGCAGGGGTCGACCCCGCGACCTCCAGCAGAGCACGCCCAAGACTTAACCACCCACACTACATTGTGACTTAACTATACTAGTGGTCGGGTTCTATTTGAAGATTTATGTGTTGGCTAATGGGGGTGGGGACCGTCGGCAGTCCCAACCCGCCGACGGTCCCCGTACAATATTCACATGTCAAACGTCATAATAAAAGTTAACTCCGACAGTTGGTAACCTGCGACAATAATCACAACCGTCAACCTTATCACATGCTACTTCTCCAATCTCTGCATGGTTAAAGCCTTATCCACTGATAGTTTCATAACTCCACTTTTAACTCCATTTCAAACAACATTTACCATGGTTCAAGCCTACAGTTCCGTCTGTTGTTGCGGTTAAACCATATAGTTTAGGTTGGCATGTGGCCACCCAGCCATAAAATTTAATTGGTTAGCGTTGGCAAAGTTTATAGTGCGCCCTAAAATTTAGCGTATTTGCACTAAAATAACTCCAATTAAGTGGAGTTATCCACAATTAGTGGAGCTTTTCTAGGTGTTACTAGGAAAATGAGTTGGAGGCTCAATTTTCGCCCATTCTGAGTGAATGAAGAGTCAATATAGACTAATTGGAGCATTATGGAGCCATTGGTGTAGAGAAAACAACCATTAGAGCCTTGCAACTACATGTATTTGCAAAATTTTGAGCATAATGAAAGATGGACATGCCATTGGGAGCTCAACTAGTAGACGTAGCCCAGGAGGGGTGAACTGATTCATCATGCCTACTATGTGAATGTTATGTGGTGTTTTATTTCTCTGTTTTACACTGTTTTTCAGTGTTTTTCTCTTATTTCATGCTTCTAATTCACTAAAATCATCTACAATTCATGGTTAAATTCCTCAATACTTAAGCAAACTATGGAGACAAGTATGCACATGTTTTATAATTGAAAAGACACTTAGCACAGAAAACTAATACAGTCCTTTCAAATCAATAATGAAAGGTGAAAACTAAAAATATATTAACATGAATGACTCCATTGTTTGTGCCAGCTTAAGATGTGTTGATCCCACCAAACACTGATAATTACTAATATCAATCTATGTACAGGAATTTAATGGTTTATTTTGTTATTTATACATATCTCTCCTTTAAATGAAATTGCAAAGAAGTTGGAAAATTCCATGATATCAAAATTGCATTTTGTATATTACCATCTATACATATTGTTAATCACCTCTGAATTATTAGTACTTTCGATATGGAAAATTGTTCTTCCCAACTAGTTTCTTCTTTAACCTCGGGTGTTCATCGGCTGTGGGAATTTCTTCACCATAACCGAGTGGCTTTTCTTCTTAATTAAACTCAGGCAAGGTCAAGATCTTGATAGGAACAAAAAAATTTGCTTCTTCAATAGGAGCTTTGGTTGTTTCCACCGGAAAATGAATGCTTTGTTCTAGAACCGGTTCAATCACATCTGGAATGTCGAGATTTGGCAGAGGATTTGTTGGAGCTACTTTATCGTGAATTCCACTTGTGTTTTAAACTTCAACTTAAACTTTTGGGCTAGCTATGGATGGGCCTTCATAGCTTCCAGGGACTTGAAGCACCACATGAACTTTGAGTACTTGTGATGGATGAAGATCTCTGGGAGGTTCCTCTCGTTAAACAAAAATTCCACTACTCTCATCTTTAGCCTTGGGTTGTTCCTCAGGTGTGCGATGAGAAACCCTCTTCTAAAAAACTTAGAGGTGAGAAAAAATTAGAGGGGAATAAGCCGTTAAGCCATCAAGAAACAATTCACTAAACAGTTTTGATTAATTTTGAACATGTCCATTAGACCTCTTAATTATTAGTTTTGTATTAACTATTAATCTGATGGCTTACAAATCTTCAATCATCTAACATTTCATCTAATGGTGCAAAATAAAACAGAGTTGAAACTAGGAGAGTTTTTTTCAAAGAGTGATGCCTTACAGCATAATTATTTTTTAAATAATAATATTATGTAATTAAGTTTAGTTTTTTATTATTATTATTATTATTTGATTTTTTATTGAAAATTCCTACATAAAAATTTATAAAATGATTAAGTATAAAAATATGTTTTACTTAAAATTATTATTATTATTATTATCTGTATCTAATTTTAAGATCATGACCAAGCCAGACACCAAATTGGTGTGATCATTTTTTTTAAATCAAAATTGAAAAAGCAAAGTTAAAATATTTTATAAAAATTTATCTATATATTATTATAATTGTTTTAATAAAATAAAATTTGGATTTATAATTAAGGAATATTAGAGTTTGGAATATCTTTGAATATTTATAAAAATTATATTTGTGGCATAAATAAATTTTATAATTCTCTTAAACACAAGTATTGAGAGGCTTAGTTTTTTTTTCCTTTTTTAGATAATTATGATAGTTGGATCGTGCCTCTCCTTAAATAGGTTATTTAAAATTTGAATTTAAAACACTCTGTCGAGCCTTTTAAGCACTCGATCAAGTTGTTGAGGGCCTAAAAGAGAGAGTTTTAGCTCCTCTTCTACATATTTCTCTGCAACACCATTTTGTGCCCTAGCCCACTCCAAGCAAAATGTGTCCTTAAGTGGCTGAGTTGATCATGTTGAATTTAGGAAGAAACCCTATATCCAATGGATTATGAGTTTGACATTTTTTAATTCATGTCATATTTTGTATCTAATTTCTTTTAAACATCATGCTTGAAACTTTTTTGGACACTTTCAATGGGTTGAATAAAAAATCATTAAATAAAAATATACACAACAAAAAAATTCAAAAAAATCACTACCTTTATTTATGAGTCCTCTTCAAAAGGGTACTCTTGGATTTTCAATTTATTTAAAGAGTTGAAAAAAAAACTTACGTGAACACATGTGTCTCCAAAATGCAATTGAAATATTACTTCGCCAACTTCCAAAAATTACAAAACACATAATTTTGCATAAAAAAAAATATTTTTTTTTAATATGAAAAACTTAGTTATAGTTATCTCTATGTAGATCAATTACACATTTTAGAATAAGTTATGCTACGTGAACGTGTAACACTCATTACTCCAAATCAAGAAATTAAAAAAAAAATTACTAGTACGTACATATAATATTACACCCAAGCATAATGTGTTACTCTTCTAAAAGGATCGATGCCAAATAAATATCAGTTGTTGTTACATATTATGATTACAGGAATTTGGATAAAGGTCATGATTTGATACAATTATCAAAAGGTATGACTTATTAAATTTTGGAATATGATTGAACTATAGATACCTGACTAGGTCGGTCGTTTAACCATGTTGAATTTTTGTGGTTCGCACCACCTAGGATTAGGCTTGGGGTCCAACAGTAATTTTACCAAGCATTACCAATCAAGGTTAATCACATCCAACTGCATTACATATTACAAGGTTCATGTCATTTTAATTTCATCACACAAACCATCGTTTTAATGTCATTTAATATTGTCACATGGCTTGAGTACCATGGCATAGGTTCAATGCTTAATATACAACTCTTGTTAAGTTAATAGACCTAGTCGAAAGTTCTCGATGCGACATTTGATTCGTAGGAAGGAGGCCATCTAGCACACTTTGGATCGTGGATCAAAAATTCATCCAACGGTGGAGACTTGTCGGAGGGTATTTAGGGTATTACCCCCTCCCAAACCCTCGATAGGACATTCATTCAGTTGTGCCTTCAACCTTCTCTTCGCTCTACAAGTTTTGGAACTTCTTCAAGCCTTACACCTCTATGCCAGCTCTGAATTAGTCTTCGTCTCTCCAGCATGGTTCTGTAAGCTTCTTGCCTGCACCTATTCCTTCTTCGGGCTAGTTACTTGTTAGAGAGAGAGGTCTCCAACGATGGTTTGTGCTGCCCACCGTTCTAGATACACGAAGAATATTTTCGCCGCAACAAAATATATTGACCCTTGACAATTTTAATGTTTATCAGTTGGTCTCTTCATCCATTCTGCATTTCTAAGCTAATGGTGTCACTCTTATGATTTTTTTCAGGTTCAAAAGGTCCGACAAGAACCTTTCTTTACCATCTTGGCTTTCTTGTTCGTATAGATTTTTCTTAATGAATATACAATAGTTTACCCCTATTGAGTATGGTTTTATTCTAACCCACTTACCGTGGTGTATGCAGGTACCTTCCCACACAATATTTTTCGCAGTTGAAACTTCGTTAATTGTTTTAAAGAAATGCAAATCTTCGACCCTCTTTGACAAGTATTTTTGGTTTCCTTCGCTCACGGTGTTTCACCCACTCTGGCCCTTAGTAGATTTGTTAGTTATAACTTAAAATTCTCCCATATTTGAGATTGGATTTCTCCTTAAGTTGCTCCGCCTAGTGACTCAACTGGGGTTTTGTTTATTTGTCATAGTCAAGACATCCTTGTCGTTTGTTCATTATGCAGAAATTCTATGGGAGTTTGAATGTTTGGCTTTCTAAGCCATGAACTGTATATTTTCTTAGTATCATAGTCAAAGGGAATCGATATTAAGTTTCCTTTTATCTTCGAGTAAAAACTATATCAATGGACTAGTGTTTATTTTATTTTATTTTTAATGTCTACATTACAGATTTCTTGCATTCACCTGTGTATAAGCTATAAAGATAGTTTTGTTTTCATGCATATATGGGTTCTTGTTAGTTTATGAAACTCGTGTCTGTGAACTCAACTTGCACTCTTAACTTGCTAGGTTTTGATTGTTTTGCTAGGGTTTAATGAAGTTTCTTCCGCATATATTACCATTGGCATATCCAAGAAGAAAAGGGGTTTCCTTACCTCATATATGATGTTAAGTCTTCATACAATTTTGCAATAAAACTTCGACAATGTCTATGTTTGTTCATTGTTTTGCTACAGTCACCTTTTATTTATTTCAGTTTCATTGTTCCTACAGTATTTAGCAATTCCTAAATAAAATGGTTATCGAAGTTACCAGAATGCTATGAAAACCTTAATATTTTTCTTGTTCATAGAATTTAATATACATTCTATAGTTTGATGAAATATCATAGACCTGTAATTAATACTACAGGACACTAGACTTCAACTTTTCAATTATGTACTAAATGACTTTCCTCTTCTTATTGTAAACCATATGACATTGTCAACCATACCGGATTGTCTAGCCAAGGTTATTCCAGGTTGGACTAACTGATATCTACAGGGTTTACAATTATTTTAATTAACTATGGTTGCACCACAAGTTAAATTGTAGCCTTTCAACTATACATGGGTAGTATGACTATACTACTGCACATTCCCTATCATTTCTTACACAGTTATAAAAAATATTCACAGAAATTCTGCAGTTCATAATTACTTATATGTTATTTTTTAATAGATAGCCCACTCAGAGAATCCCAACTAGAAGAGCCCTCCTCCCTTCCAACGAGATCGGTGATCAAGTCCTAAACACCCCCCCCCCCCCGCCCCCGAGCTTCCCACTACCAACATAGTTGTGATAACATTGGCCAATTCGGCCTCCTTGCAGACCTCAAAACCTATCCCAGGTTTAGTCTCAAGTATGGTTTGGAAATATTCCATTAGGTCTAGGCCTAGCTCAATTATATCCTTCACCTGCAACTCTTGGTTTCTTCACTTGGTTTTGGTATTTATTTATTTTCCAGTAGATTTTCCCCAAAGGGATTAGAACCCCTTTCCTTCCCACTGAGATACATTTATCTACAGGGAAAGGGAAACCAATAACCATAACCACTTAATTGTCTGGTAGTTAGGTAACTTCTTTAGGGCCTCTTATTTTTAGTTCCCAAATCATATCTCATTAATTATCAATCCATGGAACTACATACCGATAATGAAATACGAATGCATGTGTGTGTGTGTGTGTGCGCGCGAAACAATAAATTAAATATGTTAATCCCAACAGTATTTTTCTAATTTAATTAACAAAGTTTCAAAACTAACTAATTACCCAAAGTATAGTAAATAAAATTATTTGTTAAACTAGGGTGTCACATCTCCCCTCCCTTAGGAAAAACATCGTCCTCAATGTTTACTCCAAATTTCGAAAATATTTCTGGATAGGATTCTCGCATGAATTCTTCATCTTCCTAGGTAGCCTCCTCCGGGATAAAGTGCTTCCGTTACACTTTAACATGGATGATGGCTCACCTTTGTAGTTTTATTTCTCTGTAATCGAGGATGCACTGAGGTTATACCAGGAACTCTCCATCTAGTTTGACCTGTCACAGTCAGTATATAATGAATTTAGTTCACATAAATCATGATACTCAAATTAGAGAAAATAACTACAAATTTACCTGAACATTTTTCCAGTGTATCACATGTCTAGCATCATACACGTATCATTTTAATAATGATACATGGAACAAATTATGGACTCTTATGTGGCTAGGTAAGGCTAGTCGATAAGCCACTAGTCCAATTCTTTCTAATATGTGAAAGGGGTCGTAAAATCGGGGAGCCAACTTTGCACAACTAATCCATCTCAACGTGATTTTCTTAGGCTTAATCCGTACATATTCATGATCTCCAACTTCAAATTCCTAGTAAGTTCTTTTCTTATCTGCATAAGCCTTTTGTCTATCCTAATCAGCCTTTAAATTTTTCCGAATTTTCTTCACCTCTCACTCCGTGTCCTCTAAAATATCTGGTCCCCGCATCAATTTATTTTCAAGACTACTCCAATTTGTAGGTGTTCTACATTTTCACCCATATAATACTTCAAAGAGACTCATCTAGAGGGATTCATGGTATCCGTTATTATATGCAAATTCCACTAAGTGTAGATATTCCTCCAACTTATTGGGTTGTTGTATCACATACATACGTAACATATCCTCCAGCACTTGATTCACACATTCTTTTTTCCCATCCATTGGCAGATGGTATGCGGTGTTGAATTGAATTTGAGTTCCCAAACCTGTAAATAAATCTTTCAAGAATGCAGAAGTAAATTTTAAATATCTGCCCGAGATAACCACCTTAGGGATTCCATATAGTCGAAACACTTATTTCATGAAAATATCAGCAACTTAAATTGTTTTATAGGTGGAATGTACTAGAATAAAATGAGTTGATTTACTAAATTTTTACACTACTACCATTATGGAGTCATTTTTCTTCTTGTACCTGGGTAATCCGGTGATAAATTCAAGCATTATGACTTCCCACTTCCATTCTGGTATAGGTATGGGTTGCAGAATTCCAACAGGGTGTTAGTGTTCAGCTTTGACCTGTTGACATTCCATACATTTTTTTAAGTATTCTGCAATGTCCCTACACATTCTAGGAAAAAAATAATCCTTTTTAATTGCCGATAACATTTTTTAGGATATCCAGGATGAGCAGTGTAAGGGCTTTTGTGAAATATGTCCAAAATTAACTGTCTTATAGATAGTTAGTTTGGAATGTACGTTCTTCCTTGAAAATTCAGTAACATCTCTTCATTTATATTATATTCTAACTGCTTCCCTTGGCGGCTAGCTTGTTGTTCTTGCTGCCATACAAATTTGTAATTAGGGTATTTTTGGGCAACTTCATTAATTTGGTCTTGAAAGTTAAATTCGATCTCATTATAATGAGTTCATAGATGTAGTGTATTCTTTGGCTTAATGCATTTTCAACACGATTTTCCTTTCCCTTTAAATGTTGAATATCAAATTCAAATTCGCTTAGGAAATCATTCCATCTCTCTTGTCGGGCATTCAAGTTGGGTTGTTATTTACTTGTCAAACTGCTATGGCCAGTTTTCAATAAAAATATTTTCCCAAAAGATAATGTCTCCATACTTTTAGTGCATGAACCACAACATTTAACTCTAGATCATAAGTTGAATACCTCTTCTCATGCTCTTTCATTTTTCATGATTCATAAGCAACCACCTTCCCCTCTTGTGTTAATACTTCCCCCACTCCCTCCTAAAACATGCCCGTGCAGACTATAAATTCCTTATTTGGGTCAGCAATTTTTAACACAAGGGATGTAATTAATAGATGTTTCAGTTTTTCAAATATTTTTTGATAGTTGTTGGTCCAGTTGAAACTCCTTCCTTTTTTTTGTAAGGAAGTAATAGGGTACGCGATCTGAGAGAATCCCTCGATGAAACATCGGTAGTATCCTTCCAAGGTCATAAAATATAATATATCAGTTATGTTTTTGGGCATGGGTAGTTCCATAATGGTCCTGATCTTCTCAGAATCAACTGTTATACCCTCGGCTGAAACGACATGCCCCAAATACTGGATTTGGTCAGGCTTGTAAAAGTCACATTTACTGAATTTTGCATATAATTGATGATCACGTAGAACTTGCAGCACTATGCGTAGATGTTCCTTATGATCCTCTGAGGTTTTTGAATAGATCAATATGTCATCTATGAATATCATAATATGTTTTTCTAGAAAAGGATGAAAGATATCATGCATCAAGCTCATAAAATTTGCAGGCACATTGGTCAGACCGAATGACAAGACCACAAACTCGTAATGCATGTATCGATTTTTGAAATATGTTTTACAGATATCTTCATCCTTTACTCGAATCTAATGATATCCTGATTGTAAATCAATTTTAGAGAAAACTCTTGCCCCCTTAACCTGATCAAATGGGTTGTTGATCCAAGTCAAACTATATTTGTTCTTAATATTTAATTTATTAAGTTGCATGTAATCAATACACATTCGTAAGGTACCATATTTCTTCTTTACAAACAACACTAGAGCTCCCTAAGAGGACACACTAGGTTGGATGTGCCATTTTTCAATTAATTCCTGAAGTTTCATTTTAAGCTCAGTTAGTTCAAGCACGCTCATGTGATAAGGGGCTCTGGATACTGGTGTTGCCCCAGAAATCAATTCTATGATAAAATCAATATCACACTTTGGAGGCAGTCCTAGTATATTTTCAGGAAATACATCAGTAAATTCCTAAATTATTGGTATATTCTCTAACGTGGCAGTCTTATCTTTGGAGTAGGAATACCCCACTTGAACTGCATATATCATACAACCCTTTCTAATACATTTTCCCAAATGTGAGGCCATAATGGGGCAAAATTCATGGGTTTTCTAACCCCTTGAATCTCATGTCAAATCCCATCTTCCGCCAGGTAACTAATAGTCTTCTTCTTACAGTTTACCAAGGACCAGTGCCCCTCCAACCATTCCATCCCAAGCAGTAAATCATACGAACCCAAAGGTAAAATATTCAATTCATCACTTATGTTATGTTCCCCACTTCAATATTACATTCTGGCACCTTAGAACTCACCTTTATTTTAGCTCCAATTGATAATTGCACTAGCCGGGGATTTTTTAATTTTTGGGTTTGAAAACAACACTTTTCTACTATCTTACAGCTAATGTAACTTAAACTGGCACCAGGATCTACTAAAATAGATACATATTGATTAAGTAGCTTACCTTCCAGTTCTATCATAGTAGGTTGATAATATACTTGACAATCTTTCAATGTTACGTTGATCCTGGGCATGGTCCTTGCTACTTCTCCAATCGTTGATGCTTCTTGCATATTAGCAACGTGCTCAGTTTTGGCACAATGGGGATAATTTCTATAGTAATGTGGTTCCCCGTAGCCCCAACGCTGGAGAGGGAGTTTTTGCATCTGGATAGTTTACGGCATGCTAAATGCTTCTATAGGCTTAACTTATTTTGAAATTTGGGCTTCTACTGAATTTTTCCAAAATGTTTATTTAGTGAATTCCTTGGTGAATTCCTAAAATTTGCATACTTTGTGATTCTGTAGTTCTGATAAATTTTATGTCCCTTCTTCTAAGGCCAACTTTTACTGGGTTCCTTCTACATTGTCTACTGATAACACATTCGGTCTTTTCGGATTGCTTCTTCCATATTTTTTGGGTTGTCAAACTATATTCTTTCCTTCATGAATGCAGGCAGACTGCTTAGAAAATGTTGTACTTTAGCTTTCTCATCATAGAAACATTTTGTCATGTAATTGATTTTAAAGTGCTTTTGGAATTCCTCCCAAGTTATATTTTTTTCTTATATCCCTTGCACCGCTTTGACCTCTTCCCACCATAAGGTAGTTTTTCCTTATAGCTGGTAGATAGCTAACCTGGCCTGAAGGTTATTGTTTTACTCATAAACTTGGAAATATTTGTTCATATTAATGCCCAAGCCTCTGCAACTTCCTCTTCTTCTCCATAAAAAAAATGGAGGTTTAATGATCCTAAATTCCCCTTGTAACTCCATCTTCTGTTTCTTCTCTTTTCTATGGTCTTCCACATTACGTGACTCCTCCTTATTATCAACTTTTTTTATATCACTTCTCTCTGTATGACTCTCTTCCATATCATCTTCAGTATGATGTTGTTGTTCTCCTTCATCTTGAATTTCATGATTAGGGCTTGGTTGGTATGTTCTATGATTTCTTCTGTCCAGAAGGCTTTTAAAAATCCTTTCTTGTTCACACATTAATATTTCGTTATCAGTTCTTATACGCACCATTTCAGTTTGCACTTGTTGAAAAGTCTCAGGAAACCTTCTCGTTTGATGTTGTTTTTCTTTAACTAATTTGTTTGTTTGGTGTTGTTGGTCTACTCCCAGTTGTACCCACATTTCTGGATTTGTTTCCAGATTTGGTATGGGACTTGTTCCCACTACTGCTCTGGTTGGAATTTGACTTCCATCTCATTACAATCAGTGCCCATTCAAGCCACATTATTGAAACTTCACTTTGATACCACTTGTAACACTCATTACTCCAAATCAAGAAATTAAAAAAATTAATAGTATGTACACATAATATTACACCCAAGCAAAATATGTTACTCTTCTAAAAGGATTGGTGCCAATTAAATATATGTTGTTGTTACATATTATGATTATATAAATTTGGATAAAGGTCATGATTCGACACAATTATCATAAGGTATGACTTATTAAATTTTGGACTATGATTGAACTAGAGATACCTAACCAGGTTTGTCGTTTAACCATGCTGATTTTTTGTGGTTCCCACCACCTAGGCTTAGACTTGGGGTCAAACAGTACTTTTACCTCGAGCTTCTAGTCATGGTTAATCACATCCAACCGCATTAAATATTACAAGGTTCGTTTCATTTTAATGTCATCACACAGACCATCGTTTTAATGTCATTTAATAATGTGACATGGCCTGAGTACCATGGAGCTGGGTTAAACGCTTAATATAAAACTCTTGTTAAGTTAACATACCTAGTAGAAATTTCTCGATGTGAAGTTGGCTTCGAAGGAAGGAGGCCATCTGGCACACTCTGGATCGCGGATCGAAAATTCATCCAATGACGAAGACTTATCAGAGGTTTGTTATGGTATTACCCCCTCCCAAACCCTCGACTAGACATTCATTTGGTCGTGCCTTCAACCTTCGCTTCGCTCTGCAAGTTTTGGAACTTCTTCAAACCTTACACCTCTGTGACAACTTATGAATTCGTCTTTGTCTCTCCGACATGGTTCTATAAACTTCTTACCTACACATGTTCCTTCTCCAAGCTATCTACTCGTTAGAGAGAGAGGTTTCCAATGATGATTTGTTCTGCCCATCGTTCTGGCTACAGGAAGAATATTGTCGCCGCAACAAAAGGTATTTACCCTTCATGATTTTAACATTTATCAATTGGTCTCTTCATCCATTATTCATTTCTGAGCTAATGGTGTCACTCTTATGATTTTTTTCAGATTCAAAAGGTCCAACGAGAACCTTTCTTTACCAAGTTGGATTTCCTATTCATATATAGTTTTCTTATTGAATTTACAGTAGTTTACCCCTACTAATTATGGTTTTATTCTAACCCACTTACCATGGTGTATGCAAGTACCTTCCCACACAATATTTTCTGCACCTGTAACTTCGTTAATTGTTTTAAAGAAATGCTCATACTCAACCCTATTTGACAGGTACTCTGGTTTCCTTAGCTCATGGCATTTCAGTTGTTTTGGCCCTCAATAGATTTGTTAGTTATAACTTAAACTTCTCCCATCTTCGAGATTGGATTTCTCCTTAAGTTTCTTTGCCAAGTAACTCAAACGAGGTTTTTCTTGTTTGTGATAGTCAAGACCTCCTTTTTATTTGGTCACTGTGCAAAAATTCTATGAGAGTCTAAATGTTTGGCTTGCTAAGCAGTGAACTATATATTTTTTTATTATCATAGTCGACGGGTAATCGATATTAAGTTTCATTTTATCTTCGAGTAAAAACTATATCAATGGACTTGTATTTTTTTTTTTTTTGTAATGTCTGGAATTTCATATTTCTTACATTTACATGTGTATAAGCTATAAATATATATTTGTTGTCATGCATATATGGGTTCCTGTTAGTTTGCGAAAGTCGAGTATGTGGACTCGACTTTTTCTCTTAACTTGCTAGGTTTTGATTCTTTTTCTAGTGTTTAATGAAGTTTCTTCTGCATATATTACCATTGGTATATCTGAGAAGAAAAGGACTTATCTTACCTCATATATGATGTTAATTATTCATAAAATTTTGCAATAAAAATTCGACAATGTCTATGTTTGTTCGGTGTTTTGCTACAGTCGTAATTTATTTATTTTGGTTTCATTGTTCCTATAGACTTTAGAAATTCCTGAAGAAAATGGTTATCAAAGTTACCAGAATGTTATGTAAACCTTAATATTTTGTCTGTTTATAGAATTTAATATACATTCTACAATTTGATGAAATGTCATAGACATGTAATTAATAATACAGGATGTTAGACTTCAACTGTTCAATTATATACTTTTAATGACTTTCTTCTTCTTACTGTAAACCATATGACCCTGTCAGCCATACCAGATTGTCTAAACATGGATATTCCAGTTTGGACTAACCGATATCTACAAGGTTTACAGTCATTTTAATTGACTATGGTTGCACCACAAGTTAAATTGTAACCTTTCACCTATCCATGGGTAGCATGACTATAATACTGCACATTCCCCATAATTTCTTACATAGCTAAAAAAAAAAGTCACAAAAATTATACAATTCATAATTACTTATATGTTTGCTAATAGAGAGCTCACTCAGAGAACCCGACTAGAACAACCCTCCAGCCTTCCAATGAGATCGGAAATCACATCTAAATCTCCCCTTGAGCTTCCCACGACCAACACATTTTTGATAACAATGGCCAGTTCGACCTCCTTGCATACCTCAAATCCTATCCCAGGTTCAGTCTCAAGTCTGGTTTGGAAATATTCCACTGGGTCTAGGCCCGGGTCAATAATATCTTTCACCTACAACTCCTGGTTGCTTCACTTGGTTTAGGTCTTTCTTTCTTTCCAGTAGATTTTCCCCAAAGAAATTAAGACCCCTTTCCTTCCCACTAAGAAACATTTATCTGTAGGGAAGGCAAAACTAAGAACCATAAACACTTAAATTTTTTGTAGTTCTAGGTAACTTCTTCAGCGTCTCTTCTTTTGAGTTCCCCAATAATATCTCATTAATTATCAATCCATGTAACTACATACCAATAATGAAACATGAACGTATATATATATATATATATATATATATATATATATATATATATGTTGAATAATAAATTAAATTTTTTATTCGAACAATATTTTCCTAATTTAATTTTAAAAAAAAAATAGAACTAACTAATTACCCAAAGAGGTATAGTAAATAAAATTGTTTGTGGAACTGGGGTGTCACGGAACACATGCATGTCTCTTAAGTTTTGAGATAATTTAAAAGGACATATATTTCATTTAATGGAAAATTGAGAGATTATAAGACATTAAAAAAATTTCAAAAAATATCATTAGGACAAAAACATAATTCTCCACATATTGTCTTTTTACTCTGAATCAAAATTCACAATGCTTATATGACTTTTGAGGGACACAATTCAATAAAATAGGAGAAACTTCAGATTTCATCGCCACATTTGGCCCAAAAGTGTAATCGATATTCATGCATTGAACCCAATACCAATGGAAGTTAATGTTGGGAGGTTCCAAATATGCGGTGAAGGTTTGGAAACCTTACCCAATAGGATTTGTGGGGATTGATGTCATTCATGGATCAAAGCTTGGAGACCAAGGCTACATAAAAAGATCAATGTTGTCTCAATATTATCAAAAACTACAACAAAAAATCTCTGAGCCAAAGGGTAAATATTTAGATCATTTGTCAATAAGGGTTTCCACATTTCAGATATCCATCAGTGGAGATCAAAAATTGTGGTCATAACCCATTAAATCTACATACCAAACTTTGTTCTTAAAAAAAAAAGCATCTTTTTCCATAGGAATATTAAGGGTCAAAGCTTCTAGGAGGACCAAAAGAACAGATCAGGGTTTCAGAATGGCATTATAACAAATTGTGATCTAAGCTACCATTCCTTCAATAGAAACAATTTTCTTCTCTAAATCACTAGAATTCACCATGAATCCATAAGCTACAGAAATATAGCTACCACTCATCTCATGTAAATATCTATTGTCAAAATGGTAAGTTATTGATTTTTAACAAATATTTGTTGTCAACTTACATACTAAAACTTTCTGATATAAATTTATATATTAAAACTAGTTATCAATAGTTTAAAATATATGAATTCATCATTTTTTTAACTAGTTGGTTCCAAAAAGAGGTACATCAGAAGAAAAACGTAGGTAGTCTCACCCCAACCAGGTTTGTTGATTACTGTTGTAAGCATATGACAGTGAAACATAAAAAACATAAATAGATTCAATCCACAACTTAAGAGTCCATAGGCACCAATAAACAGACAGAACATATAAAACACATGTATCCATGCTAGTCGTCATAAGTGATGGAGGTTGGGTTGTATGGGGTTGTTCCAGGAGGCAGCAGACGATGAAAGGAGCATTGTACATGCTCCTCCAAATGGGTCATCCAGACCTCCAGCTTCTCAAGCTTCTCAAATAACAAATTTTGGTCTCTCCAAACCACCACTACACGCTCTCGGACATGGCACTGGAAGTAATGCATTTTGTTCAATGTTGCAATCAATTTAGTATGCTCCTCCTATCGAACCTGCTTTGAAGTCTCCAGACGCTCCAGAATTGAATGCATCAAGTCTCGACATCTCTCAACATATAAAAATTTTCGTTGACAACGACCACCATGACGCATCAGTACACGACCCCCGAAAATTCCACGACGATTCGGACCCCCACGCTGCTGGACAGACAAAGTGTGGCCTCGACGACCCAACATAGAGCCCCCACGCCTACCTCCCCGAGTTGCAGACCCTGTGCGCCTTGAGCACCCCGACCATCCACCTCCTCTAGCCCCCATTGTCGTGTGACTAAACCCACCACTACTCCTACCACCCTGAACTGAGCCACCATTGCCACTCACCATCTCGAGCCTAGACCTGGACGTTTCCACACCAAAATTACCCAAATTGGGTTGCACCTGGGCGGAGGAACGCTGTGAGCGAGCAATAGGATGCATGGTTGGCTTCCTGACTCCATTGGAGCTATAAAAGGACCACCCACACAATACCTCCTGATCTTCCCACACATAAGGAGACACCACCAACCCCGGTTGAACCTCCACCCTTGATCAGAACTAAATCATGGACCAGAATGATAGTCCAAAATTCAAAGTGTTTGGAAGTGTGCCAAACATGAGAGACCAGATAGATTTCGTCTTTCTTATTTCGGCGCCACGAACAGTTCGAAAAATCGACATCGTATGAAGAAGTTATCATAGTTTGAAAAGTCCAATAAACTGCAAAAACTGGACTTTGACCAAATTTGAATTGGAAATTTTGGGAAATTAAAAAAAGAATATTCTTGTAATATTCCTTGAAATATTCCCTGAAATATTCCTAGGAATATTCTGTATGGTCCAATCAGCGTACGCCAAGTGGCAACTTGTGAATAGTTGAGGGCTGCACATGTTTTAATTTGGGCCAATTATAGGGCGACACGTGGCCAACCCTGAGGCTGCCACGTGTCCCCAGGAAAGTGTAGTAAAATTTTGTTGGAGTTCCGGGGGATTGAACCCGAGACCTCCTACACAGCACGCAGGTGGCTTTACCAACCCGCCTGGAGCGGCCAACCCCCCATATGACCGTCACACCAAGTCCATGGGTTGAGCTCCATTAACTGTCAACGTTAAACATGGAAACCATTCACATGCAGTTAATAAGCCACGGTCTTGAAAACTAACTGACATTTAAACCTGACGGTTTATCCGCCCACCATTATGAGACCGCGAGGTTTGCGGCCATGTGGCCACCCCAACGATCATAGTTATTGTTACCGTTAGACCTGGCGGTCTATTTGGAGCGAGCATGCCAATTTTTGCACAAGCTCCACTTTTAACTACAGTTAACTCAAGTTCCCCAAGTTTAGTGTAGTTGATGTAGGGGACACTGAGAAAAATATTTTTTTGGCTCTATCTAGAGCTAGATTCGCCCAATTTTGGAGTGCCAATAGTCAATTTTGACTATATCCAACATTCCACTCTCAATGGAGTAGGTTTCAAAGCCATCAAAGAGCTTATAAGTAGGTTTTTGCATCAGTGAAGTTCAAGGGGCCACTGGGGGCAGCAATAGTTTGAGGCCTAGCCAAGGGAGCTAAAGGTATTTTTCAACAATCCAATAGTCAATTTTGGATATTTCAGATGTTTTGAAACTAATGAGATGGTTTTTAGACCCTGTAGAGGAATTTAGAAATCCAATAAGCTTCAGTGAAGTTCCAAGGGCCATCAGTGCCAGCTTTTTCCAACAGCAGTTCGGGGCCTAGCCAGGGCAGCTAGAGACCATATGCAGCAAACCAATAGTCATTTATAATTTTAAACAGCATTCTGAATCCATTGATCTAGGTTGCAGAATCTTTTGAGGAATTCTAGAGGTCGAGAACCCATCAGAGAAGTTTTCAGTGACCCTAATGCCAGGGGGTGCCGACAGGTGTTGGAGGCGAAACCAGAGCAGCCGGAGGCCATTTTCAATGAAAAAGTAGTCTATCTTAACTAATTTTGGCATTCTAAATCCAATGAAGGGATTTTTAGAGCTGTTTGAGAAATTCTAAAGCTCGAGAAGTTGAAGGGAATTTTTGGGCAGCCCTGGGCAAACCGTGAAGGGAAGCCTAGTTTGGGGATGCAATGCTCGTTTTGAGAAAATGATCAGTCGATTTTGGTGTTTGATGTGTGCTGGAGACAATAGGTGAGGTTTTAGGGATGGAAACATAATTCTGAAGGAGTTAGTGCCATGAAGAAGCTCAGTGTAGCTCAGTGCACCGACAGAAGGAATCAAGTCTAAGGGAGCCTAAAGCTATTTGCAGAGTGATGATAGCCATGACAGGGATATAGATGGTATTCTAAGCCCTTTGGATCAGTTCAGTATCCATTGGAGTTAATTTTGGAACTTGTAAAAGAAACTTTACCATAATCTCAAAGAGCCAAGTCAAGATGACAAAATCTCAGGGAAACGTAGCCCACAATATTCGGGTGAACTCCTAGATTAATATTGTTGTTATGTGTGGATTTTTTATTGCTGCATTATATTTATGTTATACATGTTTAATTTTAGCAAGAACAAATGGAATTAAGACACTTAAATAATTAAAAATCATACACCACTTTCAATCATAAATTCTGCAAATTGTCAAGTATAAGCTAGATCTTTTATCTGTTTAACTGAGTGGGAGGTTCTGGAAAAAAATAACAAGTTATCCAACCCATTTTCATATCAGATTGGTATTAGAGTAGTTGGTTTTTTGATTGACAGAGCAATAGCTTGCTTGTTTGACTTGAAAGGTGTTTAAACAGTGTAAAAGATTGATTGTTTTACTGTTTGCAAACTCACTGTTGCGTGAGTTTGCTAGAGGTGAATGGATAGATATTGATAGCTAAGTCCAAGAGAGAACAAGAAGGAAGAAAGGGCTAAAGGCATCTTCCTTACCCAAAGGACCTCAAGGTCACCCTTGAAGCACAAACCCTCTTGACGATTGTTTGTTTGCAAAGGCTGCTTGAATAAGAGCTTGTCTCTACAGCTATTTTGTTCAAAAGCTTTGTCATTTGTTTTGAAAGCTTTGTGAAATTTGTTGAAGTTATTTTAGTTCATTTTAATTATGACAACTTCATCAAGTGAGGTTTCAAAATCCTCTTCCTTCACAAGATTCTTCGATGAAGACATGAAGCGAGACTTCTACATCTTGAAGGACATGGTGTAGATTTTGCTTGAAGATAGAAGAGAAAGCACTGAAATTCATGAGAAATTGTTTGCTATGAAGTAAGAGAAGGAAGAAATTCTTCAAAGATTGCATGATATGGAGATGCAGCTCCATTAAGCCCAAGATGCTTTGACCAAGAACATGCGTGAAGCAGAGGTAATTCACTCTAATTTGTCTTTAGTTTCCTCACCAGATAGATGTGTTAGTTCTTTTGAAAATCACACTAGAGGTATAGGGTCCAAGTTAATGTTTAAAATGGGCTATGAAGGCAAGAGTTTAGGCAAACATGCAGAAAGCATGGTTGAACCTATTTTGGTTGAGGAAAGACCTAAGAATTTTGGTCTTGGTTATGTGCAATTTAATGGCAAAGACTCCAAAGCCATGTGGTCGATCCTATTTGATCAAAATTCTAGCAGCAGACTCATATGTTCCTTTAATAAAAATATCTCTGAAGAAGCTCTTGTATGGTAAGTTTTTATATTACCCTGATCCTGGACGTATTCCTACTAATTTTAATACTTTTTGGAGAGACACAATAGACCATTTCCATATTACCTTCAAATTGGCGAAAAGAATGTAAGGCATGTGAGGCAACTTCAAAGATAAATTTTGTTCCAAGTTCTAATATGCAAACATGTCAAGTTTGTTTTCAAGTTGATTTCCATTGCTTTAAGCCTTTGTTGCAACAAGAAGATTGTATACATGCAGCTTATGGCGAGCATGCGAGTTCAAATAGTTTTCAAGACAAGAACGATGATGATAGTCTGCAAGAGAAAGTTAGAACCTCTACTAGTTCATCTCCTTAAGAAGGAAAAAAGGATGGACATGCAAAGAAGCACATGAGGTATAATTCTTCCCATAGTTGAAAGTTGATTATGTTTCTCCAAGGCATGATAATTCTACATGCTTAAAAGGAAGAAAGAGTTGTTGTGCATATTGTCGTCGGTTTAACCATGATGTTTCAAGATGCTCGATGAGGAAGAAGGCATACAGGAAGCAGATGAAGCAAAGGAAACTTGCAAAGAAAGTGCATAATACTTGCACAAATTGCCAGAAGAGGGGACATGTTGTTTCCCAATGTTGGACATTGCATCCAACTGATCATCCCAAGCACATGCGAAAACAGGATAGAAAGACTGGCAAAAGTGGAACCAAAGATTCCATCATTGATGTGAGAACAGATGTTTCACATGAAGAAGATTTGCAATAGCAAAAGTTGTCGTGGAAGTGGCTTGGTAAGAAGTGGTTGGACTTCTTGACACAATAAGACATACTCATTTGTACATATGCAAATTTCAATTATGTATGCATGTTTTAAGTTGTAATATCATGTTTGTTTGAGCCACCTTGGATCAATGATCAAGGCAGTGATGTTCAGCGACCTTTTGTAAATTTCTCACCAGAAATTTCTAAGTGAGTACAAGGAAGACAATTCTTGACAGGAGAACAAACTCATCTAGGAAGGGAAGTGTCAACTACCTTCAAGTTGTGGTTCAAAGGCACTAGTTATGCAAGGCAAGTGTTTGTAGGCTGAAAAGAAGAGGGTGTTGTACTCTCATCTACTGTACAGATCATTATATCAGTATTTTCGGGTCCAAAAGATTCCTAATGGGGAGGTGTGATTAGAACTGGATCATGGACCAGAATGATAGCTCAAAATTCAAAGTGTTCGGAAGTGTGTCGAACCTAAGAAACCGAATAGATCTCGTCTTTCTTATTTCGGTGCCATGAACGGTTCGAAAAACCGACATCATATGAAGAAGTTATTGTAGTTTGAAAAGTCAATTAAACTGCAAAAACTAGACTTTGACCAAGTTTGACTTCGAAATTTTGGGAAATTAAAAAAAAAAAATATTCTAGAGAATATTCCCCAGAATATTCCATATGATCCAATCAGCGTACGCCAAGTGGAAACTTGTGAATGGTTGAGGGTTGCACATGTTTTAATTCGGGCCAATTACAGGGTGACACGCGGCCAACCCTGAGGCTGCCACGTGTCCCCAAGACCATGTAGTAAAATTTTGTTGGAGTTTCGAAGGATTGATCCCAAGACCTCCTGCACAACGCGCGGGCAGCGTTACAAACCCGCCTAACATTGTTTCTTAACAAAATATGGAGCACAGATTTATTTATGTTTTGTAAACATATGGTTTGGGGGTTTAGGAGGTTAGCCCGAGGGGCCAGCCCCCCCATATGACCGTCGCACCAAGTCCATGAGCTGAGCTCCATTAACCGCTGGCGTTAAACATGGAAACCGTTCACATGCAGTTAATAAGCCACAGTCTTAAAAACTGACTGACATTTAAAATTTACAGTTTATCCGCCCACCATTACGAGACCGCAAGGTTTGCGGCCATGTGGCTACCCCAACGGTCATATTTATTGTTACCGTTAGATTTGGTGGTCTATTTGGAACGAGCGCACAAATTTTGGCATAAGCTCCACTTTTAACTATAGTTAACTCAAGTTCCCCAAATTTAGTGGAGCTGATGTAGGGGACACTGGGCAAAATCTTGTTTTGGCTCTATCTGGAGTTAGATTAGCTCAATTTTGGAGTGCCAATAGTAAATTTAAACTATATCCAACATTCCAGACTCAATGGAGTAGGTTGAAGAGCCATCAAAGAGATTCTAAGCAGGTTTTTGCATCAGTGAAGTTGAAGGGGCCACCAGGGGGCAGCAACAGTGTGAGGCCTAGCCAGGGGAGCTAGAGGTATTTTTCAACAATCCAATAGTCAATTTTTGATATTTCAGATGTTATGGAATTAATGAGATGGTTTTCAGAGCTTGTATAGGACTTTAGAAAGCTGAGAAGCTTCAGTGAAGTTCCAGGGGCCATAAGTGCCAGCTTTTGCCAGAAGTAGTTCGAGGCATAGCCAGTGCAGCGAGAGACCATATGCAGTGAAACAATAGTCATTTCTAACTATAAACAACATTATTAATCCATTTATGGAGGTTTCAGAATCTTTTGAGGACTTCTAGAGGTCGATAACCCATCAGAGAAGTTTTCAGTGACCCTAGTTCCAGGGGGTGCCGACAGGTGTTAGAGGCGAAACCGGAGCAGCCGAAGGCCATTTTCAATGAAAAAATAGTCTATCCTGGATAATGTTGGCATTTTGAATCCAATGAAGGGATTTTCATAGCCATTTGAGAACTTCTATAGCTCGGGAAGATGAAGGTAATTTTTAGGCAGCCCTGGGCAAACCGTGGAGGGAAGCCTAGTTTGGGGATACAATGCTCGTTTTGAACAAACGATCAGTGGATTTTTAATGTTTGGTGTGTGCTGAAGATAGTAGGTGAGATTTCAGGGACAGAAAAAGAATTCTAAAGGAGTTAGTTCCATAAAGAAGCTCAATGTAACTCAGTGCACCGACAGAAGGAATCAAGTCTAAGGGAGCCTAAAGTTGTTTACAGAGTGATGACAACCATGACAGGGATATAGATGGTATTCTAAGCCCTTTGGATCAGTTCAGTGTCCATTGGATTTAAGTGTGGAACTTGTAAAATAAACTTTACCATAATCCCAAAGAGCGAAGTCAAGATGACAAAAGCTCAAGGAGACGTAGCCCACGATATTTAGGTGAACTCCTAGATTAATATTGTTGTTATGTGTGGATGTTTTATTGTTGCATTATATTGTTGTTATACATGTTTAATTTCAGCAAGAACAAACGGACTTAAGATACTTAAACATTTAAAAATCATACACCACTTTCAAGCATAAATTCTACAAATTGTCAAGTATAAGCTAGATCTTTTATTTGTTTAACTGAGTGGGAGGTTCTTGAAAAACATAACAAGTTATCCAACCCATTTTCAAATGAACCCCCCATTGCATCGAGAACACAGTACACAAAATTAGCACCCACCACAAGCCAGAAAATTTCACCTCCCCTAAAACGACCACTCACAAGCCCCACTAGCCAGAGCCTGAAATTGTCACTCCAATGGCTCCACCCAGCATCACAGAAGCATGGAAATGGACCGCATAGGAACACTACTACTTGCCCGCTCCAAAAAATACTAATTCCCACCCATCCCAGACTGAACCAACACAAGATGAAACAGAAACAACAAAATACCACCCCAACTAGACAACCATACCCTATTTTCCTTACAAACTCATAGTGATGAAGCTCAATTTGGAAATTGAAAATGAAGCACACCCGAAAGCAAGGGAGGGAAAGTCGATGGAGTGGTCGTCCTCTTGCTCGGAAAGGGGAACCTTTGCAACTACCACCTCTTCTCACAACGCCCACACCACAGACACCAATACTCTTGTATACGCAAAATGACCAACGAACACCCCCGCCACCATCCATAACATTCAGATGCTCGCCACCACCCTCAAGACCCAAGGCGACTTGAGACCTCACACGCCGGTAATTACTCTCTCCCATACTCAAGGTGTAATGGGAGGGCTAGGAGGTCGTTCAGCCCACCTAAAGCCATGTGCCTAATATGAATTCCCACACGTTCCCTCTGGATCCTCTCTATTTCTCACTCCATCAGGGAATTCATCATATTATTTTAAATAAAATTAAAAGTAATAATTTTTGTACTTTATATATATATATATATATATATATATATATATATATATATATATCTTAATTTAAAAATTAAAATAAAAAACATATCTATAGTAATAAAAATCTAGAACATAGTAAACATCAAAAGGGAGAATGGTGTGAGCAAGCGATAGGGTTTACATATTAGGGCTTACTGGTTTCACCTCGGCCGCATCGTATAGGTTCCCACAGACTTGGAGGGGCTACCCTGGTTTCGTGGCCATTGGCCCCAAACGAATGTTGTGATTGAATGGAGGACTCACAAGGGCGAACATAGGTCTTTGGTGCCTGGGTTACCTGGAACACCCATTCGCGGACACACACCACTCCTCGAACATCATCTACCAAGGGTATTTCACTGCTCAAGATCCTCTCGACCACGGTAATGCATTAATTCACAGGTTCAAAGCAGTTGTGTTGTTACCCCTATTTTGGATGAAACAGTATGTAAAAAATAGTGACAATCGGTCAGATGAGGTATGTCAAGGGTTGTCATCAGTGGCTCGATGCCCAGAGATCAATGTCTATATATTACTGTGGTCTGCGTTACCTCCAAGACTAGATTTGGGGGATTGGATCCCCATTTGTTTCCTTCCGCAAGATGGAAGTGCGATGGGGACTCGCCATGCCCCTGTCCTGCATGATTTTTCGACTTTGGATACACATTGACATTCATCTCATCACCCTTACAGCAAATGTCACCTCAAGACAGATGCAGATGTCCTGATACATGGAGGCATCGACCTGTATTTTCTTGGGAACCACCAACCCAAATCGAATACACCATTACTAAGGCATCCAGATCTGGCACTGACTAGAGACAACAAAAGGGCATCAGACACTATGCATCAGGTAATCCAAACCCGTTTTCAAATATTTATTATACCCCCTGTTGGGAAAAATATTATAATTTGGGTAAACGATACAAAGACGGCGATAAATCTGAAACAAAATATCAGGAAAACATTGGGATATCCAACACATTTGCAATCATTGATCTGTGGAGGCAGAATCTTACAAGATTACTGGTCTATCAAGGAATACTTCATAAGCTCAAGGTCTACCATTACCCTCAACCTGCGGCTGAGAGGTGGAGTATTGGAACAAGGAAAACCAAAATTCCATGGAGGAGCAAGGGGGTGCAATACCTCAAAATAGGAAAACAATAAATGAGGCCCCTTATTCAAGAACATATTACACGGGAACAATAAAGCAAGTGCTCCTACAGAACCAATGGTCAGCGCCCCTAGCCCTTACATAGTAGAGCAACTGAACCACACACCTTCACTGGCCATAGACACTCTAGAGATAGATGAACATCGCACCACATATGAATCATAAGCAATTATATGTCGATTTAACATCTTTTGGCCTAAAAGAATGGAACTCTTTCATTGGATTTTTACAAATTGGACCATGGATTGCAAAATACATATTTGCTTCAAAGGTTTCTTCATTGCCAAATTTCCAACCTCGGAAGTCGGAGACATCATACTCCGGGTTGGACCTTGGTTCTGGGTATCTACGGGAATATACATTACCCCATGGTTTTTGTATTTTGATGCAAACAGTATGGTTGTTTCCAAAATTCCAGTTTGGGTCCTACTGTACAACCTCCTTTTGCATTTCTGGAATGACTGTGTACTGGAAGGCATTGGGAACGTCATTGAACGATACATCAAAACATATACACAACCACTGGAGGAGAGAATCTACATCTTCGCACGTATTTGTGTGGAAGTTGATCTCAGCAAAAGATTACCGAAAAGCATATGGTTGGTACACAAACAACAAAAATGGATGCAGCACCTAGATTATGAAAACACTGCCTTTAGATACATAATTTGCAGGCAGACCGGTCATCTACAAAACACATGTCCTTATGCAAAAAGAGATAATCGAAAAAAGAATAAGGCAGGGAAAGTACCCAAAGGGTGGAAATTTCCCCCTTGCGGACCAGAGGAGGATGCAGAAGAAGAAGCGAATGCTCCCATCCCCAATGAGAACAATCAGACAACAACCGACCCGAATGCACACGAAAAAGAATCATAAGATCCATTTGAAAGTTACAAAAACCCCCGTAACTGCCTGCTAAGGAACCAGTGGCTTCTAACGTTGCTGGAATAAACGGCATCATTTATCGGACACCTCTGACTCGGACAAGGACAATGGAGCAACTCTAGTTGAAAATAAACTCGCCCTTGTCTCCCCCACGTCATCATAAGGTGCATGGCGAAAGGTTGAAAAGAAGAAAGAAGAAAAACTTAATTTTTCTCCCCATTTGTATTTTTATGATCTCTTGTATGAACTTTGAACACAAGTATCGCTTGGTTGTTGGTCAAATTATCAACTAATGCAACATGTAATTTTATTTTCATTAATAAAATTGCGATTTTTTCTTGAAATTAATATATATATATATATATATATATATATATATATATATATAATTTAAAAATATATTAATCTAATATGTTCATATAAATTATATAAACTGTAAGGTTATTATTGAAAAATAAAAAATTGTCTTTCCCAACTTGATTCGAGTATTAAGTCAAATTAAAAGTATCATTTTATATTAATTTATTTTCCATCTTAGATTGTTCACAAATGCCATTCCAATTTTATTTTTTAAAAATTATTATTTTATTTAAAATAAATTATTTCTATTTTTATTTATATTTCTTATTATTATATATTTATATACATATACATTTTCATTTTCTCCTTTGAAATTTAGAATAGTATATGAAAATAAAAATACTATAATTCTATTTGAAATTTAAAATTCAATTATATGTTAATTTTATATATATATATAGTAATTAAAATTTACTAAAATTAATTTGGTTTATCTAATTTTAAAATATTATTTAAAATATTATATATAGAGAGAGAAAAGTATTTTTCATTTTTAAATAATATTACTAAGATGACATTGTCTTTCATCTTATAACGATATGGAAATTGTTTCATTATGCACTTCATGAGTGTTTATTTTTATTTTAACAATGTGTATTTTCTTCGACACGGATATTTTAATGACTTTCAAGATTTGGGTTTTTCTAGCTTTTGTTTCATTATGCACTTCATGAGTGTTTATTTTTATTTTAACAATGTGTATTTTCTTCGACACAGATATTTTAATGACTTTCAAGATTTGGGTTCTTCTAGCTTTTTATCACCGCCACAATTTTTCCAAAATTTTGATGTAATAGTATTTTTAATATTATCTTATTTTGCAAAAGGATTTCCTCTTTTATCTCCCAATGCTCTAGCCAAATTAAGCATATTTATGATATTCTTGTTAATAAGATATAGTTAATCTGAGCTAGATAATTTAAGAGAAAATATATTTCATCTTCAACCCTCTTAGCATCACAAAGATGACACTCCCTTTCATCTCATGGTCTTTTGGAAATAGATCAACACCCACTTCCCTCCTATGGGGTTCATGAGTATTTGTTTTCATTTTAGTAATCTGTATTGTCTTCTTTACAATAGTCAAAGAGATGCAAATGATTTTTGAGATTTGAGTTGATCCTCTCTTTATAATGTTTTCCTTTATAACTCTTTGTAACCCCACAATTTCTCCTTGAATTTGATGTAACAATATCTTTAATATTATCTTTTATTTTTCAATGGTCTAGTCAAAATTAAGTATCCTTGTATCATCTCTACTAAGCCAGAATTAAAAACAATTTTAGAAAACTTATAGGCCAGAATTAAAAACAATTATAGGGAACTTATATGAGATTAATGTTAGAATCCATTTCTTTTAATTTTGAAATTATAAAGTATAAAATGCTTTTAGATGTGTTTATTTTGCTCCATGATTTTTTGGATATACTAAATTCTCAAATCTCACTCTATTTAAAATTAACTTAATTTATAAAATTATTTTTATGTTATACTTTTAACTTAATTATAAATAAACTAATTTATTAAGGAACATAGATTTGATGAAATTTTTTTCACTTATAATTGTTTACTTAATTTTTATTTTCTCATAAAATATATCATAATGATTTTTTTAAGAAATAATTGATTGTTATTAATATATAATTAATAATTTTGTTATACAAAAATGAATATAATATTTTAAATTTTTTTAAAATAATAATAAATCTCACTGTTAAGCACTCCTATGAAAATGATGTGTGTAGGGTACAAAATATTTATCACAACTATTCAATTTTTAATCTGAACAATTAAAGCACCTCATTCATGATAGTAAACTTCCGAGTTCAATTCATAACAACAAACATTTGAAGAATACCAAACTTTTCATTTCATTAAAAGAGTTACCAAACTTTTCATTTCATTAAAAGGCTTATAACCAAACTTTTCATTTTATTAAAAGGCTTGGTATTCTTCAGGAGTTCAATTCATAACAACAATACCAAACCTTTCATTTTATGAAAAGGCTTACCAAACTTTTTCATTTTATTAAAAGGCTAGGAGTTCAATTCATAACAACAATACCACACTTTTCATTTTATTAAAAGGCTTACCAAACTTTTTCATTTTATTAAAAGGCTTGATATTTTTCAGGAGTTCAATTCATAACAACAACAACAACAACAAACCTTTCATTTTATTGAAATGCCAAGTATTTTTTAATTAAGCAATACAAGAATTAAAATAAGTGCAGAATTGAAGCTCCAATGGATGAGATAGATAAAAAGCAGTCTAACTATTCAACATTTTTGTTTTTTCACAAAAAGTTATAGATTAAATGTTGGCAAGATTGTGATTTTTTATTATATAAATGTGTTTTTGAATGCAATAAATAGATTCAACTTCCTAAAAAAAATTGGCACACTTAAATTAATTAAATTAAAAAACTCAAACTTATACTTCCAACAATTCTAGTCCAAATTTTAAATAATGTTGAAAAAAAACACAACCAACCAAAAACATCATATAATCAAATTGTACTAAAACTAAAACTTCAAATTTACTTATATAATATTGCAAAAAATCACTAATTTATATATATACTTACCTATATAATATTTACAACAAAATCATTAATTTTTATATATATTTTAAATGTACAGACTCCCACTATATTTATATTTTCCCATCATATTTATATTTATATTTATATTTATATTTATAATTAAATTGCACTAAAACTTCAAATTTACTTACATAATATTGCTAAAAAGCACTAATTTATATATATATATATATATAATATTTGCAACAAAATCATTAATTTTTATATATATTTTAAATGTGCAGAATTACACCATATTTATATTTTCACATTTCATATTTATATTATCATATTTAAATTTATATTGATAAATTATCATTATAAATTTATAATGATAAATTGTCATCCTATTCTAAATTTATAATGTTTAATTGTCATTCTATTCTAAATTTATAATGATAAATTGCCATCTTATTCCAGGAGTGCAGAGTCACACCATATTTATATTTATATTTATATTTATATTTATATTTATTTTTATTTCTATTTATAATGATAAATCATCATCTTATTCTAGCAATGAATCTTTCTGACTAGTCATCATTAGCAATGAATCTCAGAAATTAATGTCATCACTTGTGCTGAATATTACTAGGAATCATGAAGGGAGATGAACTCTCCATCATAACTAACAATGAACCTTCCAAAAGTATAACAAAACTCTCATCATCACTAGCAATGAATCTTGAAGGGAGATGAACTCTCATCATCACTAACAATGAACCTTCCAAGAGTATAACAAAACCCTCATCATCACTAGCAATGATTCTTGAAGGCAGTTAATCAAATGCTAGAATACATTATCAAAAAGTTTGACAACCCAACACACAAAATCTGTAATGATTTATCATTTTTATTGGCACAAATGAAGCTGCTAAGATGCCAAAAATATGAAAGCACCTACTATAAAGTTCGCATTTTAGTCATTGCACTTAGTAAGCACGTATCAAGCAACTAAACTATAACATTTCATAACAAATAACAGAATACTTCTCCTTACAGTCTATTTCCTGTACAGATTATTAAAACAGTCTTTTGATCTACAGATTATTAAAACTGTCTTTTGATTGGTTAGACACTAGAGAACTAGTAAAGAAAACGCAGTAGTCTCCTTTCAGTATAGGGGAGCATGGAAAAAAAAAAGGTATATGCAGACTAATCAAACTACCATTTACTTACTGGCGAACATATATACACAAAATATATTGGATCGTGGTCTTCAAGACATCTTATATAACAAACAGCTGAAAGTTGCATATGCTTGGGCAAAAGCCGACAGCCATCTATGACATCAAATCATGCTAAAGCAGACAGCCATCTATGACATCAAATCATGCTTTCTTAAAATAGTTTACCAGTCCCAGTAAGAGAGTAGACAATATTTTACCAGTCCCAGCAATACCCTACTGTTTGCCTAACAAAAGTTTGCATGTCCATGTAAATCCCTCTGCACCAGTGTTTGGCAATTCCTGCACCACCTACCCTAATGTCTGTGTAATAAATGTTTGCATGCCAATGCATATACAATAAACTATTTTTGTTCTTAATAGACATTAATCATCTTCATCATCATATTCAACTACACTAATATTTCTATTACCCAACCTAGAATGTATGCAACCCAATTTGTATACCCAACCTAGAATGAATCTAAATCCATTATACCACTTTAGACCAGGAAAAAACAAGAGGGATCTCTCATTTACTAGAACAAGTAGACATACGTTTACAGACTGAATTAGTAGACGTGTTAAATGACTTAGGGGGGCTGTTGTAACTTGTGATGAATAAAAGTTAGCAAGACCTTCTTTATTAACTGCAGCAAAATTTTAAATGATCATGCATCAGCAATTCAATTCCCCACAACTATGTATAAAATCAGTTCAGTCAGTTCTCTCTACTTATGCTAACAAATATTTGCTATTTTAAATTCATCACAATTAATATCATTGAAAATAGAAACGCAAATTCAAAAATTCAATTAACCAATTGTTATTTGTAGCAGTGCAAGTGATTAGCCAAAGTACATCAAAACAGAGGAATTTGGCCTGAATTAACAATGCATTGTGATGGCAAATCCAAAAACAGTTATTTAATTACATATCAAATGAAGATACAACCACAGTGTAATGGCAGAGTCTACGCTAGGTATGGTCACGATAATACACATGGTACTGTTGGCAATTTCAAAAAAAAACAAACTTATTTACATATTAAATAATAAGCTACTACAGAGTTTAACATTGAAGCTACCAATATAGTTCTCATCACTTAACCCAAACCACCACCAGAACGGTTTGAGAAGATTTATCCCAACCATCAGGTCATTGCAAACACCGCAAGGGATGGATAAAAAACGCCTTATATATCAGCAAATGTATTAGCATGCATGTCATGTTAGACAGTGCTTACTGAAAATATCAGTTACTGCAAGCCTTGAATTACTGATTGCCTACATGAGAAAGTCTAACAGCGTCAACAAGGTGAGCAGAGATTTAACCCCAAAGTTCCACCTGTAAGCCACATATTATTGACAAAAAACAGAGGGAGATGTCATTGATAAAGAGTTTCAACTGATTTTTACAAATTTGCCATATTTGAAATCTGGAACATATAGCATGTTAAAAGCATTGGACACTGTCAAACCCAAATTATAGTTTCCTGCAAGGGCACAGCTTCACCACTCAGGAATGTTTGCCTCCAAAACTTTGTGTATGAACCTACATGTAAAGCAAATTACGAGCAGAAACCAAAAGATCCGCGCCGGATGTTTAACAAACCAATTCATCATTTGGCCTGTTTCATTGACCCTTTTTGTCATTCCCATCACTGGCACTTCCAATACAAATACTATACAAAAATGTTGTCATCAATAGATCTTCCTTTATCTTCAACTTCCCAGATTTCATGTACAAAAAGGATGGATAAAGGAAGGAAATTGTACAATCTCTATATAGAAATAAACAAATGAAAAAAATGCATCATGTGAGACCATTCTCTGTCGCCAAAAATGCTAACATCAGCTATTCACAATGTTAAAGGGGCAATTTGATCAGGATTTATCTGAGATATCCAACCACCTAAGTCAGTGGCCTCCATTTGTACACCGTTAGCTATATCCACAGAGCGACCCATAGTACCTCGTTCCATTGATTCCATTGGTGCTTCCTTAAACAATTTCTGAACCCAAGATAAATCTGGTTCATCTGAACTTCGGATCCCAAAAGAAGCTGATTTTCTGAATTTCTGTATCTCCTCCCCTTGAATTCCCCAATTTACTTTACCAGTTGGAGAACCCCATTCTGACCAAGTTGTAGCACCTCCAAGGTCTACAGACCTAGAGCTTCCTTTGTCTCTCTGGGCAAAGGCAACCGCCCTAGAGTCTGCAGCTGTACTCATAATTGGTGACAAAGGAGACCCATTAGAGTTTTGGCGTTCCAACTCTCCCGTAAGAGATGACAGGGGACCAAGGGATGACAAGCTGTATGAAGTAGGCTGAACAGGAGGTGGTGAAAGAAAAACACTAGGGCTCTGACAGTCTATGCCAACATGCTGCATATGCATTTGGCCTTGTGTGCTCCCTTGTGGATATACTTGTGTGTTAAATGAGGACAGCATTTGACTCTGGAACTGTGGGGATAACTGGGCTGACTTGTGAGATTGAATCTCAGATAGAAAGGCGCATTCAGAGGCTGTCATTTTAGGAGAGAAAACTTCAGACGCAAACAAATCTTCAAGGTTAGTCGGAGCAACATTATGAATCTTGAACTTTCTAGTCCTGCAAGGGGTATTTCCACCACTAGATACAATAGCCATAGGACCATTTCCTCTGGGTTGGGTGGAGAGACAAGCAAATTCATTCAGAAGTTGTCCTTCATAATCACCACTTTCAATGGAACACTCTGGATGCATGTCTCTAGCATTAACTGTTGTTCGCAGGCGACTAGCTTGGAGAACACCATTGGTAAGGTGCAGAGTTGGCAAGTTAGGATGTGCCCAAGATCCACCACCAAAGGAAGAATGAGAAGATGTATTGGCAGATGACAATGGTGACACTAGAGAGTTGGGGAAACCAGTTTGTGAAGAATTGGAGGAAGACATCATTAAAACAGAAGATGCAGATCCAGGTGCAAGAGGATTCATGACAGCCATCTTATCTGATGAAGTCAGCGTGGTTCTCTGAGAAAGCATTGATGAACAAGCAGGTGGATACAACGGACGCAATTCTTCAGGGGTATGTGCAAAAAAGCACACTCTGCGAGAGCAATTAGTCCCTTCTTTGCAAAGGCGGGTTCGATATTGAGCAGGGTGCAGCCAGCATTCAAAAACACCATGTGCATACTCACAAACATCACCCCTCCTACAAGCCCCTTTACGAAAATCTGGGCAAGGAACACAACTATAATGATACTTTCTAGGGTCCCTTCTTCGAGCATTTTCACCCGGGTGCACAAAGGGGCATTCAGTCCAATCATGAGAATAAGCTCTGGAGCAAGGCCTTACCTTAAAAGAATACATCCGAAACTCATCGGTGCTGTAGATGCTATTCTTGATGTCCGGTAGAGAAGAATCCACTGCAAATTCTTTCTTCTGACCGCAATCACACAAATTCTTTGAAATGTCTAAAGACGTTGGGGGTGATGATAATGGAGAATTGACAGTTGCAGGGCTTGTTGAATCAGGGGTTGAAAAGAGAGGCGACGAAGTAGGCACAGAGACTACACATCCATGCTCGTCAAAAAAGCACCCACCACCCTCTGGCAAGTAGAATCCTGAACCTGAAACCCTGCAAGGAATCTTCACTGGAGAGTTTGAACCCATAATAAGTAAATCCTCCAATAAGTTCTTAACATGAGCAAGTTTAGGAGAAACCATAATCACATCTGCAGGCTTCCTCCCATGGGCATTCATGAAATTCACATCTGCCCCCGCATTGATCAACATCCCCACAGTTTCAATTGCGAGTATAGACCCACCTGCAGCAGCACAATGCAGCGCTGTACTCATATCCGACCCACATGCTTGGTTCAAATCTACTCTGCCTCCAGACAATATATAGCTCAACACATCCAAACTGCCATAAAGAGCTGCCACCATGAGAGGAGTCCTCTGCTCTAAAACCATCTTCTGGCCGGACCCAACCTGCCTTCCATACCATAAGCTTATCTCGTTAACACTCGACCCACCTGCTTCCACAGCCTGTTTGAACCCAATAAGGTCGTTATTTGCAGCTAACTCAAGCAACGCTGGTGAGCAGTACTCGGCCATTTCTTTCACACTACTGTCCCGTTTCTCACCAACCCTAACACTGTTTTCTTCATCAAAACCAGCTGCTCTACTGTCGTACACCACCCTAGGATTAAAGTGCTCAGGGCCTCCACACATCTTGCAGAGACCTAATACATTCAGAGGGACCATCAAAAAGCAGATAAAAAACCCTCAGTGCCCAAAATACAGCTAACAGTTATAACCCATAAGTAATTCCCCAAAATACAGCTAACAGTTATAACCCACTAGTAATTCCATTACCTCAAACCCAACGAAAAAGAAGACATTGATTGGATTCACGGATAATAACACAGACCCACCTAATCTATTTCAGTACGTTTTAAACTATACTATTGAAATCAAAAAATCAACTTGGCACTGTTTCAACTTTTACTTTCAGCCATGAACGCCAGACCTTTTTCCAAGACAACCAAATCACACCCAAAAAATAAAACCTGTAAGTAAACTAAGGCATTCCATTAACACAAAGAATCCAACAAAAACCCATTTGGGTTTATTGGGCATCCAAAAAAGAAACAAAAAAGAGACGCAGCCAAATATCAAGACAAGAACTGAAATTGGCACTGGCATACCAAACTTTTCTGTGAACCATACCTCTCTGTAGTGGAATTGGGTATCAGTCTTTCAAACGCAAAATCAAATGCGAGGACTTAATGCACAGATTTGCTGGGCGAAACGCCTGAGAATTGACGGGCTTATTCAATGCTGCTCCACCACTAAACAGTAGCACTGTGGATTTCTTTGTTTGGATTCCCGCAACCAAATTCACCCCACATTACATGAAATTACAACAAATGAACGCGACCTCCGCAATTGTCTGGCCTCTGGCAACGAGACATGCCGTGAAATTTGCCGACATGACGCCGGATAACGCCGAATAAATACTCCGTAATGAAATCAACCCAGATGCCACTGCTTTTTCCACTTAATTTAATAATTTTCATCTGTACTGCACTCTAGAAAGTACCAGATATTTATATTATGAAATGGAATTGTCATAACTCATAAACCAATGTTAACAGTTGGGATCACCTTGACCAATTTGGAGAGATTCTTCCAGTCTCTGACGAAACTTTTTTCATTTTTTCTTTCCTCTACTTTTGATTCTGACAACCATAATGTATTATATTCTCAGGAAAGAATTTTCAAGGCCCCCAAACTTAACGCTCACTAAATTTAACTTGATGTTCTGATTTAAATTTAGTTTTATTTTTTTTAATTAAGTTGAATTTAATTTTAATGTTGGATGAAAAACTATTTACTAAATAATAAAATATTATTATTAAATTTAAAACTTAATTTAATTCGCAAACTTAAACACCGTTACAGTAATTTAATTCCCCAAAAAAAAAATTATTTCTATGATGTTACCCTTAATTTAATTTTAATAAAAAAAGGGCAATTCCTCATTATAAATGCTTTTTAAATGATGCAGAGTTTATTTTATTCCAAGTCCACTAAATATTGAAAATGATTTTTTATTTAAAAGGGATCTTTCAAACATCATGTGATAAAAATCGCAACTTCAAATCTGATTTTGATAATTAAGTTGGTCGGACGATGGTATGGAAATCATTTTCATTAAATTATTAAAAACCATAAATGTAAATTTATAAATAAAATATTTTTTAATTGATTTATTTTATTATATTAATAATTATTTTTAAGATTTCCTTGATTGAGTGAGATCATGCTAAACAATTCACTTTGGGATTTGGATGATGGATGAAGGGTTGAGTGATAAGGTCGGGAGACGGCACCAATCAACCTAGAGCGTGCGGGAACAGAGAGCAGTAAAGGCTTGGGCGACGCAGAAGATTAAGGAAGATGGCGCACAAAGGAGGAGGCATTTCACCCCAGCGTTTTCGTGGAAAGAGACTTCGTCGGCAAGCATTTCTACCATGGGCTGGTATAGTTGGTTAATTTTGTGTCGTTGGATTATCTCCACAGTGTTGGAGAACTCAAGGAGGAGGTGTAGCTCGTCGGCTCCGTCTGCGTTGTCTAGCTACATGGATAATGTTAACAAGTACGTTTCTTGTCTTAATTCACCTTTGTTTCCACGACATGTATGTTGTAGTTGGGTTAGTAGACAGGTTGTGGGCTGGTCTAGAAAGGTTTGCTCTGGAGGTCGACCTTATGCGGTTTTTCCAGCAAGAAGGATTCTATATTAATTGTGTTATTTATATTTCGGTCTCGGTTGTGTTTGGCATTCTCTTCTCCCACATGGGAATGATTGTCTTTGTCCAATGGTGTTGGGGTAGGATATGAATCTAGAGGCCTGAAATGGGAAGCCTGTTAATCATGAGGCTAGCTCTTCTACAGGTTATGTCTGTCAATTTTTTGTTCTGGTTTTATGATCTCTATGGCATGGTTTGTTTGGGGCCTCGGCCTGACGAGGTGCTCTTTAATGTAAATATTGTTATGTGACTTTATCATAACAGGAAGGGGTGTTTTTATGGTTTCTTTTTGTAATGGGTGTCTCACAGAGCATATAAATGGTGGAGCGGTCCACCTGGGTCGAAATTGGTTTTGTTTTTGTGGCCCAAGCCTGAATTTGTCTGCCTTGTGCTTCCCTCTAGTGTAAATGTAGTAGCTATTTCTAATTCATGTTTCTATTGTGACAACGTGAACAAGTCTCAATTCTGGTTGGTGTCGATGTACCTTCACTGGTACAGTCGTGCTCAATTTGAAAGCGCTCCTTTTGTGATGGCTCGGGGTGCAAGTTTATCGGGTTTTGGAGGCCATGGTAACGACAATTTCCAAAGGAAAAATACAGGCAGAGTGTCGCCATCTTCCCGACCCCCAAAGAGGAACAATTGGCGCACAAATGCTCATATCATAAAGGAGGCAGTGCAGGCCTATAATGTTGGAACTCCAACATATGTCAAGCAACTAATTACGACATGGGAGATAGAACTCAACCACCGGGTAGCTGCGGAAGTATAGGTGGAAGATTGGACGAATCTCATTCTAGACCCAAGAAACACTCATGGGCATACCACCTAGTACAAACACTCTATTCACTTATACTGGATTATGAAAAGTATGGTGGCCAAATCCATTATGACCCCTCAAATGAATGCAGGGGAACCTAATCTTGGGTTTCAGGAAATTCAAAAGGAACTCTAGTTGATCCAAGTTCAGATTCAGCAATAGAGCAAGTGCCTTGGTCGCATTGAGGAACACATTTCATGTCTCCCCCAGTCATAATTAACAGGTTCGAGTGCAAAGGACCCAACCCCTGTGGAGTCCTCTGATTAGTAGATGTCCTTATGTTTAGCTTTGTTAGATTTTTTGTTGGTTTTTACTGTTGTATATGTCAGTTAATATAGAGTTTTATAGATATCTAAATAGGCATTGGTGGTTAGACATTCAGGCTAATAAGGCCTTGCTAGACAGACTTAAAACTTTCAGATTTTGGATGGCATACAATGTATTTCGATGGCCAACAGACTTGGTTTCCCATTGGGTAGGTTGAGGCCACTGAACATCTTTCTATGGATGTAACCTGCTTTTATAATTAATGAATGAAGAAAGACCTACCCAACTTTTAAAAAATTAAAAAATTAAAAATTAAAAATTAAGGTTAAGAAGAAAATTAAAGTTTTATTCATGAGGTCTTAGATAAGTGGTGATTGAGTGTTTTCTTATGGCACTCCTAAATGTTAAATCATTGATTTGCTTCCCATCCTATTTAGGTTATATTGTTGGACATCACCAAAAATGTGTGTGTGTATGTATCCTTCTCAACGCTTATCGAGAGTTAAGATAGGACTAGGTTGATTAAAATTAAAAGTGAATTTATTAGAGTTAAGATGGATCTACGCTGGTTAAAATTAAAAGACAATTTATTATTTTTTTAAACAAAAGTAAATCTAGTTTGATGAGCTTCAATGTTAAATGGAAAAATGACTTGTCTATTTATCTCTCATAGATAGCTCTAGCTCTCAATTTCTCCTATGAAATTAAACTAATAAATTTATTTAAATTATATCAACAAAATATTTTTAAAATTTCTATAATTAATTTTAAAATGATTAATTTTTTCCCCTTCTTTAAATAAATAAATAAATATTTATTTATTTAAAGAAGGGGAAAAAATTAATCATTTTAAAATTAATTACGGAAATTTTAAAATTATTTTGTTGATATAATTTAAATAAATTTATTAGTTTAAATTTCAATGGAGAAATTGAGGGCGAGAGTTATCTAGAAAGATAAATGGACAAGTCATTTTTCCTTTTCACATTGAAGTTGACAAAACTAGATTCAATTTAGTTCAAATTTTATTAATAAATTCTCTTTTAACTTTAACCAGCCTATATTGATCTTAACTTTGGATAATCAAGTGTTGAGAAAGATCAAATCTCTCAAGGTGAAAACTTCTTCTTTTAGTGTAAAACTTGAGGAAAGGTTTGCACCTCAAGAGATTTGATCCCTCTCAATGCTTGATAGATCCGAAATTAAGATGGATCTAGGTTAGTTTTATATAGAGAGAGATGGGTCATGATGCAACACTTGGTGTTGCTTTCAATTTCTCCCCTTGGTTGACAATTTCCACACTTAACATCAAGACACACGCCTCTGAGCTTACCTGTAACACCCTCCTCCCACATCTACCCAAGTAACCGGATAGTCGAGGTAAACACGTGATGAAGAATTACTATGATTTGATTCAACCTCCAAGGTCACCTTAAGGAAGTGGAGTCGACACCACACCACAACACAAACCTTCTGCACATGCTACAGGACACCCAAGATCCATCCTAGCCTTCCAGGAGGCTAGCCCCTGATCCAACCTGACATTTTCATGCTTCAATCCCCCAGTCTCTCCCTTGACATGGGCAAGAGTGCGACTGGCACCCTCCAGTCGCACGCACAACATGGGTATGCATGTGATTGGGGACTTTTCCCAGTAGATATGAGCTTGCGACCCCAATTTTTGTCCCACTTTTTTAGGCTCAGAGCTCAGGTCCCTTCCCAGAACTCCATGACACTTTCAGAACTGAAAGATTGCGACAAAATAATGATATAACAACAAACACTTAAACAAGGACTTGACTGGACCCCTACTAGCCATGACAGACGTTTCATCAAACATGTCACAAATATGTAATCTACAAGTTTAAACAACATATATGAGCATAGGAGTCTCATAATTATCTGAAAATCTCTAAGAAGCATTGTTGCTCCATCTCATTAACTGCATTATCATCTATTTGGTCATAGATACATTGTTCATTCATTTACAAATCAAAACATGATGAGAGCCATACATCATCACCATCATAAAAACACATTCATAAACAACATATAAACAACAAAAATGACAATCATATAACAACCATATAAGCCACATGATAACAAGCATATTTACCCATCAATACAAGAGGAAAAGAGCTCATATTTCCATAAGCAAAATGAAACCAAGTCTGGGACTTCCACGTTCCACCCGTCCATAGACATGGTTGAGCCAAATCTCTCTTCATCTAGTCACCTCTGTGCCATATTCCAAGCATGAATGTGGGATCTCATAAAACACATCAATCAACACCAAACCAGGGCTTCTAGAGGCTTAACTACCTCAACCCTCAACCAGTGATTCCACTTCATGGTCATGCATCACAACCATCACCAGATTGGTCTCTACCCAAAATGTCTAGGGCTCTAGATCGGTTGTTTCAATCGGGGCTTCTGAGGCTAGTAACTCAACCCACAACTGTAACCGGGCTTCCAAAGCATTTGTCCAACCAAGGCTTCCAGGACTAGTAACTCAACCCACCAAGGGCTTCCAGAGCGTTTTTCCAACTAAGGATTCTAGGACTAGTAACTCAACCCAAGATATTACAGGGCTTCCAAAGTGTTTTTCCAACCAAGGCTTCTAGGAACTAATAACTCAAACCATAGCCAAAGGCACATGATAACCAACCAAAAAAAAAACAATGAAATGAACCCACAATACCATGGTTATCCAGGAAATGACAAGGCTAGGCAAATCCACTATCAATCTAGGCAATCCTCCACGTCAGCGACAGAACATGACCAAGAAACCACATGCATATACCATGCATGCCAAAAATATTGAGGAAAACATAAATGCAACTCGTTACCTGCAAGAAAGAACTCATTGTAGTTGTTGATCCTGATGTCCTCTTGTGCTATCCTACTTTTCCTTTGCCTTCTTGCTCCAAAACTCCAAGTATGCCACACTCTCCAAGAGTGCTCCAAGAAACTCCAAGTGTCCAAGAGTATAAGAGAGAGAGATAATAGAATGGGAGCTCTAAAATTGAACTGGCAAAAGATTACGAACTGATCATCATAAGCCTTTTTATCAACGAGGCCTCTATTTTCTTCAATTTTCCATTATTTTCCTTCATTTTCCTCCTGACATGCAACCCATGACCTTTCACCTCCATTTCTCCTATTTTCCATTATTTTCAAAAATAAATGCCACTTTGTCTTTCCAAAGCCTTAACCATTTCCTTTGCCAATTTCTATAGCCATAATAAACCATATGAACACCCAAACTAGGATGATTTGCCCAACATTCAACTTAAAATATGTGTCCTATGACCTTGGTTATTATTTTGCATTTATTAACTTTATTACATGAAATTTTCACCACGTTTGTTACAGAACCCTCCCCTTGGGGGAACACCATCCTCGGTGTTCAACAACACCTACAACCAACAAGACCGTTGTAAGCAAAACATACTGCCCATGGAGCTTTATAACTTATCTTGTTGCAATATTTACAATGATCAACCTGTTGAGAAGAAAACCAACATGACAACTATAACATCATAATGACATGACACCCATACCGCTTATTGGAGCTTTATAACATAACTCATGATGGTATTTACATCCATATACAGATGTACATATACCAAACATTGTACCAACATATACTAAAACGCATTCCCAAAGCATTCGCTCAATGAGCGAATAATGAAGGATACATAGCTCGCATATGATCCGTCATCTCCCATGTAGCTTCATCAGGCCCAAAGTGCTTCCATTTCACTTTAACATGCTCGATTTCTTAGTTCTAGAGCATGAGCATCTTTCTCTACAATATACACCAAGTTTCCGGCTAGAATTCTCCTTCTAACTCCACCTAGAATACAGACCAATCAATCACATGATCAACATCTTTAACATACTTTTTAAGCAATGACACATGGAAAACATCATGGAATTTCAATGTTAGAGGCGGTGCAAGTTGATAGGCTATTGGCCCAATCCTCTCAAGAATCTTGAAAGGTACACAAAACCAAGGTGTGCTTGACACATGATCCAATTCGAAAGGAGTTCTTCATGGGATTGATGTGCAAATACACTTGTTTCCCAACTTGAAACTCCTTAAACAACATGTTCTGATCTACATATCTCTTTTGCCTATCCTATGTTGTTTTCATTTTCTTATTGATTACCTACATTTCATGTTCCAACTTTGCCAACATGTCTGGTCCTAGCAACAATATGTTAACTAGATCACTCCAACTGATGTGAGTATTGCAACTCCACCCATACAATGCCTCAAATAGACTCATCCTTAAAGATTCTAGATACCCATTATTGTGAGTGAACTCTACCAATGGAAGATAATCTTCCCACTTTCTCTGCTGGTGCATCACATACGTCCTCAACATGTCCTCCAATATCATGTTAACATCTTTGTCTAACCATATGTGTGTGGATGATAAGTTGTACTGAAGGCCAACTTTGTGCCAAAACCTGAAAACATCTCCTTCCAAAACTTGGAAGTGAACTTCGCATCCCTGTCTGATACAATCTTATATGGAACACCATGAAATCTAACCACATCCCTGATAAAGACTTGTGATACATAATTAGTTGAGTATGTAGACTTCACTGGAATGAAGTGCGCTACCTCCGTCAACTTGTCCACCAAAACCATGATGGAATCATGTTATCTAGATGTACTCGATAAAACTGTAATAAATTCCATGGATATGACCTCCCATTTCCACTTTGGAATCTAAATTAGTTGTAATAGTCCACCTGGATTTTTACAATCTTCTTTGACCTGTTGACAATCCAAGCACCTAGCCACAAACTCTGCTATGTCTCCCTTTAAATTTGGAAAATAGTAAAACTTCTTCATTATTGTCAGCATCCTCTGATAGCCTGGGTGACCTGAATATGGTTTCACATGAAACTCCCTACATATCACCTTCTTAATTTCAATGTTGTCTGGCACATATATCCTATCTATAAACCTGATCAAGCCAACTGCTATGAGACAATAGTCCATGTCCTATGCTCCTGCACCTATACTTGTACCTGTACCTTCACCTATACTTGTACCTGTATTCTACTGCAATATGTGCCTAATTTTCATATACCTAGCATCCTGCTGACTTGCCTACAATATTCTATCTTGTAGATCTGTCCCATAGGAACTCATAGATGTTATATGACTCACCTGTATCCTCTGAATAGGAGCGTCTACAACCTTGTTCTCTTTACCCATGATGTACTTGATCTCGAGGTCGAACTCACTGATCATGGCCAAACATCTAGCTTTCATGGAATTAAGATTTGGTTGGTCAAATAGATATCGCAATACACTATGATCACTCATCAATACAATTCATTTTCCCAAAAGATAGTGCCTCCACATCTTCAATGCATGAATGATCTCTGCCAACTCCAGATCACGTGTCAGATAGTTATGCTCATTCTCATTTAGTTTTTGTGACTCATAACATACCACATGTCCTTCCTACATAAGGATTCCATCAAGTCCTCTCTTGCAAGCATATGTACATACCACAAACTCTTTGACTGGATTTGCGATCTTTAACACTGGAGCATGTGTCAACAACTTCTTTAACTTCTCAAAAATGCTTTCACACTCTTCTTTCCATTCAAACTTATTACCTTTCCTTTGCAATGATATAATAGGATAATAAATCTATGAGAAGTTCCTAGTGAACCTCTTGAAATAACCCACTAACCCCATGAAGGACCGAACCTCATCCACATTCCTAGGAGTTTCCCACTCCATGATAGATCTTACCTTTTCTGGATCTGTTGTTATGCCTTCCTTGGAAACCACATGTCCCAAGTAATGTACCTTTGTCTGAAAGAAACTCTACTTGTTGATCTTAGCATACAGTGGATGCTCTCTCAACAATATCAATACTGTTGCTAAGTGTTCGACATGCTCTTATTCATTTTTAGAATATACCAATATATCATTAATGAATACAATAAAAAACTTGTTCGGATAAGGACGCAACACACTATTCATCAAGCACATAAAGGTATCCAGAGCAATAGTCAAACGAAATGGAAATACAACAAACTCATAACTTATATACCTGGTCTGGAAAGTTGTCTTGTGAATATCATACCCTTTAATGTACCTGATGATATCTCGATCTCATATCAATATTCAAGAACATTGTTGCTCCCTTCAACTGATCGAATAAATCACCAATCCTCGACAACAGGTACATGTTCTTGATGGTCACTTTGTTAAACTATCTGTAATCAATGCATAACCTAAGGGTACCATATTTCTTCTTCGAAAACAACACTGGTGCTCCCCATGGTGATACACTTGGCCTAATGTATCCCTTGTCTAGTATCTCCTTCAAATGAAACTTCTACTTTACCAACTCCATTGTGCTCATCCTATAAGGTGCCTTAAATGTTGGTGCTACCCTTGCCACTAACTCAATAGAAAATTCTACATCCCTATGAAGTGGTAACTCTAAAATATTCGTGGGAAATACATCTTGAAACAATTGTAGAACTGGGTACCAGCTCAAAACATCTGCATCCTCAACTTCCTTACCTTTGTGACTAGAAATATGTAATGGAAATAACACACACCCCTTCCTATGACTATGCCTTTCTTGCATAGTTGTAACCATTCTAATTGATGTTTCTTTCTTCTTACCCCACAAGACTCTTTGTTCCCCATTGTCATCCAAGCACTTAATAGCCTTGTCATAACAATCCACCTTGTTCCTATGAAGATACAACTAGTCCATACCCAAAAGCATGTTATACGATCACAATGGTAATACATTCATAAGTGTTGATGTAGGCATATCATTCAAGTAAAATGCACAAGCTCTTACCCAATGATGAACTCTCTTCTTGGTACCTGTAGCCAACTGCACTAACCAAGACTTTGTATGCACTTATTTATTCAAACCACACTTATCCACCAGGTTAAGATTAACATAAATATAATTAGATCCAAGGTAAATTAAAATAGGAACAACTTGTTCACAAAACTTACCATCCATCTCGATAATAAATGCCTCGTAATCTTCATGTCTGTTATCCAGTGCTACATATATCGTGGGAATATTTTTTCCAACATCTCCCATTATCTATTCCTCTTGAGAAGTGTAGATATGTGGTCTACCACTTTTACATTGTGGAAAATATCTCCTATGATGATCTCCTCCACAAGTCCAACACCGCACAGGCTCCCTATTTTCACTCTTATTTTTCTCCTCAGACCGAAGTCCATGTCCTCTTCCAGATGTATTTAAATTCTTAGGTGGTGCAACATTATCTTTGTTACCTGTATCTTGAGGTCTTGCTCTCTTTCTCATAACAATGCTTTAGCTTCCAGATGGCCTCCTCCAATGATCTAGGCTCATCAAACTCAATCATGGCTTTGCATGTTATCGACAACCCACTGATGAATCTATGAATTGTGGCCTTCTCCTCCTTGAGGTAAAGCACATACCTCAACAACTCCATAAATCTACTAGTGTGCTCCTCATCAGTCATAGAGCCCATATTTAGCTCATAAAACTATTTTCCCTGTCATCATAGTATCTCTTTGATAGATGATTCTTTTGAAATAGTCTCTCAAATTCACTCCAAGTCAATTCCTCCTCATAAATATCCCTAACATTCTTCAAATATTCCCACCAAATATTTGCTTTACCTTTGAGGTTGAATGTATTTATTCTAGATTTCATGTTTTTTGAGTAATCATGCAACCTAAATAACTTCCTCATACCAAGCAACCATACTTCTATATCCAATGATTTCTTCATTTCTCCATCAAATGTACATGGTTTTGATTTCTTAAAATCATCCAAAAAATATCCCCTATCAATCCTCCTGTAAGGATGATAATGATGAAGATCATGATTCCTGTCAGAACCAAAACTAGAATAGTACATTTTTTTGTCACCTCTCCTATCTGAAGTGTCCAAGAACCTTCCATCTCTAATCGTGTCATCTTTATTCATCATGTGACCACCATGAGACCTACTTCCATAAGCCCCATTAGCCCCATCCTCCTTTCCATAGCTGATCCAAATTGTGCCCTGTTGCTGTAATTCTCAAAAACTCTGAAGGATTACTACATTAACCTCTACTTGTTTATCCTATGCTTGTATGATTCTATCGTTATCTGCTTTACAACTCCTTATTTATTCCTTCAAAATTCTCAAGCTGTTTGTTAATTCAAAAGAGTTCCCAACACCATGTTTCTCATCTAATTCATAGGGAGAATATCTATAGTCTACCATCTTGCAAGTCATCTTTGATTTCTTCCTGCAAGGCATCTCATGTTAGCTAAACCAAATCACAATAAACCAAAATACCTTAGCATAATTTGGGGAGGATGTCTCATCTACAAGATTAACCAATCATCGTAATACATGTATATAAAAAATCATAACAACATATATACATATAACACATAAGTATATGAACACATAAACATCATTCTAGCTAGAGTCTAGTCATCAATTCATGACCATATCAACTACACATACTATGACCTCATGCATGACAACAACAACCATACCAATGTACACTGAAAATACGCGAGAACTTGACATGTATAAACAACACGTAACCAATCATACACTTACGACAACACATTTCACAATAACACCATCAATTTTCCCATGACGACATTTCTGCAACCATGACCAACACCATACAGATGTAGCAAGCACATAGACCACAATCATAAGAAACACATACACAATCGACATGAATGATGACCAACACGTTACCCATACTTTGATACCACTCAAGGGGTGAACCATACTCTGACACCACTCTGTAACACACTCCTCCCATATCTACCTAGGTAGCTGACCAAACATGCGACAAATAATTACTATGATATGATTCAACCTCCTAGGTCACCTTAAGGAAGTGGAACCAACACCACACCACAACAAAAACCTTCTATACATGCTATAGGACACCCATGAGCCATCCCAACCTTCTAAGAGTATAGCCCATAATCCAACCTAACCTTTTCATGCTTCAATCTCCCAATCGCTCCCTTGACATGGGCAAGAGTGCGAACGGCATCCTCCGGTCGCACACACAACATGGGTATGTATGCGACTAGGGAATTTTCCCAGTAGTTATGAGCCTACAACCCCGATTTTTGTGCCACTTTTTTAAGCTCAAAGCTTAGGTCCCTACCTAGAACTCCATGACAATTTCAGAACTGAAAGATAGTAGTGAAATAATGATATAACGACAAACACTTAAACAAGGATTTGACTGAACCCCTACTAGCCATGACAAGCATTTTGTCAAACATGTCAAAAATATGTAATATATAGGTTTAAACAACATATATGAGCATAGTGGTCTCATATTTATCTGAGAATCACTAAGAAGCATTGTTGCTTCATCTCATTAACTACATTATCATCTATTTGGACATAGATACATTGTTAATTCATTTACAAATAAAAACATGATGAGAGCCATACATCATCACCATCGTAAAACGCAATCATAACCAGCACATAAACAACAAAAATGACAAGTATATAACATCCATATTGGCCACATGATAACAAGCATATTTACCCATCAATACAAGAGGAAAAGAGCTCTTATTTCCATAAGAAAAATGCAACCAAGTATGGGACTTCCACGTTCCACCTGACCATAGACATGGTTGAGCCAAATCTCTCTTCATCCATTCACCCCCGTGCCATATTTCAAGCATGAATGTGGGATCTCATAAAAAAAAAAAATCAACAACAAACCAGGGCTTCTAGAAGCCAAACTACCTCAACCCTCAACCAATGATTCTATCTCACGGTCGGACATCACAATCATCCCCATATTTGATCAGGAGCTCAAGTCCAAGCCGTGGAAAAAGGCTAAAAAATGAAAGTTCTCAAAATTGATTGAAACCAAGATGGTTACATAGGTCTCGTCTTCCTGATTCCGGCGTCGCAAACGGTTTGAAAAACGGACACCGTATGAAGAAGTTATTGCACTTTTAGTGAAGTGGGTCCGGCGGAGCACGGAGGGGCCAACCCTCCTCCCATGGAACCTCATCATATGACCAGTGTGGGAGCTTAATGTTAAGAGCGCTTAAGGAGCCTAATATAAAGTTTAATATTTAATTAAGCTTCAGTTAAGTGGAGTTTACTATGGCGGAGATTCTGGAGGCGCTCCCAAATTTAGGTGGACTTCCACTTTTAGTGGAGTTAACTGGCAGTTGCCCCACATTTAGTGGAGGAAATTGGGGCAAAGTTGTTTCGGTCATAAATTTCTCATTACTCAACCTTTTGGAACGATTTTTTTTTTTTTTTTTTCGTATTTTCTCAGCCTTTTGGACTCAATGGCATAGGTTTCAAAGCCATTGGAGCTCATTTTCGACTTGTTTATCTTCGGAGAAGCTTTTTGATCCACTAGGGCCATTTTGGGTTTTGAGTTTGGTTGAGCTGTGGGTAACCTTTTTTGGTGAACCAAAAGTCATTTTCGACTATTTCCTACATTCCAGAGCCATTGGAACAGGTCTTACCTCTTTTTGAAGATTTTTAGAGGCCGAAAACCTTTAGGAGAGTTTTCAGGGCCACTAGGGCCATTTTGGGGTTTGAGCTATTTGGAGTTGTGGTTATTAGTTTGAGGTGAACCAAAGCTCTATTTCAGATAATTTCGACCTTATGAAGCCATTGGAATAGGTTTCAAAGGCATTTGATGACTTCTACAGCCTGAAAAGTTGCAGAGAAGTTCAAAGCACCAACAGGACATTGATGAAGAGATCATTGTTTATGGTAATCTTTCACTGTTTAGTGAATTTGAAAAGGCATTCTTAGTTTTTTCCTGTTTTTTGAATCAGTATATATATTCAGATTTGTCTATTGAGACACTTATAATCTTGTATTGCATTTGAGAGCTTTTAATACAAGAGGACAAGCCCATTTTGGGAGGCTTGATCCAGGAGATGTAGCCCAAGAGTTGGGGTGAACTCCTATATCAGTTTGCTGTTATGTTTTGATATTATATTGCTGAATATTGTTGCTGTTACCCATGTTAAGTTTCAGCAAGAAAAATTACACTTCAGATACATAAACAATGAAAATACATACACCATTTGCAAGCTAAATTTTCATATAATGTCAAGTTTAAAGCAAGATCCTCTTAATTAAATCTGAGTGATTACTTCTTTATTTCTTTAGGCAGAGTCTGTAAGAGGGCCAGGTAGCCTTTGGATTCATCCTTTCTTTGAAAGGTGAAATATCCGATAAATGCCCCTACAGTCAATCTCTGTATTAGAAATATGAAGTTCTCACATTTTCAGATTTAAACTTGAGTATTTTTGCACTCATTTACATAATTGAAAATGGATACCTTGCACCCTTTTCAAGTACCTTCCATTTTCAGATCAATATTGTTCTCTACCCAAGCTGCCAAGGGCTCTAGATCATTTGTTCCAACAAGGGCTTCTAGGACTAGTAATTCAACCCATAGTTTTCGCCAGGCTTCTAGAGTGTTTGTCCAACCAGGGCTTTTGTTACACAGTTTTTTTGTCACACTCCCCATTCCATACTTGAAGTGTCATCCTTTGTGTCACTCATGCCACAAATGTCGCAAAGCAAAAAAATCTGTGAAAACATTTTCACCATCAGAATATCATGCTCAAAATATCCTTGAAGAAATGGAGAAATGCCTTGAAGCCTTCTCCAAAAATCTCGTGAAAACCCTAATCTGCAAGCCCAACGCGTTTCTCTCCTATATAGCCTCATGCTTGTCACCTTGTATGTAACTTGTAAACAGTGATGGAAGCACGAGAATTAAAGTGAAAAGTCACATTGGTCCTCTTCAGGTAGGTTCTCCAAAAATGGAGCAGAAGATTCTTCCTCTAGAAGTCTTGAGAACGGAAGTCTGGTATCAGTTGGATGAGATTGATTCGAGTTCTCCCATTTTGAGTCCTTGATCCTACCTTTAAGGAATTTCACCTTAATATATGGACCTTCCTCCTTCTTTTGTGGATCCTTAACCTCTCCAGCTTCCCTATAGTTGATTCCATGCCTTCCCCAAATGGTTGTTCATTGCTAGTTTCCTTTATAGTGCTCAAATGTGCCTAAACCCTATCAAAATTCCAAGGAGAAGGAGTGCTTAAAGTCTCTAGATTGAATTTGGAAACCCATCCCGAAGGAGGCCTCCAACATCAAGGCACCGATTGTCTCCTTCCCTATTTAATTTATCAATAATACAAAGCATGTTTTACTTTCCATAAGCTTGTTAATGATTACTTGCTTAGTATGATGCTCCTTGATCTATCATATGGTTTACATTAGAATGTAATAAACTATGCTTTATTTGTTTTTCTTTGTTTTATCTCTCTTGTAGGTATTCGTACATAAAGGAATAGCAAGGAGCGAGCTTGGAAGTGAGGAGATCAACATTAACATCAACAATTAACTGCATAGGAGTGAGGTAGGCCATCTTCCTCTCTCATGTCATTCTGATTTAAGATGGGAAAGTTTGCTTGCTTTTGTCTCATTTGTTACTAGACCCACTCATTGGGCTAGAGGGATCGCTTCTATCCATAGAAGGGATTGTCTGGATAACAAAATGGCAACTCCAATAGGGATCCTATAGCCTTTTTAGTCCTCCTTTTGTATTTTTTCTTCTTGCTTATTTTGGCTAACCAGACAGTAATATTTTACTGTGCTTACTTTTGAATCTGTATTGTGAGTAGTTTATGGTCTAGAGTGTCAGGTCTAGGCTTCTACTTTAGTTTTGATTGCTTTTCCTAAGCATTTCTTACTCATCACGTGTTTTTTCAGACACAGTCACATTTTCAGCGCAGATATTTATAAGTACATTTGCATTGAAGACCATGTCTTCCACTATCTTCCCGCACTGGTCCAGTTTCATATACTAGCATGGGTTTTGTTGTGTATATTAGCGCTTCCAACATGGGTTTTTCTTTCAAAAGTAGCGTTGGAAACCCTTTCAACACGGTTTTTTCTATATAAAGTAGCGTTGGTCCTTAAATTTGAGAATTTTTAGGGTTTCTGCTAAAAGGCCTAATGTTTCCTAATCTTTGAAGTCATCCTCCTGCTCTGTGTTCATCAATTTTTTTATGTTTGGTGTTAGTTTCTTTGTAGTGTGCAAAATTCCATCCCATACTTGAAGTGGTAAAAGTGAAATTTGGTTGAGTCTTTGATTCTTTGAGTCAAATGAAATTGTTGTTCATTGTTGATTGAGCAATATTAGTTCTTTTGTAGTCCATAAAAGAAATTTATTGTTTGCATTCATTTAGTTTTCATCTCAAAGTTTACTTTTCGTTAAAGTGTATTAGTTTACATTGCATTGAAAATTATTTTTGAGTTTAATCATTGAACATAGATTACAGTTATTTGTTGAGATTCAACAAGATGATGAGCTTAGTGAAAAGTAAGCACCTTCACTAAGTGGGGCTTGCAGGCTATTTTTAGGTGTATGTCTATTTTTAGACATGGTGAGCATATTCTATAACTTGCGGGATGTTATTTGTAGATGGTTGGTCAAATGTGGAAAATAGATGAAATTCTATTTTTAGAATATTGGGCGAAGTCTATTTATAGATCATCGATCTAAAAATAGATGCATGTCGATTATTATTAGCTCTTAATAATAATTCGACAATAAACATCAACTTATTCTCTTGAGCCTGTACTGTTTGATGCAATTTTAGGCATCGGTAAATTTGAAAGAATTACGCATAATTCCTAGGGTTTATTGATTAGCTCATGCTATGAGACTTCAAATTCGGCTTGAAATGGAAATTGCTGTGAAGTTGGAAAAGTAGTTATGGATTTGTTATTTATTTTAGCTTTCAGTTAATGAGTTAAACAGTTGAAGCTAGTTGTATCTAGTCTGGTGGATCCTGGTGAGGTTAAGTGAATCAAATTAGTTAGTTAATTACAACTAATAACTCAGCAATAACCGCGAAACAACGATTCTTCCCGATTCATAATTAATTTCGATTAGACCCAGTGGAGAGATAGGTGAAAGGGTGAGATGGACTATCCATTGTGACTATAGTGATGCATTCAATGCATCTGACACACATTGGAGTTTCCAATGAGGATTGCGCAGTCAAGGCAAGGTAGATTCTAATTCATTTAGGGGTCTTCTTTAGCAGGGATTGCGTAGTGGAGGCGGGCTGTCAGGAGGCAAGAAATTGGTGCATGGAGATGAAAATTTCTGAATGACATTGTGTAATGAATATACATTGTACTGAGAGCTTGATGTACTAATATTTGTATGATATTATTACATGATCCATTGATATAAATAATATATGATAGTTGGGGTTTTTAGCTTTAAGCTTTCCCGTTAAACAATTGTGTTATGTGCGATTGAATTTATTCACATGTGTTTGCAATTGAGTTTTAAATTTCCGTAAGATCAATAGTGGAAGGATTCTATGTTTTTCAAGAAGATAAATATTGTGAGATCAGGAGGATCTGGTAATACATCAGTATTAATAAATTTATACATGGTATCAGAGAAGTTTTGATTACTGGAGATTACAATTGTGAATAATTGTTGAGTTTTGTGCTGGTGGACAATTTGAATTTGCTGCAGAAATTTCTTGGTGCGACAATTGAGTATTCATTGAAATGTATTTCAAATGGGTTGTGATTGGAGTATTCCCTTGAGGGTAGCTTGAATTACATAGTCTGGAAGGATAGGATGGATGTGGTGCTTGAAGATAATGGGTTGAAGGAGTTCATCAATAGCGATGTTCCTAACCCTGCTTCTAGTGATGTTGTAGGACTTGACGCATGGCAAAAGAAGGTAGAAAAGACAAGAAGAATTCTGTTGGAAGGTGTGAAGGACCATATTGTGTCAAGCCTTCACGGGAAAGCCACTCTATTTTCAATGTGGAAGGTTTTGACAGATCTGTTCCAAAGCAGCAGCGACCAGAGGAAGTTGGCACTGAAAGATAAGTTCAAAAAAATAAAAATGGAGAAGGGCGACAATATTCCAAAATATGTCACGAAGTTTGTCCACTGTAGGGATGAACTGAGAAGTGTGGGGATTACTATTGATGATGATGACTTGGTGATATTAGATCTCCTTGGGCTTCCGAAGAGTTGGCATAGTTACGAAGACTCTGTCAATGGACGGGAGAAACTGCTGGGTTGGGAGCGACTTTGGTCAGATCTTGTGCAGGAGGAGATAAGGAAAAGTACTAGGGATGGATCTTCATCGAAGAATGATGATGAAGAGAAGTGCGGTTTGGCTGCCAAAGCAAGGAAAGGGAAGGGGAAGAAATCCCATCCAAAATATGAGGCTAAAGGCAAGAAACTGGATTTGTCCAAAGTGAAGTGTTTTCACTGTCACGAACATGGGCATCTCGCCACTAACTACCCACAGAAAAAGAAGAACAAGAAGGTTGTTGGAGCTGTAGCTGGAGAGGCCTTAACCTCGCAATTTGAACTTGATTTCTCTTTGATCGCATGCTTGGTTTCAAGCTCAATGGGATCGGTGTGGTATCTTGATAGTGGTGCATATTTCCATATGACAAAGAGATAAGGAGTTGTTTAGTGAGTTGGAGGAGAAGGATCTCCAAATGCATATAGAGATGGGCGACAATGGCAGATACAGTGTGACCAGCATTAGAACCATTAAATTTGAGAGGGAGTCAGGTAAACCATTTCTGTTGAAAGATGTTATGCATGTTCCAGGTCTGAAGAAGAACTTGGTCTCGGTCGCAATGTTGGAAGACAGAGGTTATGACGTTGTTTTCAGCGAGGGAAAAGCTTTCCTGCGACATAAAACAATGGGTCAAACCAAGAGGATAGGGATTCGAGTTAAGAATCTCTACAAATTAGAGGTAGATGGCTGCGCTGCAATGATGGGAAAAGCAGAAGAAGTGGTGAGCTGGGATGAGGGCGAATTATGGCACAAGAGATTGGGCCATCTTCACCATGGCGCTTTGAATATTTTGTAGCAGATTTCTACTTGAATTCCCAAGGGTACTCTTGCGCAGTCAGATCAGTGCAAGGGATGTACTATGGGTAAGTTTGTGAAGACCACCTTTCATGAGAAGGAGAACCATGCTTCGGTGATCCTGGAGAGAATTCACACATACATGTGTGGACCTTTCTTGGTTGCTTCAACAGCAAAAAATAGGTATTATGTTTTATTTTTTGATAACTATTCTCGTAGATGATGGATCTTCTTCATGCAGAAGAAGAGTGAAACAATGTCAAATTTCTGTGAATTTAAATCATTGGTGGAGAAGGAGTCAGGGAAGCAAGTGAAGGCTATGCAGAGCGATAATGGTGGTGAATATATCTCTAATGAATTCAAAGACTTCTGTAGCAAAGAAGGAATTCGAAGAGAACTCATAACGCCTCATAACCCACACCAGAATGGGGTCGCGGAGAGGAATAACAGAACGATCATGGGTGTTTCACGAGCTATGCTGCATGACCAGGGCCTACCGATGCTCTTGTGGGTGGAAGCATGCAACACTACAGTTTGTGTGCAAAATTGTTGTCCTCATAGAGTAATTGGCATGGGTACACCTGAAGAAGCCTTTACTGGTAAGAAGCCTGATATTTCTCATTTGAAGATTTTTGGCTCATCTATTTACATTCATGTGGCAAAGGACGCCAGGAAGAAGTTGGAGCCGACTGCAGAAATTGGGATATTTGTGGGGTACATAGAAAAACCCCATAATTATCGTGTGTATTTTCTAAATAGTCGAATGACTGTGGTGCAACATAATATAAAATTCAATGAGGTGAAAGCCATGAAGTTGTCGCTTGAGAGGGAGCTACACTTGCATGCAGAGGAGGAGCTACTTGTTCCCAAAGATGATCCTCTAGATGTAGATCAGCCACAGGAGGAGATTCATGGAGTGGAGGAGTCCACCATGCAGAACCAAACATCAGATCTGGCAGAAGGCATACCACAGAAGCTAAGAACTGAAGCTTGATGCAACAGAGAATGTAGGAGTCCCTACATCACAGTGCAGATAGAGAAAGTCACCTGACTGATTTACTCGATACATGGCTCTTATGAGCAAGTGTGTTGTGACAAAGCCATCTTCTTTTGAAGAAGTAGCACAGGATCCCACATGGGTATATGCCATGGTGGAGGAGTATGACTCCATTGTTAGAAACAGTGCTTGGGAAATTGTTCCAAGGCCGATGGGTAAATCAGTGATAGATTCGAAATGGATCTACAAGGTAAAGCAAGCTGCTGATGGGAGCGTTGAGAAGTATAAGGCAAGATTTGTTGCCCAGGGCTTCTCACAGATCGAGGGGATTGATTATGAAGAAACCTTTGCACCTTTCGCACAATATTCTTCCATAAGGACCATCCTTTCTCTCTAAGTGCAGATGGGTTGGCACATTCATCAGATGGATGTGAAGATTGTGTTCCTTAATGGGATAATTGAGGAAGAGGTGTACATTGCGCAGCCTGAAGGATTTGAGATCTTCAGCAGCAAGTCGCATGTGTGCAGACTCAAAAGAGCATTGTATGGGCTGAAGCAAGCACCACGTGCTTGGTACACATAGATCGACAACTATTTCACTGGACTTGGCTTCACTAAGAGTGAGGCGGATGCAAACCTGTACCAAATTGTGGTGGAGGGTAAGCTTTTAATCATTTTTCTTTATGTTGATGATTTAATACTAACGGGTGATGAGCAGTTGATACACTCATGCAAGGAAGATCTTGCAAAGGAGTTCGAGATGAAGGATTTGGGCCTCCTTCATTATTTCCTTGGATTAGAAATATAGCAGCGAGAAGGTGAACTGTTTGTGTCTCAAGGCAAGTATGCTCGGGGGATAGTTGGTAAGTTTCACATGGAGGACTACAAGCCCATGGATACTCCTCTTCCATGAAATTGGAGGAAAGAGGATGCTACATCAGCAGAGGTAGTGGATGCCACTGTTTATCGAAAGTTGGTGGGTTCGCTCATGTATTTATTTAATACAAGACCGAACATATGCTATGCGATGAACCAACTTTCACAAGCGATGGTTAAGCCTACCAAGCTCTTTTGGAAGGCAGGAAAGCATGTCCTGAGGTATCTTAGGGCACATCTGAGTATGGCTTATGGTACAGATAGACGGATGAGGTGAAGTTGCATGGCTTCACGGATGCAGATTGGGTAGGCAGCCCAACAGACAGAAAGAGCACATCAAGAGGGGTTTTAAGTATCGAATCTACAACATTTTCTTCATACAGCAGGAAATAAAGATCTGTGGCACTCAATTTAGTGGAAGCATAATACATGGCAGCAAGTCAAGCAGCATGTGAGGCTATCTGGATGAGGAAGATCCTGGTCAGTTTGTTCAGTTCACATTTAGATCCTATAGTGATACATTGTGATAATCAGAGTTGCATTAAACTCTCGATTAATCCTATGTTTCATGATAGATCTAAAAATATTGATATCCGATATCATCATATTAGAGATTGTGTGCAGCGGAAGATCATGTTGCTTCAGTACATTCCTACGGAAGATCAGGATGTAGACATTCTGACGAAGGCGCTCAGCAGGAGAAAATTCGAATACCATAGAGGTAGGATCGGGGTGAAGGATAATCCCTATCTTGTTGAGAGGGAGTGTTGAGATTCAACAACATGATGAGCTTAGTGAAAAGTAAGCACCTTCACTAAGTGGGGCTCACAGGCTATTTTTAGGTGTATGTCTATTTTTAGACATGGTGAGCATATTCTATAAGTTGCAGGATGCTATTTGTATATGGTTGGTAAAATGTGGAAAATAAATGAAATTCTGTTTTTAGAATATTGGGCAAAGTCTATTTATAGATCGTCGGTCTAAAAATAGATGCATGTCGATTATTATTAGCTCTTAATAATAATCCGACAGTAAACATCAACTTATTCTCTTGGAGCACTTTATTTCAGTGAACAGATTTGGAAAATTAGTGGGCTGAAGGAATTACACAATTCCTAGGGTTTATTGGTGGCTCATGCATGAGGACTCAGTTAGAACTGAAGTAACAAAGTTATGACAGAGTTGGAAGAGTAGTTTATGGAGTTGTTATTTAGTTTAACTCAGTTAATGGAGTTAAACTCAGTTGAGCTAGTTGTATCTAGTCTAAATGAAAGATACACTAGTGAGAGTTAAGTGAATTAATTAGTTAATTAATTCACAACTAATCATTCAATAACAACTGAACAGAAACAAAAGTTAACTACAGTGCATGTCAGTTCCAGTGGAGACCCAATGGAGAGATAGGTGAAAGGGTGAGATGGACTATCTATTGTGACTATAGTGATGCATTCAATGAATCTGACACACATTGGAGTTGCCAATGAGGATTGCACAGTCAAGGAAAGGTAGATTTGAATTCGTTCAGGGGTCTTCTTCAGCAGGGATTGCGTAGTGGAGGCAGGCTATCAGGAGGCAAGAAATTGGTGCATGGAGATGAAAATTTCTGTATGACAGTGTAATGAATCTATATTGTACTCAGAGCTTGATGTACTAAGCTTTGTATGAGATTATTACATGATCCATTGATATACATAATATATGATAGTTGGGGTTTTTAGCTTTAATATTTCCCATTAAACAACTGTGTTATGTGCAATTGAATTTATTCACATGTGTTTGCAATTGAGTTTTAAATTTCCGCAAGATCAATAGTGGAAGGATTATGTGTTTTGCAAGAAGATAAATATTGTGAGATTAGGAGGATCCGGTAATACATCAATATTAATAAATTTCTACATTGTTTAATGAATGAAAACTAAAAATTACATTGAGTGCAATCTGATTCATAAAAAATAAAAGGAAATTGTGCATAGATTAAATTTTCATAGTTTCCAAGGGAATCATGCATAGATTACAATGCATGGTTTAGAATATTTTAATGCTTTGAACTGAATTGGAATAGTGAAAGTGAAAATATCTAGTTAGGAGAGATTTGTTTGAAGCATTCTTCAATGTTGCATCTTTGCTTGAATATCTTTCCTTACTAGATAGGATTCATCGAAATGAGAAGTGTCTTTTTCTCATGTTAGTTGCATCATATGTGTTTAGGTGACATCGATTTTAAGCCTTGAAATTGAAACTTAATTCACGATCAACTTAAAATTTACCTCAGTTAACCTAAGAGCATTTGGAACCTAACAAAAAAATTTAAAGGTTTAGGCTAGAGACGTGTTCTAGCGTCGTAAAATTTAAGAGTTGTCGCTAACTACTTGTGTTGAATCCCGAGGGTGATATCCTGTTCCACATACAAAATTTTATAGAACTATTATCCAGTACGCTCGGGTATATCAGAGGCACTCCACATATGAAAGTATATAGGAACGCTCTCATTGAACGGTGACGCATCAGACAACATTACTATGGATTTGCACTGCCACGTATCGTCGCGTATATTTTGGGAGTCTCCACTAGGTTTCTGTCTTGCCATAGCTAACCGAGTTGGACACCTTGTAAACGTGATACACCAAACAAAACATTTGGGTAGATTAGTTGTCATACTTATTGGTTCACCAGGAGGTATTCTGTGGTTCATGGTTGCTTGGTTAACCCTTTTTCCTATCTTACCACCTTTTTGATTTATTTTGTTGTTAATTTCTAAAATAAATTTCCCATGAAATAACATCTTACCTGTGCATGACTCCTTAGTAGATCTTGGGTTGAGCCTATTGGAAATAGTTCCTGATTTTACTAATCAAGGAATCCCCTCATATGGGAATCATGGTCCTTTATTTTGGAAATGTTGGCGCTCCCTATATGGCAACGTTGTCCCTCTCGAGATTAACCATTTTTTTTTCCAGTTTCGTTACTTTCGACCCCCATGGTTTCGAATGTCCAAGCTGCTTCTCAACCAAGTTTTCCTCCACCTGAACAGTGTCAACCTCATGTTGATCCTAAAGTTGACCCCTCACCTTATTCACTTATTTCTTCACCCTTTTCTTCCTCTTTGCTTGGTGAAATTTTGGATTCTATTAACCAGGAAGCTAAGAAGAAGAAGAAGAAGAGGACAAAGAAGAAGAGGGAAAATAAGCAAGGGGGGAACTAAGAAAACATTGCTACCAATGCAACTGATGTTGAAAAATCATCCAATCAGCCCCATAAAGTCAAATTCCCTTGCAAGTTATGTAAGGGTGACCACCTTCTTAGAGTTTTCCCTAATATTCCCAAGGTATTAGAAGTGTGGTCCACCGGCTCACATCAGCCTTTGTCATCAGCCTCTAGAGATCATGTTGGTGGTAAAACCTCAATTATTCATAGTAAGGTCCATGGGAAAAAGGGTAAAGTCAAATTTACATGTAGGTTATGTGAAGGGAATCATCCCATTCACCTTTGTCCTTATAATGATGTTGCCTCGAAAGTGTTCAATAACCTTACAACGTCTCAGCCCCATCTTCCTATTGGCTACCAGTAGCTTTCCCCTGATCCTCCACTATTTGATCAAGTGATTGAGCAAAAGTCATCTCTGGTCAATCCCAATCTCTCTGAAAGTGAATTCCATGAGTCCGTTCCTGACCAACCGTTGGATGAGAAAACAGTTGACCTAATTCCACCTTTAGTTGATTAGAACTTTCCCATAGAGAGTAAAGCCCATACCACTCATATTCTTTTTGTTTCTTCAGATTCCCATGAATTGGAGGGAAATCCTCCCATTCCCACGGTACATGAGGTTGATCCTCCTATTTCCATAACACAAGGGAGCAATTCTCCCATTCCCACGACACCCCCTCCAAGTAGTTTGGTTGCTTCCTTTGATTGGAGTCGGCTGGTGGGATATCATATTCATTCTTACGTGTGCTTTGAGATCACCATACACGCCTATAATGTAGCCTTACCTGGCACCATCATAGATAAAGGCACATATTTTAGTATTCTATATTCAACTACTTGTCAAGCTTTGGGATCTCCGCAGCTTGTGCGAGTTACTCATAATTTGTTAGCTTTTAACAAAGGAACCATTCAACTGTTAGGGATCCTTCCTAAGTTACCTATTATAGATGTGATTGTTGTCCAAGGCCCTTTGGATTTTAATTTAATCCTTGGTCATGACTATATTTATGTCATGGTCAGAGCTCTTACCTCTTCTCTCTTTTGTGTGATATGTTTCCCACATGAAGGAAGAATTGTGACCATTGATCAACTTTCATTCATTGGTCCTAATTTGGCTCCCAATCAACCAACTTCCCTAAATGGTCCTTACATGCAATTGGTATCTTCCCTGCTATTGGTTAATTATGTGGAAACCTGTTCCATGCCCACATCCACTGATGATTTAGTCAGTGATATAGTGCATCATGTACTATGGGCATTATACCCCGATTTCCAGAGTGTTTTTCTCCCATCTAATGAGAACCTCTTGGAAGCCATGACCTCTTATGGGTCATGAACAAGGTGTCAAATCAAAGTTCATTTTCTTGTGTCAAGCCTGTTAAAAAAAGAAACAAGGTTGCAGAACATAGTTCATTTTCTTGCGTCAAGCTCCTTAAAAAATGAAACCAGGTCTTTGGATCAAAGTTCCTTGTCTTGTGTCAAGCTCGTTAAAAAATGAAACAAGGTGTTGGAGCAGAGTTCCTTTTCTTGTGTCAAACTCCTTAAAAAATGAAACAAGGTGTCATGAGAATAGTTATTTTAATGTGTCAACCTCGTTAAAAAATGAAATAGGTTCCTATGAGGATAGTTCTTTTACTATGTCAACCTCGTTAAAAAATAAAATAGGCCCCCATGAGCACAGTTATTTTACTATGTCAAACTCATTAAAAAATGAAACATATCCCCTTTCCATTCGAGTCTTTAAATAGATCTCATAAATTCCCAGTCGAGTCTTTCACTTGATCTTGTAAATGAACCTTCATACCATCCCCCTGTAAGTAACCAATAGTCTACTTAGGTGGATGAACTAAAGCTTGGGGGGCATGTACCTTGAATTGAGTCATTATGCTGGGGGCATGTAAACTCATTCCAACCATAGTTTTTTTCTCATGTTTCAAGCTTGTAAAAAAAATGAAACCAATTTCAAGCATAGTTTGCCTCTGTTTCAAGCTTGTGTAAAAATGAAACCATTCTCACTCTACCTCTTGTCATTTCCATTGTTATCAGTCTATTTTTCCAGATGAGCCTTTTTTTCCTCATTCCATCATCACCATCTTCTTGGTTTATCATACAATCTTACTTGGTTGTTTTACCCTTGCCTGGGGAACCACTCCAACGAGTGGTCTTATTAGCCAGCCTCTTGACCTTTGCATGTTTTGAGCAATCCCATCATCATCAGAACCAGTTGCTACCCTTTATACCACTTGTTCCTCCAGCAGGAGTCCTCTTTCAGCTCTTTTCAAACTCCTAAAATATGAAAAGATTCCCGAGCATTTGTCCTTTCGAGCTTATAAAAGTAAATGAATCGACGTCTACTCAATATAAGTTTACCCCTTTTTTGGGCTATGATAGACTAACTATGAAAAAGGAATACATTAGCCAATCATGACTAAGAGGCTCTCTTGAATATCGTTTTCTACCTTTTGGGATTCGAGGGACTATCTACGAAAAAGGGACCTTTGGAGTTTTATTTTCTGCCTCTTTTTCAAACTACCTAAATATGAAAAAGATGTCGAGTTACCCCTCCGTCGAACTCGTAAAACTTAAACGATGAAGGAATTGTCACCATGACGAGATCGAGTTACTCCTTGCTAGGGTTCCTTAAACTTACTAGGATGGATTCATCTGAAGGATGAACTTATATGACAAGCATATGGTATCCTCTTTAAGATTGTGTAAAAATAAATAGGTACTCACTAGAAATAGTGGGGAATGTAGAAATTATACAAACAATATGTATACCAATGGATCCAATCTGATCATGCAATATTCTAGAGAAAGATATTGAATCCTTCTACAATTAATTTACGGAAATTAAAAATGATTGCACAATCACACCAAGTAAGAGAAAGACTCAAATCCACAACACATGAGATTTTTTGGGGAAAGAAATCTGCTCAAAACCCCTCTATTTGTATTGTATAAAACCAAGGAATCATGAAACAATTACAATGCACTCTTATCACAAGAGTCTGTTGCACTCTACCAATTGTCTCACACTGATCCGGACAAAATCGACCAACACTTGGCTAATTTCTTGCCTCTGCTCAACCTGCCTTGCTTGCACAATTCTAAGAACAATTTATCCCTATTAATTAGGAAATTCAACCTTCCAAAACTGCACAAATACATCATGGGAAATCCCATGGTTATCTAATTGTGCGCCAAAAATTTACTAATAATACAACTGATAGATAACATCCCTTTAACCTCTGTCTCAATTGGGTCTTCATCGGAAATGACATGCATGAAACTATTAATAGTAAATCATTTGTCACTTGACGGATCAATGCATGTGAATTATATTTGATTTAATTCACTTGACCTCTCACTAGTGCAACAATCAGTTACAACTAGTTAGACTGGCTTTTACTCACTTAATTGAGTTAACTGATTTCTCATGCATTAAACTAATACACTAACTGCAACTTGGACTCTAAAACAAATATAATCACTCTACATGCCTCACCAACCACCCTCAACTCGAATTTCATGAGCTAACAATGTCTATCACACTCAGTTAACTATTACAAGTGATTATGAGATAAGATTACAATTTATTGTCCAATTTAATTAAGGGAAAATTAAATTAGACACACATTTCTTGTTGACTTTTCAACACTCCCTCTCAACAAGAAAGGGATTATCAACTACCCCGATCCTGCCTCTATGGTATTTGAATTTTCTCTTGGTGAGTGCCTTCGTCAAAATATCTACATCCTGATCCTTTGTTGGAATATACTGAAGTAACATAATGCGTCTCTGAACGCAATCTCTGAGATGGTGGTACCAGATGTCATTATGATTGGACCTGTCATGGAATACTGGATTAACTGAGAGTTTTATGCAACTATGGTTATCACAATGTATCACCGTTGGATCCATCTGATGACCAACAAACCAAGAAGTATCTTCCTCATCCATATGGCCTCACATGCCGCCTGAATGGCTGCCATGTACTCTGCCTCGGCTAAACTGAGTACAATTGATCTTTGCTTCTTGTTGTACCTAGAAATTGTTGTTGATCCTATGCTGAAGATGCCTCCTGATGTGTTCTTCCTGTCTGATGGACCGCCTTCCCAATATACATTGGTGAAGCCTTGAAGCTTCACTCCCTCTGTCTGGCTGTACCATAATCCATACTCTTTAGTGCCCTTAAGATATCTCAAGACATGCTTCCATGCCTTCCAAAAAAACTTGGTCGACTTAACCATAGCTTGACTAAGATGGTTAACTGCATAGCATATTTCTGGTTGTGTTTTCACCAAGTACATGAGTGAACCCACAAAATGCCTGTAAACAGTAGCATCCAATACCTCACCTGAAGTAGCATCCTCCTTCCTCTAGTTTCCTGCAAGAGGAGTCTCCATGGGTTTATAACTCTCCATGTGGAACTTCCTCAGAATCTCTTTGGCATACTTTCATTGAGAAACAAATATCTCCCCATCCCGCTACCATATCTCCAAACCAAGGAAATAGTGAAGGAGTCCCATGTCCTTCATCTCAAACACTCTTGCAAGATGATTTTTGCAAGAAGTTATGAGTTGCTCGTCACCTCTCAGAATAAGATCATCTACATCAAGTACAATAATCAGAAGCTTACCATCAACCACAATCTAGTACAGGTTCACATCCGCTTCACTCTTCGTGAAGCCCAACCCGGTGAAATAGTTGTCAATCCTGATGTATCAAGCACAAGGTGCTTGCTTCAGCCCATACAATTCTCTCTTGAGTTTGCACACATGTGACTCCCCGTCAAAGGTTTCAAAGCCTTCTGGTTGCTCAGTGTACACTTCTTCCTCAATAACTCCACTGAGAAATGCAGCCTTCACATCCATTTGATGTATCTGCCAACCCATCAACGCTGAGAGTGCAAGGATAGATCTAATTGATGAGTACCATGCAACTGGAGAAAAATTCTCCTCATAGTCAATCCCCTCAACCTGTGAGAATCCTCGGGCTACAAATCTAGCCTTGTACTTCTCCACACTCCCATCTACTGCCTGCTTCACCTTATAGATCCATCTAGATCCAACCACTGAATTCCCGACTGGTCTTGGGAAAACTTCCCAGGCACTGTTCCTGACGATGGAGTCATATTCCTCAACCATGGCGTCAACCCAAGTTGGTTGCTACATTGTTTCCTCAAAAGAGGATGTTTTTGTCACAATACACTTGATCATAAGAGCCATGTATCCAATATACCTATATAGTGATTATCTTTGTCTATGCTGTGATGTAGGTGCTCCTACATGTTCTGTCGCATCAAGTCTCAATCTGTCAGCCTCTGTGGTGCGCCTCCTACCATGTCTGGTGGATGGCTCTGCATGAGTGGTTTCTGCCACTCCATGATCCTCCTCATATGGTTGATCCACATCTTGAGGTTCATCCTTTGTAACCAAGATTTACTCATCTGCATGAAAATCAAGCTCCCTCTCAAGGGACAATCTCATGGATTTCTCCTCATCAAATTTTACATCCCGTCTGACAACTCTCATCCCGTTGTTCGAAAAATACACCCGATAGTTGTGGGGAGTATCAGTGTACCCCACAAATATCCCAATATTTGTTGTTGGTTCTAGCTTATTTCTGGAATCTTTGGTCACATGGCAATATATAGATGAGCCAAAAATTTTAAAATATGAAACATCAGGTTTCTTACCAGAAAAATCCTCCTTTGGTGTACTCATGCCAAGTATCTGATGAGGACTACGATTATGCACAAATATCGCTGTGTTGCATGCCTCTTCCCACAGATGCAACGGTAGGCCCTAATCATGTAACATAGCTCGTGACACACCCACAATTGTTTTGTTCTTTCTTTCTGTAACCCCATTCTGTTGTGGGTTATGAGGCATTATCAAATCTCTCTGAATTCCTTCTTTGGCACAAAATTTCTTGAATTCATTGGAGATGTACTCACCACCATTATCGCTCCTCAAAGCCTCCACCTAATTCCCTGTATATTTCTCAACCAGTGCTTTGAACTCACAAAATTTTGAGAACGTCTGATCTTTCTTTTGCATGAATTAGATCCAACACTTTCTAGAAAAATCATCAAAAAAAATCACATAATACCTGTGCAGAGTGGTCCACACACATTTGAGTGAACTCTCTCAAGGATTTTCGCTGATCAATTCTCCTTTTCATGAAAAGTGGCCTTTGTATACTTCCCGATGGTACATCCCTTACATGTGTCTATCTGCACAAGAGTACCCTTTGGAAGCCCCATAGAAATCTGCTACATGACCTTCAAAGCACTGTGGTGTAGATGGCCCAATCTCATGTGCCATAACTCACCCTCCTCTCGGCTCACCACTCTGTCTACTTTACTCATCAATGCTGCAGCCATATACATAAAGTTTGTAGAGGTTCTTCACACAAACCCCAATCTTTTTAACTTGTCTCGTGGGTTTGTGATGAAGGAATACTTTCCCTTCACTGAAAACCACATCATATCCTCTATCCTCCAACATAGAAACCGAAACTAAATTCCTTTTCAAGCCTGGTACATGCATAAAATATTTTAATAAGAAAGGTTTACCTTACTGTCTCTGGAAAGTAACTATACTAATCCCAATAGCGCTATACCTCCCGTCACCAGCCATCTCGATGTGCATCTGAAGATCCTTCTCCTCCAAGCTAATAAAGAGTTCTTTGTCTCCTGTCATGTGGAAAGACACACCACTATCATAGTACCACACTAATCCCATCGCACTAGACACCATGCATGCAATGAATGAGAAGTCCAACTCGAACTGTGAATCAAAGCATAACCTGCTACATATCCTAAAGCCTTATTGTTGTTGTTCTTCTTCTGTGGGAAATTAGTGGCATAATGTCCATGCTCGTGATAGTAAAAACATTTCACTTTGGAAATATCATGCTTCTTTCCTTATTTTCTGGTCTCATATTTGGAATAGGATTTCTTTCCCTTCCCCTTCTTTGCCTTACTAGCCAAGGCACAATTTTCCTCATATTCCCTGGTATTCCGCCTAAATTCTTCTTGTACCAAATCCGACTAAAGTCGCTCCCAATCTGGTATCTCTTCTCCCTCCCATTGACATAGTCCTGAAAACTATGCCAGCTCTTGGGAAGGCCTAGAAGTGCTAGGTTCACCAAGTCATCATCCGCTACAGTAATCCCACCACTTCCAATCTCATATCGACATTGGATGAACATGGTCAAGTATTTTGGAATAATGTCGCCTTTCTCCATTTTGATTTCCCTGAGCTTGTCCTTCAGTGCCAATTTTCTGTGGTCACTACTATTCTGAAATATATATGTCAAGGCCTTCCACATTTCATATGGAGTCTCCTTGCCATGGAGACTCGAGAAAATGTGATATCGAACTCCCTCTAATAAGATCCTCCTCGCCTTTCCAACCTTATTTTGCCAAGCATCAAGAAGAGTGGCGTCTGCTGCTGTGGGCCTTGGAATATCAGTGTTGAAAAATTATTTCAACCCGTTGTCCTCCAGAAATTCCTCCATTCTTTCTTTCCATGAAAAATAATTAGGACTACCCTCGAGTGCATATTCCAATCTTAATCCATTTAAAGGCATCTTGATCTGCATGTCTCTCCAAAGAATATTTTTGCAAATTCGAATGTTGTTAAGCACAGACTCAATTTCTTCTCCACTACAGTGGTTTCTAGCACTTTGATACCATGTAGAAATTATACAAAGAATATTTATACCATTGGATTCAATCTGATCATGCAATATTCTAGATCAAGATACTAAATCCTTCTACAATTAATTTTCAGAAATTAAACACAATCACACCAAGTAAGAGAAAGAATCAAATCCACAACACATGAAATTTTCTGGGGAAAACAATCTGCACAAAACCCCTCTATATGTATTGTATAAAACTAAGGAATCATGAAACAATTACAATGCACTCTTCTCACAAGATTTTGTTGCACTCTACCAACTGTCTCACACTGATCCGGACAAAATCGACCAACACTTAGCCAATTTCCTTCCTCTTCTCAACTTTCCTTGCTTGCGCAATTATAAGAACAATTGATCCCTATCAAGTAGGAAATTCAACCTTCCAAAACTGTGCAATACATCATGGGAAATCCTATGGTTGTCTAATTGCACGCCGACAATTTATTAATAATACCACTGATAGATAACATCCCTTTAACCTCTGTCTCAACTGGGTCTTCATCAGAACTGACATGCATGCAACTATTAATAGTAAATCATCAGTCACTTGACATATCACTGCATGTGAATTAAATCTGATTTAATTCACTTGACCTCTCACTAGTGCAACAATCGGTTACAACTAGTTAGACTGACTTTAACTCACTTAATTGAGTTAACTAATTTCTCATGCATTAAACTAATACACTAACTGCAACTTGGACTCTAAAAAAAAAGAATCACTCTACATGCCTCACCAACCACCCTCAACTCAAATTTCATGAGCTAACTGAGTCTATAACACTCAGTTAACTATTACAAGTGATTATGAGATAAGATTACAATTTATTGTCCAATTTAATTAAGGGAAAATTAAATTAGACACACATTTCTTGTTGACCTTTCAACAAGGAAAAATGGAAGTAAATGTATCTTGTAGTCTGCGTCAAAGGAAGCATGTCACTCTTGAACATGACACTTATCTACATCTCGTGTCGGGTTTGGGTTATCCTCTCTTTGTAACTTTTCTCCTGGGTTTGGGAAATCCATTTGCCTCTCATTTGGTCACCTCTTATTGTCATCATGACCTTTGATCTCATTCTAAGTCAAATGTTGCCAAAAATCTGGAGTCGTGTCACCGATATGTTCAAGAGAAGTCCTATCTGCAAAATTTGAACCTCTTATACTTATCAGACCCTCTCTGGAACAATCCTGAATCATTCCTATCTACCTTGAGATATCCTATGTTTTGTGTCAATGATGTGGGAAACATTATGGCCCTCCTTTGACAGATCACTTCATGTCGACATCAACTCATTATCCAGGACATTGATCTAGAAAATCCATTTAAGTACCTTGGGATCTTGCATGCCTTAATGGCAAGTTCTTTGCATTCGACAATGGGTTCACCTCATTGGGCTTCGATCAAATGATTCTATAAGCGTTCAACTTCGGCTCCCTTATTCACACTTGTAGATTGTGTTGTCGTACCTTGAGGGCCATCATCATTATTGGTGGTTTCTCTCGTTCTTGTTAACAGTTTACATCATTGATCAGTAATCAAGTGGTTTCTACCATGTTCGACATCAACGTATCTATTCACATGGTTAGATTTTTATGTTGGATGGATCAAGACATAGACGAAGACTGTGGATTACATCTGTTCGAATCCAGGCTATGTGGAGTATTCATGATTGTAAACATGATCCATTATATACGGATGGCTGCGACCATACCGTGGATCCATACATATGATCCTTTCTAGTCAGATGGTTGCACCCATGCCCTGGATTCATGTGTTTTTTGTGCCTAGTCAGCAGTGTCCTATCAGGCATATTTATTCAGAGATGTCATATATTGTATCATCTTTTATTTATAGGTCTCCTAACGGTGGTTTTCCAAATTCCATGCCTTGATTGATAAATAATTTCAACCATCACTTCTTTTTCTGGTTTCATGCTTTAGGGGTCATCTGTTACACAATATTTTGTCGCACTTCCCATTCCATACTCGAAGTTTCATCCTTTGTGTCACTTATGCCACAAATGTCACAGAGCGAAAAAAGTTATGAAAACATGTTCACCATGAATAACATGCTCAAAATATCCTTGAAGAAATGGAGAAATGCCTTGAAGACTTCCTGCAAAAATCTTGTGAAAACCCTAATCTACAAGCCCAATGCTTTTCTATCCTATATAGCCTCACACTTTTCATCTTGTCTGTAACTTGTAAACAATGCTAGCAGCATGGGAATTAAAGTGAAAATTTGCGTTGGTCCTCTTCAGGCAGGTTCTCCAAAAATGGAGTAGAAGCTTATTCCTCTAGAAGTCTCAAGAATGGAAGTCTGGTATCAATTGGCTGAAGATTGAGTCGATTTCTCCCATTTTTGAGTCCTTGATCCTACTTTTAAGTACTTTCCCTTTAAGGTATGGACCTTCATCCTTTTGTGGATCCTTAACCTCTCCAACTTCCCTATAAATGAATTCCATGCCTTCTCGAAATGGTTGGTCATTTCTGGTTTCCTTTCTAGTGCTCGAATGCGTCTAAATGTTGTCAAAATTCCAAGGAGAAGGAGTTCTTGAAGTCTTTGGCTTGAATTTGGAAACCTGTCCCGAAGGAGGCCTCCAACATCAAGGCACCAGTTGTATGATTTCCTCTTTAATTTATCAATAATACAAAGGATGTTTTACTTTCCATAAGCTTGTCAAAGATTACTTTCTTAGTATGATGCTCCTTGATATGTCATATGGTTTACATTAGAATGAAATATACTATTCTTTTATTTTTTGTTGTTGTTTGATCTCTCTTGTAGTTATTCGTACACAAAGGAATAGAAAGGAGCAAGCTTGGAAGTGAGGAGATTAGGATTAACATCGACAAGTAATGGCATAGGAGAAAGGTAGTCTGTCTTCTTCTCTCGTGTCATTCTGATTTGAGCTAGGAAAATTTTCTCTCTTTTGTCTTGTTTGTTACTAGACCCACCCATTGGGATAGAGGGATCACTTCTATTAGTAGAAGGGATTTCTTGGATAATAGCTTCCAGGACTAGTAACTCAACCCACCAAGGGATTCTAGAGCGTTTGTTCATCCAAGGCTTCCAAGAATAGTAACTCAACCCATGTTTTTATAGGGCTTCCAAAGTGTTTTTCCAACCAAGGCTTCCAGGAACTAATAACTCAACCCACGACCAAAGGCACATGATAATCAACTAGAAAAACAAACAATGAAATGAACCAATAACACCATGGCCATCGAGTAAATGGAAAGGCTAGGAATATCCATTGTCAATCCAGGAAATTCTCCATACCAATGACATATCATGACCAAGAAACCACATGCATATGCCATGCATGCCAAAACTAGTGAGGAAAACATACATGAAACTTTGTACCTACAAGAAAAACCCATTGTACCTGTTGATCCCGATGTCCTCTTGTGCTTTTCTGCTTTTCCTTTTCCTTCTTGTTCCAAAACTCCAAGTATTCCACACTCTCCAAGAGTGATTCAAGAAACTCTAAGTGTCCAAGGGTATGAGAGAGAGAGAGAGAATATAATAAGAGCTCGAAAACTAAACTATCAAAAGGTTACCATCTAATCCTTAGAAGCCTTTTTTTATCAATGAGGCCTCTATTTTCTTTGATTTTCCATTATTTTCCTTCATTTTCCTCCTCACATGCAACCTGTGACCTTTCATGACCTCCCTTTTCTCCTATTTTCCATTATTTTCATAAATAAATGCCAATAAATGCCACTTTTCCTTTCCAATGCCTTAGCCATTGCCTTAGCCAATTTACATAGCCACAATAAACCATATGAACACCCACACTAGGGTGATTTTCCAAGCATTCAACTTGGAATATGTGTTCCATGACCTTGGTTATTATTTTGCCTTTATTAACTTTTATTACATGTAATTTTCACTAGGGTTGTTACATTACCCATAATTATTCTATTGGCCCAACACTTATGCCTTTGGCCCTGGCTCATTCTTGCCATGTAACCTTGGCAATGTTTGAGAATTGGCAGTTTGTTGTATCTTTGAACTTCCACACCCACAATTTCCCGCAAACAATCTACACACTAGACTCCAACATATGCTCCTACTGGTGTGGGGTCATCATTCTTACACCCAATATCTCTCAATGGAGAAAATGCTACCAATCCATTAGTGCCCACAAACTCTTCACTTGCTCAACCTTCCTTTTGTCTGATGAATGCCTTCAACGACCATGATTTCACAAGATCGACGGTTGTGGGCCCATCGATTACCCACAAGATTTGATTACAACTTACTTTATTTTTCTTGACTAAACCAAGGTCGACTACATCGACTAAGATGGGTCAGCCAGCCAGACTTCGATCTTATCGGTGGACCCACACTTGGTGAGGGAGTTAGATCCTGACTAGAACTCGGTCTGACTTAAAGGAATTTTTGACTAAGGTCGGGCCAAATATACAATCCTACCACCTTGTCTGGATCTTACCTTTAGTTTGGATCATGGAGTCGGTCCCTTCCAACCCTTCTTCTTTGATGTTAAGGACTGACAACCGACTATGTTGGCCCACACCTAACTCAAGGGGAAGTTCGAAGCAATTTTTTTTCACGCCTTTGAGGGTCTGGCCAAATTCCAATGCGATTAAGGAACATTGTGTGGGAGACCACCTTGAAATAGGACGGAGTTCAATTAAAACCACTTGGTCGATCTTGCCTTCATTGACTATATTGAACAATCCCAACTCGAAATATAACTTGAATCTGTGAACAATGAAAGGAACTTGGAACCTCCTCTATAATATCGATACGATATACCCATATAGCCACTTTATTCTAAGAAAAGTTCAATCTCGACCTCTACCTCAACAATCGTAGCCCCATTAAATCTGATGTGAATAACATGTATTTTCCCTACTGATCATGGGATTTGGCCTTGATTGTTAGTAGAGATTTGTTCTCGTTTTCTAAGTGGGGCTAGGTATGTGAAACCTATATATTTCCTGCAATTTTGGCTAAATTGACAAAAATATCCATGTACCTCACAACTAAGCACTAAATTACATCTGGATAGAGAAAACACTAGAATTTATAACAATCTAGGTTCTATTAGAGTACATTAACAAGTGTTTTCATAGGGTTGGTACAACCTTCATTGGATTAACTACATAGCTCTCACACTCCTCTGAGATGACTTTTCTACACTTATTCCCCAAGGCTCTTCTCTATATACATAACATTTACAACTAGAAAAATATCCCAACATAATAATCATATGGGACATACGTCCTAGAAATCTAAAACTAAGTCATAACTTACTAAACATGGGTTTCCTTTATAGAGGCCCACTTGGACAAATTAACATCTCATCAAAAAAACCTAACAATCCAAATTATGCTAGAACCTGGACACATGCAAATATTACAACAAAAATACTAATTCTAATTTTATATAGATTTACAAATTGAGGGAATTTCCTTTCCCTTTGGGAATTTACATGACCCCTTTGGGTTCTAGTCAAAATGAGCTGCTTGGAGGTGGATGCTCCTATATCAAACTCACTAGGTGGAAAATGTTTAACCTACTGATTAAATGTCTCAATCTATCAAATCCTCCAGGGTCCAAAACTTGGTGTTGTAGTTGCCCACAATGTTTACCTTATATTTTTTTCATTGTCTTCCAGATTCTAGGGTCCCATACCCTGTTATCTTGTTTTATTCATGTTTTGTTGATGCAATCTTCCATATAAAACCACATTTCATTGTTTTCATCTTCCTTTATTTTGTGGTTTCAAAACATCATAATCTTCCCCTCAGTCATCATTGCTCCATAATTCACCCAACATACTACTGAGTTATGATCCTCCACATGTTGCTCAAAACTTTGGTCAATTTTAATTTCAACATTATAATTTAGGGGACTTTGGAAAATCATCTCCTCGACATATTTTTTTTTGCAAAAATTTCAATGTAACCATGAACTCTTGAATTGGTGCTTCCTTCCATCTCCCTAAATTATCCCTTACTCCTTGAAAATATTTATAGTTGCTTCAAGGAAGAGCTACACATCTCCTTCCTTTAGGACCTCACATGCTTTTCTAATTACAACACCATTAACCCAATTTAGGATACTTTCAAATTGTTGTCCCATTTCTTCTTTGGTCTATCTTGGCCACCTAAATCTGGACTTACATAGCTCCTTGAATTCTCCTTTCGTCTCTCCTTCCTTTGACAGATCTTGCTACCCTTTTTCTACAAGCTCAATTATGCTCTTGGAATCCTCTTCATCATGTAGATTATCAAAAGGTTTAGATGCCTTAAGCCCCTCATCCCCTTCTAGTTAGTTGGTTGCATTCCTCATGCAAACTTCATTAGCCTTAGGACTGTCCAACCAATCCTCTAAAAATTGTAACTCCTTTTCATAATGTGACAACAAAATATCTTAAACTTGTCCTTTCTCCTCATTGTTGGTGTCCACAAATATTTTTTATTTTATTATTATTGTTATTATTATTATTATTTCTTTTTTTTTTCTGATTTTGGTTATAACAACTTTAAATAGTTGTCCCTCATCCTGCACATGACCATCTTCACAAGTCAACTTCATTTTTGTTACAAGCACAATTTATTTTTTTCTATGACAAGAATTTCTTTGAGGGCTTTTGGGAGACAAATTTTTTCCTTCATGCTCTTGCTTCCGTAAATCTATCTCAACACTTTCCTCCTTCTTTGGGACAACCTTGACATCTGCAATTCCCTTCTTCACAAGTTCAATAAGAATGTAACTCTCCTTTACCACCACAAGTTCACAACTCTTTATTTTATTGGTTGAATACTCTTTGTGTTTGTATCCTAGACACAATTTCAGCTTATCTTCCTTCATTGTGAAAAACTTTAATTATTTTCCTCCTTCATTACCTGCAATACTTGCATCCACACACAATTTATTAGTTTCAAAACACAAGGTTCCTTAGCCCCATCCTTTGTCAAAATTTTCTCTTGTTTTTTTGTACTAATTACAAAGTCCATGAGACTTTCCATCAGTCTCCTCTCATTATCATCATCATCGTCTTCACCAAGGCTTTGTCCTTCTTCTGGTCTATAAAGGAAAACATCCTCTCCCACATACTCAACAAATCTGAGTCCAATCTTCCTTAAAGAAGCACTCAAACTATGCTTCAACCTCTATTGCAACAGAGGCCACTTCACCTTCTTTCTCCTCAACACACAACCATATCTTTGGTCTTCTACCCTCTCTTGTACTAGCTGCAACATTTTGTCGACCCTTTCCTTTAGTTTAGTTATTTCACGATAAAATTCCTCTTGACTCAACCTTCTTCTTATGCCATTTTCCTTGGCATATTTTCTCTTATGTTTTGGATAGTACTTGAACCTTTATCATGGACAACAATGGCCATTTCTCTTCCTTCCTCCAGGAGTTTTTCCATGCTCATTGTGAGTTACAGCCCAACCCTATAACGAGTCCTACCTCACTTGTTATATAAACACCTGAACTCAACCTAGCTATTGGTGTTTGTAATACCCCCTCCGTTAATAATGTAATTAATTATTAGTATTTAGGTTGGTGAGTTGTTTGATATTATGCGGTTGAAGTTCCCATGTAACCAAGTTAAATATATTGTGTGGCTAGCATGCCCATATACTTATAATCTTATAAAGGTTGTGAGGCCTTAGAGCCTAAAATGTAATTAATGTAATAAAATATTCTAAAAATAATAAAATAAGGCTAGCTACAATTTGGATGATTATACAAATGATAGTACACTACCCTTTAACTCTAATCTAAATTGGGTAACTCTCAGTTCACACATGCATGAGTTATTTATGGCTGATTTATTAGTTATATGGTTGATCACTGAGTAGAAAACTCACTACTAGACCTCCTAGTAGTTCCTCCAATAGTTGTAACTATTTAAACCAACTTTAACTGAGATAATTTGAATTAATTAATTACAACTCAAAATAATCTCAACTAGGGCTCCTAAAAAGTAGCAACCACTCTACATGACTCAAGTTATACCCCCAACTCGAATTAATTGAACCAAATAAGTCAAACCAACTTAGTTAACTCGTGCAAGTTGTTCTGTGATGTGGAATTAAAATTTTCTTCTAATTTAATTCAAAGGAAAATTAAATTAGAATAATTCTTGGTGTCATTTTCAACACTCCCTCTCAGAAAGAAAGGGATTATAAGATACCCTGATCTTGCCTCTATGGAACTCGAATTTTCCTCTTGACAGTGCCTTAGTAAATATGTTTGCATCTTGTTCCTCTGTAGTACTCTAGCATCATGATCCACCTCTGCACAAAATATTTGAGATGATAGTACCGAATGTTAATATGATTGGACCTATCATGAAAAACTGGATTCACCAAGAGTTTGATACAACTTTGGTTGTCACAGTAAATCACTGTAGGATCCATATACTGACCAAATAACACAACAAGGATCTTCCTCATCCAGATAACCTCACAAGTTTCTTGACTAGTAGCCCTGTACTTCACTTCTGCAAAACTGAGTTCAACTGATCTCTACTTCCTATTGTACTAGGAAATTGTTGATAACCCAATAATGAAGATCCCACCTAATATACTCTTCTTGTCGGATGGAATCCCCGCCCAATCTGCATCTGTGAAGCCTTACAAATTTACTCACTCTATCTGTTTGTACCAAAGACCAAACTGAGTGGTGCCTCTAAGGAATCTCAACACATGATTGGTTTCCTTCCAATAGAGTTTGGTTGGCTTAACTATTGCTTGACCAAGTTTGTTAACCACATAACACATTTATGGTCATGTGTTCACCAAGTACATAAGTGAACCCACAAGTTGCCTGTAAATGGTAGCTTCTACCACTTTGCCTGGAGTAGCATCTTCCTTCCTCCAATTCCATTCTAGACGAGTCTCCATGGGTTTGTTGCTCTCCATGTGAATCTTCTTCATTATCTCGTTGGCATACTTGCCTTGAGAGACAAAAAATTCCCCATATCCTTGCCAAATTTCGAAAACCAAGGAAATAATGCATGAGACCCATGTATTTCATCTCGAATTCTCTTGCCAAATCTTATTTTCAAGATTTTATCAACTTCTCATCACCTATTAGAATTAAATCATCGACATATAATACTATACTCAATACTTTACCTTCAATCACAATATGGTCAATTATTATTATTATTTATTTATTTTTATTTTTTATTTTTTTTTTCCAGAAAGAAAAAAACGCTGTTTTATATTATGATAAATAAAAACAGTACATAATACATCATGAGAAAGTGAAGTGGGTAATCACTTTCAAAATATGCAACATTGCACCTAAAACCAAAAATAATGTGATCTGGCAAAACATACCCATCACATGAGACTCTTAATCAAGCATAGAGTCGTAGATAATGTCTAATTGGATCCCCCAATTGCCAATTGGAAAAGAAATGGAGGATCAACCAGATCCATAGATGTGAACACACAACATTCGCGACAAACAAAAACCACTTCAACGATAAGCCATACATCCCATGACATTTACCGTAGCAGCATATGAAATGGGGCATATGGATGAACCATAAAAAACATGATAGAATCATATACAGCCATTTGCAAAAAACTATTCGCCCATGCCACATGAGCTGAAGGGGAGGGCGAAAATCATTTGGAGACCCAAGGAGGGTCACGAGCTCCATCCACCCTAGGATCATCAGCTGAAAAAATAGGGACTTCCCGGAGGTCAAGAAGTTCATCCCGGAAGAGGGATTTTGTTTTCAGCGTCCTCTGAAGTGTCTGGATGCGGACTTCGTTTTTTTCCTCATCGTAATATTGCAACCCGAAGCCGGCATATCAGGATTCCTAGGGATATTCTCAAATATAGTGAGGGCAGCCAAGTCAAGGTTCGGGTTGTTTAAAAGGGATTTTACATCACATCCAATAGTATTTATAGGTGATTCCGATAAGTCCCCATTCGCAATATTATGTGGAGAGGGAGGAGGGTGGGGAGGGGATGGGGATGTATATAAAGAATCCATTGTGGGGCAGGTTCGATGGTGGTCAGCTAGAGCAGTAGAGTCATAAGGTGAGTCTGATAAATTCACCTTTTCGGTATTATGCAGAAATGGAGGAGGAGGGGGAGGTGATGCGTCTTCTAGGGGTGGCATGGATGGGGAGGTATATAATGGCTCAGTGATGGGACAGGTTTGATGGTGGTCAGCAAGAGCAGTAGAGGCATGCGGAATTTTATCCTTCCTCATGATTGTTGATCCAAGGTTTACTTCGGCTTCTACTTGCATGGGCGAACCAGAATTCACCGGGGGAGAAAATGCATTATTGTTTTTAGAAATAATAGGAGCCATAAGCTCCATGTCTGGTGGAGTTAACTCCGCAGATTGTTCATTAACATTAGCAGACAAATCAATAGCAGAATCCGCAAGAGTAGACTTACCTGATGGGAGGAAATTTCGATGATCATTTGGAGTTAGCTTGCCATTTGCACCAACTGATCTTTGATTGCCCCTACGGGGCATCCAATGCAGCTGAGGGCAGTTGTCCTTCAAATATGGTCAATTTTTGCATCTGCTTTACTTTTTGTGAAGCCCAACCCGGTGAAAAACTTTTCGATCCTGGTGTACCAAGAATGAAGTGCTTGTTTCAATCCATAAAATGCTCACTTGAGTCTGCACACATGAAACTCTTTGTCAAAGGTCTTAAATCCTTCATCTTCTCTATGTACACCTCTTCCTCAATCACTTCATTGAGGAAGGTTGTCTTCACATCCATCCAATGTATCTTCCATCCCATCTGTGCTAAAAGTGCTAGAATGATATGATTGAAGATTACCTTGCTATTGGAGAAAATGTCTCCTCGTAATAAATTCGCTCCACCGAACCCCTTGGACACAAATATGGCCTTGTGTTTCTCGACACTCCCATCTGCCTCTTGCTTCACCCTGTAGATCCACCTGGATCTTACAACTGACTTGTCCTATAGACTTGGGACAACTTCTCATGCATTGTTCCTCATAATGGATTCATACTCCTCTACCATGGCATGAACCCATACTGGTTGTTGCACTTCTTCCTCGAATGAGGATGGCTCAGTCTCTACACTCTCGCTCATAAGAGCCATGTAGCCCGTGTTGTGATGTGGGTTCTCACACATTCTCTCTAGCAGCATGCATCAATATGTCATCCTCTCTAGTGTGCTTCCTTCCATCTATGGATGTATCTGCATGAGTGGGTGCTTCCACTCTCTACTCCTCTACTTGTGGATGCTCCACATCATTATGAGGTTCTTCTTTTGGATCTAAAATCTCCTTATCTGCATGCAACTGAAGCTCCATCTCAAGGGAAATTATCATGGCCTTATCTTCATCGAATTTCACATATCTATGAACAATTTTAATCCTATGTGATGGCAGGTACACCCAATAGTTGTGCGGTGTATCAGTGTACCCCAAAAATATGCCTAACTCAGCTATTGGTTCTAGATTTTTATGTGCATCCTTGGAAACATGACAATGACCTGATGAACCAAATATTTTGAAGTGTGCCATATCTGGTTTCTTACCTGAAATATCTTCTTCTAGCATACTCATCTTGAGAATCCAATGAGGAATATTATTATGCACATATATCGCTGTGTTGCATGCTTCATCCCACAAGTGCAATGGTAGGCCCTGATTATGCAACAACGCCGGTGCAACTCCCACAATACTTTTGTTTTTCCTTTCTACAACCCCATTTTATTTTGGGTTATGGGGTGTTATTAAATCTCGTTGAATGCCTTATGATCCACAAAAGTTCTTGAACTCATTTGACACATATTATTCGTTGTTATCACTCATGAGAGACTTCAATTTCCTGCTTATGTCTTTCTCAAAAAGTGCTTTAAATTCCCAACATTTTGAGAATGTCTAGTCTTTCTTTAGCATGAAGAATATCCAAAACTTACGTGAGAATTCATATACAAATATCACATAATACATGTGCTTGGTCGTGAAGGCTATTGAGAATGGCCCACACACATTTGAGTGAACTCTTTTAAGGAGCGATTATGCTCGCTTTTCCTTATCATGTAAGGTGGCTTTGGTGTACTTCCCCAATGTACACCATTTGCATGCATCATGTTGCTCTAGTGCACTTTTGGGAAGTCCTGTAGAAATCTGTTGCATGATCTTCAAAGCTCCATGGTGCAAATGGCCAAGTCACCTATGCCATAATTCATCGATGTCTTAGCTCTACACCTTCTATGCTTTCGTGCTAAAAACAAATCATTCTTCTACATCTAATTTGTAGAGTTTCTTGACAAGAACGCCGATGTACTTCACCTGTCCCGTGGCTATGTGAAGAAGGAACACCTTTCCTTTTCTAAATATCACATCATAGCCACAGTCTTCCAGCATAGCAACTGAAACTAAATTCTTATTTAAACCTGGAACATACATGACATCTTTCATTGTGGGAGGAGAACCAGAATCCCTTTGAAAAGTAAGAATACTGATGTTGGTTGTGCTATACCTTCCATCATCTCCCATCTCGATGTGCATTTAGAGATCCTTCTCCTCAAAGACGATGGAGAATTATTTGTTTCCGGTCATATGGAATGAGGCTCCACTATCCAGGTACCACACACTACCCATCACTGATGTCACCATGCATGCGATGAGGGTGAAATCCAACTCGAATTGCGAAGCAAGAGATTCACCTTTCGCTCCTCTTGAGGGCTTCTTGCCAGCCTTCTTGTGCGGACACTTCGTGGCATAGTGTCCCAACTCATGACAGTGAAGACATTTAATCTTCGACAAGTACTTCTTCTTTCTTGCATGACCAGAATATGATTTGGAATGGGATGAATTCCCTTTCCCTTTATTTTCCTTTCCAACCAAGGCATAATTCTCCTCATCATCATGCTTGGATGAGGATCGATCTCCGGTGTTCTGTTGAATTTCTTCTTGCACCAAGTCGGACCACAAACACTCCCACTCTGGTAGCTTCTCCCTCCCATTTACCAAATCCTGGTAGTTGTGCCAACCCTTGGGAAGGCCTAGAAGTGCTAGGCTAACCAGATCATCTTCAAAAATTGTTACACAAACACTTCCAAGCTCATCCATACATTGGGTGAACTTGGTCAAGAACTTTGGTATTGTGTCGCCTTTCTCCATCCTGATTTTCCTGAGTTTGTTCTTCAGTGCTAGCTTCTCATGGTCACTATTGTTCTAAAACAAGTTTTTCAAGGCCTTCCACATTTCATATGGAGTTTCCTTCCCATGGAGGTTTGAGAGAATATGATCTCGAACTCCTTCCAGTAGGATCCTTCTCACCTTTACTACATTCTTCTTCCAGTTTTCCAGATCTTGAGAATTAGTTATAGGAGGCTTAGGAATATCATTGTCTATGAATTCCTTCAGCCTGTTATCTTCCAATAATTCTTCCATCATGTCCTTCCAAGATATGTAATTCGAGCTTCCCTCAAGGGAATAATCAAGTCTCAATCCATCGAACGACATCTTGATGAACTTGAAGAATGATACTACAAATTCGATTCACCTGCACAAAGCAAACTTGTATTATTCTCTTCTCTAGTGATTTCAGCTCTGATACGATGTAGAAATTTCTCGTATATTCAAACTAATAAATTTAACTTTCTAAAACAATAGACTTAAATATACTCTACCAATTGCGGAAACCAATTTAAACGAACGCTAAATCACAAAGCATACAAGAGAAAAAATTGAATCAACACATTACACAATGATTTCCTGGGGAAAAACACAACTAAAAACCCCTTTATCTGTATATTGCATTAGTAAGAAAATATGAGAATATTAGAATGCTTTTCTCATGCCCGAGCAACCTCTGCACTAGCTCTTTCTGTCTCAATACTTCCTAGACAAGCCTAGGCCAATACTTAACCAAATTTTGGCTTGCCCAAGTCCCTATTTCCTTGCATTTTTTCCTTGGGTAATTAGCCCCTATTAATTAGGGAAATCCCCGTCCAATAATGCACAATCCATCATAGGTCTTCCTTTGACTGCATGCACTACCTGTACAATTTGGATGATTATACAAATGATAGTACACTTCCCTTGAACTCCAATATCAACTAGGTAACTCTCAATTCACACATGCATGAGTTATTTATGGCTGATTTATAAGTTATCTGGTTGCTCAATGAGTATACAACTCACCGTTATACCTCCCGATAGTTCCTCCAACAGTTGGAACTAATTAAACTGACTTTAACTCAGATAAACTGAATTAATTAATTAAAACTCAAAATAAACTCAACCAGGGATCCTAAAAAGTAGGAACCACTCTACATGACTCAAGTTAGACCCTCAACTTGAATTAAATGAACCAACTAAGTCAAACTAACTTAGTTAACTACAAGTTTTCATGTGATGCGGAATTACAATTTTCTTCTAATTTAATTCAAGGGAAAATTAAATTAGAATATTTCTTGGTGCCATTTTCAACATGACACCTTTGTCATGAATGAGTGGATGTTTCAGTTATTGTTGCCTATGAAGTTGTTGCCTCAACTCAGGGGTGACCTATGGATGAAATTATGAGCCACATGTATGTGGTGAGCCCACAACTAGTCGATCTTCTCACTCATATAAGTATTAGTGTGCTGACCTATGATAAAATTATGAAATTATGATTAAACCTTAATTTTCAGGGGTTTTTTATTATCCTTTTGTATAATTAAATTTAGTGCTAATTATATTGTGAAAAATGTAAATATGGGCTATATGTGAATTTATGTGCTCTAGAGATAAGATGGGTATTTTATGTAAATTTGTGGGTTGTGGTTATAAACCTCAGTTTGGATATTTGTTGTGATTGTTGAATACCTTGTGTTGTAATTACTTGTATGAAGTATATACAAACCCTAGCTAGGTTTGGTGTTTGAGTTTAAATTTCGTTGTGAATGTTTTGATGCTAATATGAATTTGTTATGTTTAATGTCGTTGAATTATATGAATTATGCATGTTCTAAATATGATTTATTTATTCCGCTACGGATTTTTAATTACAATTACTGTGATACTAAATGCCTATATACATCATACAATGCTGCATTTATAATAAATATAATTGTTGAACAATATAGGAATTTTGGAAGGTATGAGTACAATTGCTTATGTAGTTAATTTTACAGGACACAAGTAGTCACAGGTTTAGTGTTGCCCAACTTGGGGGTTAGGACATTACATAGTGGTACCAAAGCCAAGTTTTAACACTGGGTCTGAATTGGGCCAGAAGTCAAAATTTAATGATTTATGAATTTGATTGGACCTAATGCAGGGATAAATAAAAAAATTGCAGGTTTCCCACCAATCATTTGACAAAATTACTAGTGTTAAAATTAGTAAAATTTCACCCTAGAATCATAGTAATGGTTCTAAGAAAGGCATGTGATAGTTAATTGAAGTAATTATAGGGTTAATTTGCGAAATAATTATTTCCTCGGAAGGCTAAAATATATGTATAAGCATCACTCCCATGGGAAAAGAGGGGTTTTGTTTTAATAAGTTCTATTTAAAAATAAATAAAAATTACATATAGTGTGTAATTGTGGATACAAATATGCTCAATACATATCAAGTCCTATTTGAAAGATTCAAGCGAGAGGTTTTAATGTATAGAGGTTAAATTTTGGATTGAACAGTATGTATACATCTTGTATTTAAGAAATATATATATATATATATATATATATATATATATATATATATATATATATATATAAAAGTTAATAATGTAAACATTTGTAAAAGCGTTCAAATGCTTTATGGTATAAAGTTTATATTACGATGGTTTAAGATTACAATAGTTCCATGTTGTGATAATCCTACATGGAATGGGCACACATTTTATATTAAAACCGTATGAACGGATGATGTGTTGCCTTATATGCATATTAATGTTTTACATGCATAAGTTTCAGACCCTGTCAGCTGCGTATGGATTATGACCAAGAATGGTGATTGGTGGGTGTCGAATAATATCTCTTTGAATATCATAATAGGGTGTTGTCGATTCATGGTATTGTGGATTTGGATTTAAAATAATAGAATTGAGTATGGAGGAGTTGCTACAAAGACATGAGCTTTTGGTGCTACAGATTTGGTATTGAGATTTCAAGCTTTTTGTCTAAAATATCTAGTTAAAATATCATATATGGCTTTTAAATTGCATTTATTTTTTAGTCTAATGTTGCGTAACTTGAAGAAGTGGAATATGTAAAACTGGACTATATATTTCTATATGTAAATTTGAAATGGGAATAGAAACAAGTACCTATTTTTTTGAGGGAGCAAAAAATCATCTGATTTTGAAATGTGTTGATTCAGAATACAACTTAATTTTTGTTAACATATTTTTGACACTTTAAATTTTCTTATGTACCAAGTATAAAAATTATTTTTAAAATCTTAGTGATTTTTATGTTGATTTTGAAAAGTGTTGATGCCAACATCATCCCAATTTTTTAGAAGCCTTATTTTTTACTTTAATTTTTCTAATGTATTAAATGCTAATAATTATTTTCTAAATTTAAGAATTTTTGAAGTACTCATCTTTTTCTTCTTCCGTGATATATATTTTTTAAGTGTTTTTCAAGTTTGTGTTTTTTTTGTTTTTCTTTCCATTTTTTTTGTAGTGAGATCTTTGATTTTTTGCATTGTTAAAAAAAAATCAAAATTTTAAAGTTTCGATCTTTTATAAATTATATATTGTTAATTAATATTTCATTGCACATGAAATAATTTTCACTAAAAATACAATTATTTTAACAATTGACATAAAAATACACATTTTGAGACTTTTGTGCTAAAAGTGACATGTCAAATAAACCATTTTTATAGGAAAAAATTAACAAAAAAAGTTTTAAAAATAACATTTTTTTTGAATTTAATGTCAAAAATTAATAATAATCACATTTTTGTTCAAAAATTAAATGATTCACATAAAAAATGAAGTGAAAATCACATATTACAAATATTGAACATATAATAACAATAACTGAAAACTTATTCTTCTCATAAAATGTCAAAGTCAAAACATTACCAATATAACTAATTAGTAGTTACAAAAAATGAGCTTCATTTGCAAGCCTAACTGAAATTTAATCAATAATATCATGTAACCCATATTCTTCATCTTCTATAGTTTCATTATTGTTTTCTTCCATAATATTTTCTTCTTTAGATTGGTCATTTTCCTCTTTTGATGGATCTCTGATGTTTGTGAATCTCCCAAAGTATGCCTTTCCAATAATTCCATCTAATGGTGGTTAAGGTTCCTTTGTTTTTTTTGCCACATGGGATTCATTAAAATCCTCTTTACTCAAACCAACTTTTTGCATTGCGTCTGGAAGGAATTGAAGAGCATTAATTCTTTGTTGAATAAATTTTCATTGTACTAGGTCTTTCTTAATGGAAATGCAATTTCTTCCTTTTTGTAAGCAACATGCTAGTGTTTTACCTAATCATCAAGTACAAAAGAAATAATTAAGTAAATTAGTATAAACTTACCTGAGCCTGAGAATAAATCTAAAACCGAATCTCCTTCATTTGAACACAAATCTATAAGATATTTAATCAAGGACCGTGGTTTTTGATATATGTTAACTATCTCTCCTCTTGCTTCTTTATCTTCATATGTTAATTTTTTTACAATATCACCATGAACCAATACTTGGCTATGACTCTTTCCATCTACCCGATTAAAAAGTATAGGCTTATAGTTATCATCTTTTGTTCAACATTCAACATGAATAAACTCACAATCACTTATAATTGTTTGATCTCCACAACCAATAAGATTTGACTTTTGCATGTAACATGAAATAGTAAAAGTTAAATTAACTTGTACATAAATGACTTTTTTAACATTAATCAAACATACAATTCCAACGTCTTACCATGTAAGCTGCATCCTTGAGTTTGTTTTTCCCTTGAAGCTTGTTAATAACATTGAAAATTGTATTTCTAAATGAAATGTCACAAATCTCCAAAATGGTGAGGTTGTGACTTCTAGAAATCCCACAAGCACTTTAATAAAAGTTTGATAAGTATAAGGGTCACTATCATATTCAATATTTGAGATATTGAAACCATAAGGAACATCTACAATAACTAGAGAATAATCTCTTTTAGGTATGAATTTTGTGAAGACACAATCACTTGATATTATTTGATATTGGATAGTGTGGATCCCATTCCAAATGAAATGACTAAGACTCGGATCAAGTTCAACATTACAAAGACGTTTCTTTCTCATCCTTTCCATTTTATTTTTTTCAATAAATCTTCTAAAACTATCTGGTGCTACATTTGCATCATTCTTCATCTTTAATGAAATAAACAAATAGTTGTATAAGTTATAAAATAAAAATAATATACATATTAATAGAAATGAATGTATAAATCAAAATACCTTTTTAAATGCAAGATAAAAATATTTTAGCATTTATGTATAACTTGAATCTCGATAGTTGTATACAACATCATCCCAACTATCTTCATTCAACAATTTAACCATTTGTTCTTGTATTCTCATATAAACCTTGTGACTGAATAAATAAAGTAAAAAATATTAATATAGTGATATGTATAACAAATACTACTGACAACAATATATTATATTTAACAAAAACTTATAATCCAGAAATAAGTAAAAATAACAAACTTACATAGAAATTGCTCACACACTTCATCCAATGATAATTCTCGTGACTTCACACGAGTGAATATTATTTCGACAATTTTTTCATCCTTCACTCCTTGCATTGCTCTCCAAGTTGTGATGGTCATAACTTCTGGAAGGAGCTTCACTTCAGGACTTGATTTACTGCTGGTACATATTAATGGTTTAGACTTTTTGACCTTCCGGATTTTATGCCAATGTTCTCCCACATCTAAAAAATCTCATTAATAGATTCTCATATCTCTTGAGTTCTAAATTCCAATTGGAAAATGTTATCCATATGTCTGAATATTTCGAAATTTGCTTTGCCACATTTTGAATTGATTTTTTCCTCAATTTGATAACCTATTTTCATACAAAGTTCCTTTCGAAAAGTTAGATCAACCTTTGCCTTATCCCCACCACATTTTTCTTCAAATTAGTTATGAATAAATCTAACCCTTTTGGATGAAAGTCATAAACATCATATACTCATTATCTGTATTAGGATCACATGCCAATAACTTTGCTTCTATATCTATTAAACCAACATACGTGGTACATTTCATTGTTTCAAAACGCAGGTTATTGGGATATTCCTCCATCAATTGTCTTTGAGCTTCTACAGAATGGTTCCCCTCAAGTACATAATATTTGTATTCAAAACATTTTGACTTGTCAAATGTTTCTTTGTTGGGAACCTGAATTGGATCAACAAGAAGCACATAATCAACCATATGCGCGTATGGATTGTACCTCATCAATGTTTTCAAGTTGTGAACATGCAAGTGACATGGCTTTCTAATTTGATATTTAAATTGTCCATTTGCTGGCTTTTAGATTTGATTGACATTAAGTTGAAATGACCGACGACCCTAAATTAAATTTTTCTTCATCAAGCGATGTTGAATGACATTTTGTTTTGTTTTAATAATGCCATCCTCTAAATCAACTCCTGGTGTAATGATTTCCCTGCTTCTTTTTGGGTTTTCACTAGGATCTTCACTGTTGTCCATGATTTTTTCAAAATGAGAAAATTTTGATTTCTTCCTCCTCTTGGTTATCATATTTTCTTCAACAGAAGAAATTTTCTCATCATCAACTAGAAGGGAGACAATCTTGGGAATTTTGGATTTTTCTCTTTTATGGCTCTTCTCCTTTCTAACATTAGCTCTAATATGATCCTCAGCAATGACAACATATTTTTCATCTTCATCTTAACTTCAACTTACTCCTCTTCAAAAGTAACATGTCTAACATTACTAGATTGATTCATTATAGGAATTATTTTTTGATCCCATTTATATAGTCTTGTAGCATCATGAAATAATTTTTTCTTCTTCTTTCCCATATCTTCTTCTGACTGTTCATAGAAAATACTGACAACATTCATAATATATTGCTCTATAAAATAGATTCGCCCCAACATAATTGAAAGCCCCTCAGTAAAATTCTGTAAAAAAAATATAATATGTCAATAATAACTAAGTTATTAAAAATATAATGATACAGTTAGAATAACACAAAACAAATAAATAAAAATAAAAATACTTACGATCTTTTGTGCAATATCATTTACGATTTGTTTACATATCCTTATAGAATCTTCCACCGTGTTATACATCACCAATAAAAAATGTGATCTAATATTATCATGTGACTTGGGTGTTTTTGTAAGTACATAAACATTTTCAATATTCGGCCTCATATATAGTTCTATTACTTTTCCCATCACCTCATAACTTCCACCATAAAAAATCTTACTAGCATATAGATATACTTGTAGATCTTCTTCGCCTTCTCTATATTTCACATACCACGCATAGTTTGAACGCTTCACTTCTTGTGATTTCTTCCAGTGTGAAACCAATTTCTTTTCCTTTGCGGAGCCATCTCCTACATTTGTAGTAATTAACTCAGGTTGGGTTCATTCAACAATATTTTTTGAGGGCCCACCTCCATCTCTAGCTGATGCAATTGTTGTATTTGGTCCATAAATATTCCTTGATGTCAATTTCCTGCAAATATATATATATATATATATATAAATAAATTACAAAAAAACCAATATCTTACGTATTAAAAAAAAAAAAAAACCATTCCTTCAATTTTTTATTTTTATTTTTTTTATTTTATACATTTTCCCCTCACCCCCCTGCCTGCATGTGCCTTGGGAGATTTAGCTCAGCCTGGTGTGCTAAACCATGGGCATGCCTGGCACGCCCATTGTGCTGCGGGTGGGCGCACCTTCCCAAGGCACAAGACACACGATTGAGACTGGCATCATGTGATTCTTGTAGTGCTACGGGTGGGTATGCCCATAGTCGGGCACTGTGTGCCTTGGGAGGACACTCGGATGTGGGCGTGCTCACCCGCAGCACAACGACACGCACATGAGCGTGATGCTACGATGTGAGTGGTTTCACCCATAGCCAGAAAACGTGATGTGGGCGAGCCTTCCCATAACACAGTGGCATGCACATGGGCATGCTGCTGTGTTGCGGGAGGGCACGCCCATAGCAGGGCATCCACCTACACTGACCCCTCTGGTAGGGCGGATGATTATAAGAATTACACATCTGGCTTCTGTTCCTGGGCAGGTGCGCCCTTCAGCCCCTCTGCCAGCCAGGGGGCTGGTAGGCATGCCCACCTAGGCTTAGAGGCTAGAGGGTCGATTTCGAGCTGACCTTTGAGCTTGGGCGGGCACACCCAACGAATCCTTGAAATGCAAGGGGGATGGTGTGGGTGGGTGTACCCAACATCACAGTGGGGTGGGAATCCCCACAACCAGGCACCTGACCACACCGCCCCCCTGTCAAGCAGGGGGGGCGGTGGGCATGCCCACCCATGCTTAGAGGCTAGAGGGTCGATTCTCAGAATCGACTGTTTGGCCTCTACGCCTGGGCGGGTGCCCCCATCGGACTCCTAGTAGGTAGGGGGATATTCTCATAATCCGCCCTTAGGAACTTCCACTGTGTCACGGGAAGGCATGCCCATGGTCGGGCCTGCCCCCTTGGCCCATGTGATTTTTTTTTTCAAATTTTTAGAAAATAAGATTAATTGAATTTATTTTTTGTCTAGTATTCTGGATGAAACTAACAATCCGGTTGAAACGTAACTGCTAGTAAACTTATGGGGGTTTAAAACATGCACTCAGTGGGATTTAAACTTGAGTCTACCTTGTTTTAACAATTTCCTAATTTTTGAAATAATAAATTAAGCTGCTACCCAAGACAAAAATAAATAAATTAGAAAACAATTGATATGTTGGCATGTAACAACTTATTTTTCTCAAATTCCTCGTTGAATGGTCGAAGTAGAAGGGAAATTAACCTTTGGAATGCGAGAATCTCTTGTTGACTCTGTTGTCGATGACAATGTAGCTGTTCCACAAAATCGCTCCAAGATTTTTAACGAAACCTCGAGAAATCTTGATGTGATGTGAAGAATATTGACAATGAAAGTTTTTATATAGCAGAAATTATGGAATTGTTTTAAAGCAGGGTGAATCATGTGGTATTAAAAATAAAAATTTAAAAAATTCAATATATAGTTAATATTTTGATGATACACTAATTTGTGTTACATGTGCGATAAAAACTATAATAAAAAAAATTCAATAATCCAGTAAATGTTATATAATTTAAGTAAAAGATTTAGTTTAATTTTGAAAGAATGTATTAAAAGAAAATTGTGTGGAAAATTTGAATCTTAGGGTAAAAATTTTCAAGAGAATATTTTAGTATAAGTTTTTCAAATAAATCGTAGAAGTAAATTTTGGAGGGACATACTTCAAACGAAATTTTTGGAGGGAAAATTTCGGTGAAAATTTTTAGAGGGAAACTTTGGAGGGAAAATTTCATTCTTTCAACTACATATTATCATTGGGAGAGAGTGTATTTGCATCATTCAACGTATTTTGTTTGAATTTCATGTATTCTTTTGATACTGAATTTTCTCTTTATGAAGCATCAATATCTTCGTCGCGTAACAACTCGATTCGTATTGATGTATATAACGAAAATTCTTTCATTATGAATAGAGAGTCAATTTTCCACTTAGTCCTAATCCTAAGGACTATGAGAGCAACAATGACCAAGGCTAAGATGAAGAATTTCAAATAAATAGAGAGTTAAATTTTCCACTTAGTCCTAATCCTATGGACTGTGAGACCAGTAGTGATGAAGGCCAGGATGAAGAATTTCCAATAAATCGAGAGTCACAATTTCCACTTAGTCCTAATCCGAAGGACTATGAGAGTAGTAGTGATGAAGGGCAGGATGAAGAATTTCTAGTAAATAGAGAGTCACTTTTTCCACTTAGTCCTAATCCTAAGGAATATGAGAGCGATAATGACGAGGAGAAATATGAGGAATTTTCAATGAATAAAGAGTCTCATTTTCCACTTAGTCCTAATCCTATAGACTATGAGAGAAGCAATAATGAAGGCCAAGATGGAGATTTTTCAGGAAATAAAGAGTCACATTTTCTACTTAGTCTTAATCCTATGGACTATGAGAGCAACAGTGACAAAGGCCAGGATGAAGAATTTCCAATAAATCAAGAGTCACAATTTCCACTTAGTCCTAATCCTAAGGACTATGAAATTAGTAGTGATGAAGGGTATGATGAAGATGATGAAGAATATCCTCCAAGTCAGTATTTCAAAAGAATAGATGATGGTAGTGAAAATTTTCATGTCGCTGAAGATGGTAATGAATATTTTTCAAACAATGATGGTGGTGAATTTCCTAATTGTGTTCAAAATGATCATAGGAAGGATAGTATTCCTCCTAATGATGATGAAAATGATTATACATAGGATGATGAAATGATGGAGATATTGCCAGCAAATATTGTATCTAGGAGTAGGAGTAGACCTTTTCATATGAATCCAAGATGTTCTATTTATACATGTGGTAGAGAAGAATATCTCACGAGAATAAGCTCTATCAGTGATCTCATTTCAAGTGGTTGTTGTAAAAATGGTTGCTTGAAACGTATGGATTTCAAGTTTTCTTTGGAGAAAAGGAAGAGACATTTGTCAATGAATAAAACCATGTAGAATTCATATTTAGTGGGGTGCATGCAATCTGCATTGAGAGGTTATGATTACCATATTGGGTCTTTATTTCTTTGTAGAAATGCTTTCAAAATGTTTCATTCAATTGGTAATTCATTTCTCAAGAATCCAAGAAAATTTGGAAAAAGGTCCTACATATTATTCAGAAGTACGTTATAAACGAGAGTTTGGGCCATTATAAAATACTGCAATTTCATGGATGCAAGACTTGTTTTCAAAACATGGAGAATGTTTTCCAAATAGAGATACAATACATATTCTAGATAATTTCTCAAGACGAGAAATCTAAAAATTATACAAAGAATATGCAGAAGGTGTTGAAGGAAATGGTATTTTTATTACATATCAATATTTAGTGAAAATATGGAGGAGAGAATTCAACAATGTTTCTATTCCTAAGAAGACAAGGATAGGGGTTTGTAGTACACATGCTTCTCTTAAATAAAAAGGGATAAATTTCAGGGAGCAGAACAAGGTAATCATTCATAACATTATTCTTTTAAATTGTATAGTGATCAACTATGGAAATGTGTTTATTAATAGGTTTCTTTTATGTTATGCGTATATTCCATTGTCAAATCACTTCAAGAGCATCACGAACAAAAAACAAGTGAAAGGAAAAGGTTGTACAAGCATCAAAATAAGTGTTATGATAATCCAAATAAATATTTGGGTTTAATAATTTATGTATGGACCAGAAGAAAACACTTCAACCACATTTTGTTCGCACACCCAAAAATTTACAAGAGGAAAATTTTATCCAGTTTCACTCAGTTGGATGTATGGTCTTCAATGGGAAAATTTCTCTAAGGGTTTACTTCATAGCTCCAAATATTCATAATCATGAAAATCTGACAATAACCATAATTCACGATGATTTCTCATTGGTCTGGTAATCTTCTTGAATTTATGTATCTACAATTGGACAACACTTGTCGTGAAAACATAAATCAAATTATTTTTGGATATCTAAACATGCTTTTTGAATTGAAAATTTTTCAGAAGGTAAAGGTTGGTTTCCTCCTTGTTGGGCACACTCACGACCATATTGATCAGATGTTCAGTCTTTTTTCAGTAACATTGAGGAGGAAGGATGTTGGGAGTTTTCCATCTTTAATTGAATGTATTAATAAATCATACATGCCAACGCCTATTTTTCATGTTAGTTGTATAGGCAATCCCTTCTGCGGGCATAAGCGATCTTTGTAGTCCTAAAGGAAGGATCTAGCAACAAACCAGACAAATATGTGTAAAATTTCCTAGATTATATCATAAATTACAAAGTAACATAGATGGCCTACCTAACTCTGATGTTGACGCTCATTGGTGTCGTTTCCCGATATTCTCACTTCAAAGTCAAACCCTATCAACGTGATTGCGGGTGAATACCTACAAGGAAGATCAAACATAGACGAAAAAATCATACATAACATAATTCATTCTAACGTAAACTATATGATAGATCAGAGAGTATCACACTAAATGGGTAATGATTTACACATTTATGGGAAGCAAACACATAATGTATAATTAATAGAAAGTAAGGGAAGCATACAACCACTTAAGCTCTGATGTTGGAAGCCTCCTTTATATGAGTTTCCAAGTCATATCCAAGACCTTGAAGTACTCCTTTCTCCTTCACAAAATGTCAACATTTAGGCAGAACTGAGTGCAAGGATGGAAACCAACATTGATCAACCAACAAAGATCCACTAGCAAGGAAAGTAGGGAATTAATTTATAGGGAAGGAGAGGGAGTTAGGGATCCAAACAAGGGTGAAGAATGTCCACATCTTAAGGGGAATATCCCTAATAGTAGGATCAAAGAATTGAAATGGGAGATCTTGACCCAATCCTTATTCACCTGTAGCCAACTCTCCATTCTTGAGGCTTCTAGTAAGATAAGCTTCTCCTCCATTTTTGGAGAAACTTCCTAAAGAGGATCAACACGCTTTTTCACTTAAATTACCGCACTGTTAGCACTAGAAAAAAATGATGGTGAAGGTGACAAGCGTGAGGCATAAGTCATGAGGGCCACACTGGGCCTGCAAATAGGGTTTTTGGCAAGATTTTCCATAATTTCTTCAAGGAATTTTTTCTTTTGTTCTTCAAGGATGCTTTGATCATGTTTTCACGGTGAACACATTAACCACTTTGATCACTTTTCGACATTTGGAGAAAATTTTGATAACTCGGGGCATGAGATTGGGAGTGCGACAAAATATTTTATAACAGATTCCCCCTAAAGCATGAATGCAAAATGAGAAGTGATGGTTGAAATGATTTACAAGTCAAGGCAAGGACTTAGGAAACCACCGTTAGGAGACCTGCAAATAAAACATAGTACAATACATATGACATATTTGATGTAAGTATACCCAATAATACATATCTGAATAGGCATCTGACAATACATGAACCCATGGAATGGACATAACCATCCGACTAGAAAGGATCATGTGCATGGATCCACGACATGAGCATAGCCATCCAACTGAAAAGGATCATGAATATATGAAGACATGAATCCACGACATGGGCATAACCAACCGAATAGAAAGGATCATGTGAAAAATCATTAATAACTCCACACAACCTGTATTTATCAAAGGTAACTCATGGTATTTTCCTCTATCCCGACCCATCCAAAGTATCAATATAACCATGTGAATAGATGTATTGAAGTCGAAAATGGTAAAAACTGCCTGATTATAGGACAAATTCTCAGAAATATTTTTATATTTTGGGAGTTTGAAAAGAGCTAAAACTTCTGGAGGAACGAGTGGTATAAAGGGTAGCGACTGGTTCCAGTCATGGTGGAACTGCTCAAAACACGTAAAGGTCAAGAGGCTGGCTAATAATACCATTCATCGTAGTGGTTCCACAGGCAAGGGTAAAACAACGAAGTGAAAGCATATGATCGACCAACCAGAGAGGTGTATAGGAATGGTTTCATTTTTTACACAAGCTTGAAACATGGGAAACTATGCTTGAGAACCCTTGAAGATGGTTTCATTTTTACACAAGCTTGAAACATGGGAAACTATGCTTGAAATTGGTTTCATTTTTACACAAGCTTTAAAAACATGGAAAAACTATGCTTGAGAGTGGTTTCATTTTTACACAAGCTTGAAATGGAGACAAACTATGCTTGAGAGTTGTTTCATTTTTACACAAGCTTGAAACAAAGACAAATTATTCTTGGAATAAGTTTGCATGCCCCCAACATAATGACTCAATTCGAGGTACATGCCCCCCAAAGCTTCATTTCATTCACCTAAGTAGACTACTAGTTACTAACAGGTGGATGGAATGAAGGTTCATTTATGAGATCAAGTGAAAGACTCGACTGGGGATTTACGAGATCTAATCAAAGACACGAACTGAAAGGAGTTTTGTTTCATTTTTTAACGAACTTGACAGAGTAAAAGAAATATTCTCATATGGACCTATTTCATTTTTTAACAAGGTAGACATAGTAAAATAAATATCCTCATGACACCTTGTTTTATTTTTTAACGAGTTTAACACAAGACAAGGAACTTTGCTCTAGCGACCTTGTTTCATTTTTTAACGAGCTTGATAGAAGAAAAGGATCTTTGCTTTGACAACCTTGTATCATTTTTTTTGGAGCCTAACACAAGACAATGAAATCTGCTCCAAGAGACCTTGTTTCATTTTTTAAGGAGCTCGACACAAGAAAAGGAACTCTGCTCCAACCCCTTGTTTCATTTTTTAGCGAGATTGACACAAGGCAAATAAATTTTCTATGGTACCTTGATTTATTTTTTAAGGAGCTCGAAACAGGAAATTTTCTCTGAAGACTTGCTCATGGACCATAATAGGTTATGGCTTCCAAGAGGTTCTTATCATACAGGAGAAAAACACTCTGGAAATCAAGGTCCAATGCCCCTAGTACATGACACACTGTATCACTGACTAGATCATTAGCAGACGCGAGCATGGAATAGGTTGCCACATAATTAACATGTGGCAGGGAATATACCACTGGCGTGTAGGGAATGTTTAGGGGTGATGATTGATTTAGATTCAAGTTAGGACCAATGAATGAAAGCTGATCAATGGTCACAATTCTTCCTTCATGTGGGAAACACATCACATGAAAGAGAGAAGAGACAAGAGCTCCCATGACATAAACATAGTCATGGCCAAGGAGTAAATTGAAGTTCAAAGGGCCTTGGACAACCATCACATTGACATAGACGATTTTTCCTCCCAAAATAATGGCAACTTAGGAAGGATCCCTAATGGTTGACTAGTTCCTCTGTTAAACGCCAACAAATTCTAGGTAATAGGCACAAGCTGAGGAGAACCTAAAGATTTCCAAGTATATGAGGACAAAATACTGATAGATACAACTCCATATACGAATTTTCTAGGTATTACCACATTATAAGCTTGTACTGTGATCTAAAAAGGAACTTAGGAAGGAAGACGGTATCCTACCAGTCGACTCCAATTAAAGGAAGTGACGATACTACTTGGAGGGGGTGCTGTGGGAGTGGGAGAACTTCCCCCTTGTGTTACGGTAATGTGAGGATCACCCTCCTATACTATGGGAATGGGAGGATTTCCCTCCAATTCATGGGAATCTGAAGAAACAAAAATAACATGAGTGGTATGAGGTTCAATCTCTATGGGAAAAGCACGATCAACTAAAGGTGAAATCAGGTAAACTATTTTCTCAACCAATGGTCGATTGGGAGGACTTGTGGGGTTCACTTTTGGAGAGAGTGGGATTGACCAAAGATTAGTTCTGGTCAATAGTTTGATCAACTAGTGGAGGATCAGGGGAAAGATTCTGGTAACCAGCCAGAAGTCACGGTTGAGAGCTGTAAGGTTATCCAAGACTTTGGAGGCTTTGTCCATATAAGGAAAAAGGTGAATGGGATGGTTCCCTTCACATAACCTATAGGGAAATTTTACTTTACCCTTTTTCCCATGAATTTCACCAACACTAGCTGAGGATTTATCACCAGTGTGATCTCCAGAGACCAATGACAAAGGATGATGTGAGCCGGTGGACCACACTTCTAAAACCTTGGGAATACCAGGGCAATCTCGAAGAATGTGTTCACCCTTACATAACTTGCAAGGGAATTTGACTTTGTGGGGCTGATTGGATGGTTTATCCACATTATTTGAATAAAAAACAATGTTTTCTTGGTTGGCCCTTTGCTTTTTTTGCTTATTCTTCTTCATCCTCTTCTTCTTCTTCTTCTTCTTCTTAGCCTCCTAGCTACTAGAATCAAGAATTTCACCAGGAGAAGAGGAATAATGAGGGGAAGAAAAAATGGGTGAACAATGAAAAGGGTCAACTTAGGTTCAACATGTGGTTAAAATTGTTATGGTGGAGGTGAAATTGGTTGAGAATTAGTTTGGATGTTCATAACCATGGGGGTTGAAAATAACCAAACTGGTAAACTAATGGTAAATACCGGAAGGGACAACGTTTCCATATAAGGAGAGCCAATATCTCCAAAATAAAAAAATGACCAAGATTCCCATCTGAGGTGTTTCCTTGATTGGTAAAATTAGGAACTGTTTCCATTAGTCTCAACCTAAGATCCACTAAGGAGTTGTTTCTTGGATAGGATGTTATTCCGTGGCCGATTAATTTTTTAAATTAACAAAAACTAAATAAAAAAGGGGTAAGCTAGGCATAAAGGACTACCAACCAACCATGAACTATGATATACACCTTGGAAAACCAAGAATCAATTTATAACGAAAATTCTTCCCGAATGTTATGTTCGGTGTATCACAGTTTACAAGGAGGTCGACTCAGTTACCTATGGATGGATCAAAACCTAGTGGGCAATCCCCAAATATACCTTATGATATGTGGGAGTGCAGTTCATAGTATGTTGTCTAATGTGTAACCATTCGATGAGAGCCTTCCCTTATACTTACCATGCATGGAGCACCTCTGATATACCTGAAAGTATTGGAGAATAGTAATCTACACTTCCATACATGGAATGAGATATCACCCCCGAGATACAATGCGGGAAAATAATGATAGCTCCTACGTTTAACGACGCCAAAACAAGTCTCTAGCCTAGACCTCTAGATGTTTTATTAAATGTTCCAAATGCTCCTTATGTTATTTGAGATCAATTTTAAGTTAATTTTGAAATATGTTTCAATTTTGAGGCTCAAAATCGATGTCACCTGAACATACCTATAATGAAACTAACTCTTTCCATTTCGATGAAAGCTATCTAGCATAGGGAATAAGTGAAAAAAATTGATGCAAAAATCAAGTATGCAGCAGGCAAGAGCTTCCTAACTAGATCTTTCACTTTCACAGTTCCAATGCAATTGAAAGCATTAAAAGATGTCAAACCATGCAATGTAATATATGCACGATTCCCCTAAAAACTATGCAAATGTAATATATGCACAATTTCCTTTTTCTTTTTGCTGAATGAGAATTCACTCAATGAAATTTTCAGTTTTCTTTCACTAAACAATGTAATCTATGTTCAATGACTAATCTCAAAATGAATTTTCAATGCAATGTGATCTAATGCACTTTACAAAAAGTAAAATTTGAGATGAAAACTATATGAATGCAAAATCGATTTATTTTATGGTCTCAAAAGAACTAATATTTCTCAATCAATCAACAGATCAATATTCCTTCTAAACACATAAGTAGTAAACAATAATTTTAATTGACTCAAACAATCAAAGACTCAACCAAAATTCATTTTCACTACTTTAATTATGGGATGGAATTTTACACACCACAGAGAAACTAACACCAAACATACAAAATTTGATGCACATAGCGCAGAAGATGACTCAAGAGATCAGGACACACTAGGCCTTTAGGTATAAACCTTAAAAATTGTCAAATTCAAATACTAGCGCGGGAAGACAATTATAACCAAAGGTTCAAGCACGACTATTTCTGGCAAAAGTAGCGTTGATAGTGAGACTATTTCTGGTAAAATACATGTTGAGAGAGAAATGCTTAGGTTAAACAAGCAAAGTTTGAGCAAAAGCATAAACTAGATACCCTAAAACACAGACTACTCAGAGTACAAACTCAAAAGCAATCAACATGGAGGATCATTTAAAGGATTACCAAATTAAGGAAAAATACCAAATGCAAAAGGAGGGTTGAAAGGGCTATAGGCTCCCTAGTGGAGTCACCATTTTGCTGTATAGACTGTTAGGGTCCTATAAAAATAGGATTCATAATTTTTGAATTGACTTTTATGGTCTTGTAAATATGTACATACCTTGCTTTATGCAAGTTGTTTTCCCATATTTGAAAATAATAAAAAAGTGAAAAGAGGGTAAAGTCCTAAAATAAAGATCAAAGGACTTAGAAAAGAGTAGACCCCAAAAGAAAAAGAGATAAAATAAGACGTGAAAGTGAGCAAGTCAAAATTCCACTACTATTAATTTTTGCTGCAACAATAATGATTATGTGCAGATTGTTCAAAATGCCATAATCCATGATCAATTAAAAAGCTTAATCTTAACTTTTCATGCTTTAAATTTCATGTTTTGGAAAGAGAATAAATATATGCCAAACAATTTAAACTTGGCAAATCAGTAGATAATTAGAGAATAAATGAGGAGCTCAACAATTTAATCTGAGCCCTTGGATGAAATAAGGTTATAATTAGATAGATTTATTGCTTTGAAAGAAAAAATGGATTTAGGGTTGCAAGCTTAAATGCACCCATGAAAATGAAGTAAAAAATGTTAGAATAATGATGGGTAGGTAGAAAGCAGTTGTGCAAGACATGTAATAAAGCACCATCATGCAAAAATTTACTAATTTCCCCTCCCACACAATGATCCAGTATTGTAAACCTTCAGTTAAAGAGGCCCATAGCATTTCTATGACTTTTGTTGAGACCGGACCCAAGGCTTGATGACCAATTGGTTAAAAATATTGGATTCCCTACATAAAACCCATTTCAGCAGCATATTCACCCTTTTCCAAAACTATGATCCCTTTTCCTAAATAAAATACATATTTTCTTAGAAAAGTAAAAACCCCTTGATTAATTTCATTTTCATTCAAAAAACACTTAAAAAACCCACAAAATGCATTTTATCCTAAGTTCACGTGTAAAAAATCAAAATAGGACAAAATTATGCTTAATTGCCTATTTTACACTTTACTTGGTTTAAATACTATGTATTTTAATTCATTTAATTCATTAATTCCCATTTTATATTAATTTCTAACCTATATTATTAAATCCCTTATATAAAACCCCTCCCGTATTTTATTAATTTCTTTATATGTAAATATCCCCAAAAACCCACTTATTTAAAGTTTAAACCTATGTTTATTTATTCCACATGCTAAATTAAAACCCTCGCTCTTTTCCCATAGGTTTAAACATATTTATGATTTAATTCTACCCCCTATGGTTTTAAAACACGCATAAACGTTTTATTAACCATATAATATATATACTTCCAATCAAATAAGGCAATGTTTGTTTGTTATAAATATACATTTGCAATGTTAAATACCATACCCGCGCCATTGGTTATTAACATACATTAAATGTTTTATTTTTAACATTATAACATTACCCCCACCAATCAAAATAATATAAGGTTTCTACATTATAAATATACATTTGTAATGTTTAAATTTACCCCACCGCATAACAAACCTTGGACCCCACCTCTTACCACCGAGCAACTTTCCCATCAAATCGCAGCCGTTCGCCTGGGCACTCCTAGATCCGACAATCACTTGGCCATATCGCAAATTAAATTGTGCGAAATAACACATTTAAAACCATGCGAAATAGGTGGTTTTACCTTTTTCTCCCCCCTCCACGCGGCCGAGCCCTATTGGATCGGATCCGATTCAACGAAAACCATTTACCACTTATTTCCTGCGCGATAACCGCCTACGGTTTTCGCCTTTGAAAACCCAAAACCACTATCTGTCCGACATGACTGCCATTTAATGCAAGCTAGTCTAAACCTAAAACACTCAATAAAACTCCTAAAATGTGCCATGAAGCCCTTTTCATGTGCCATTTGACTGTATTCATACTTTAGATTAAGAAGAACAAAGCCTGTGCATTATTTTAAAGCCCAGAACCTGCAAAAATCTCGCTTTTACTGTTAAAGACTGTTGGACTCAGATTGCTTCCAGAAACCACTAGAAACTTATTTTGACACCTTAGAAACTGTTACAAAGACCAATACCTGCACAAACAGGTATTTTCCGAGAAAAACAAGCCCGTTATCATTCTAAAAAGATTTTTCTAAGAGAATTGAGTACAGTAAAAGCTTATTTGCCCAAAGAAAGCTTCTACTTGCCCGAAAAGAGCTAAACCCGTGTCAAAATTTGATTAAAAACCTCTGTTTTAAATACTATATTCAGTTTTAAAGGAAAAATCGAATTGATTTTAGCCTTTTCAGACTTTAAAAGACTCCAATATTTCCCAGAAATCCTTTGCAGGTAACCCCAACCCTCTATGCGCAATTTAATCATTTTTCGATCTAGAATTATCCAAAAAACAGATAAAATCCTTGTTTTATCGTCTCATAAACCTGTGAAAGTCTGAAAAATAGTTGAAAAACAAAATTGAAGGTTGAAATCCCAAGAAAGAACCAAGTTGTGCTTATTTTATCTAAAGAACCTCTGTCAAAATCAAAAAGAATTTCTGTAAACCATTTAATCTTACATAAAGACTCCAGAAAGCCTAAAAATAGAGTTTCAGTTATCCAGTAAGCCTAAAAATATCAAAATCAAATCCAACTATGTCCTCCAAGACTGCAATCATTGTAAATCCTCTACAACCTCCTGTTGTACACATTGAACACACACCTTTAGCATATGTAGACTATAAGATAGCAGATCCAGTTGTTGAATTTAATCTGTTAGACCTCCATTGTTGGAGTTATGAAAAGCCCTCAAATCAGGTTGAAGAAGTTCAAATTTGGGAATCAAACCTACCTAAATATGTTGTTCCAGTCACTCATCAATGCCCATAGGTTATTAGGTTGTGTCAGAGATATTATTCACCTGAACATAGAGCAATGATGATTGAAAAAAAAGAGAAACTGTTTACAATTACTGTTGAGTCCATAAATCAGATGTTACAACTCAAACGTGATCCCAAAGTAGTTCCTTTGTCAATAGAAGCACTAACAAAGTTGTACATTGGTCTTGATTTTCCAAAAAGGTTTTAGATTTTTCAAGTGTTCATGCCATTACATGTTGAAATTCCACAAATGAACCCTCCTTATTCTACTTCAAAATTTCTAGAAGGGTCTAGGCATGTCATTTCCATGTTGTCATTTATCCTAGGATACTTTACAGATGAACATATTGATGCCATCCTAGGGTTTCTATCTACTTTTGCACCAGGACAACCTCCCTCTATAATTTTCAATTATGCTGAGTATATAGCTGACAATATCCATGATTAGCTAGTCAAATTGCCAACTAAAGGAGTATTTTGGTATACATCCTTCCTTTTACATATGTTCTTGTATTTTCAAGCAAACAAGTTCCCTATAACCTTCCAGAAGCTTGATATAATAGAAAATTCACTTTCAGCCATCTTTTGTACTTCAATGATCAAAAAAGAGTCCTTAGAATTCACTTATGCGGAGTTTACATATAATTTTGTCCACCCATTGATAAATATGTTGACAAATACAGAAAAACCAAGAATCAGTGATGAAATGAAGAAAGTTCTACAACTATCAAAGCACACTAGAACTGGTGATTGGTAATTATATGAGAAACATACATAAAATAGAGTTTTTGGGTTTAATCTGTTACCCTACAAACTACCTAAATATGTACCAATGAGAGTCTTTGCCTTGGAGTATATCAGGAAAATCTTAAATTATGATTCTATCAACTTCCTAGCAACCAAGAAAAAGACCCAATTTAAGTTGAAGAATCAAGTGGGGCCATTTTTTTGTAATCACTTAGATGTAGGACAAGAAGCAACAAAACAATTACTTGAGTAAAAAATTGAAGAAAGTTTCTCATGGAACTATGATCGATAAGGAATACTAAGAAAAATGAGGGTTAAGTGTAAACTAACACCCTATATTCATGAGAAAAAACTAGAGATTGAACAGTATGTTAATCAAATTGAGTGGCTAGAAAAAACTTTGATAGATGCAGTTAAAAAGGGTGATACTAGTCACACCATGCAAACTACAAATCAAGGAGAAAAAGCTACTAAGAGAGTTAGAGAAGAAGGAACATACACTGCTGAGACAACAACTGAAACAAGGTTTAAAATTAGATACAATAAAAAGCCGAAAGTCAATTCAACTGATAAAGGAAAAGTGACCATAGAAGTAGAAGACACAGATGTACAAGTGACAAATAAGGATGCTGCTACAGTCAATACAAATGAGCCAGCAACAAAGTTATTAAATGAAGGACAGCTTGATAATTACAACACTCAGGTCATAGAGAAACAGTTGAATTTGGAGACATCTTCCTCATAGACAACATAAGAAAAAGATCTTGATATCAGGGAAAAATATAAGCAGATTAAGACAAAAAATGAAGAAATCAAGAATAAGATATATTCTCAGTATTTGAAGAAAACACCAGGCATCCAAAACAGACTTTTATCAGCTTTTAATTACTCAAACAAAATGTTGATTATGTCAGTGCTACAACCAACATTCAAGACTCCTAAGACAGTTGCAGACTACAAGAAACTTGATCTTGAAGTGCTAACATAAATCATTCATGCACTAGATCAAATTGAATTTCATAGGAAAAGTTCAGAGATGTTATATTCTACCATAACTACCAAGGCTATGAGTGTCAACAAACTTCAGAATACAATCATAAACATGAAAGATCAAATGAAGGTTGACAAGGCCTCACCATATGCTAAAGATCTTAGAATTAAGTCTTTAGAAGAGTTGGTTATCCAAGTAGGATATGATCCTGTAAATGTTAAAGCTGTAGAACAGTTAGTAAAGAAAAGAATGAGGATATTGCAGCATTAAGGAAACAACTCAAGCTTCCACCAATTGAACATCCACAGGCCAGAGAAATTGTACAAGAGCAAAGTCAGAAGGATGATATGATGAATTTAATTCTACAATTAACAGGATAGATAAAGGAGATGGAGATGCGAATGGACAAGCTGGTCCATGAAAGAGAAACTACAAAAACACAGGAAAATCCTATAGTAATTCCCATGGTTTACAGTCAAAACCGAAAATTAAGGTAGTAAGGTAGTTTTGACAGAGTTTAAAGAGTATCAGAGTGAAAGAGTATAAGATAAAGAGATAATATTTCAAAATATATTTGAAATATCTTTTCCAGCAAAGAGGACACCAAGGCAGCCAAATGCACTTTATCCACAAACAATTTTCTATTTTATTTGGATAAATATGACAACTTGCTGATTTGTTAAACAGCTGCCATTATTTTGCTGTAAAAATATTTTATTTTTCCTTAAATAATTCCTAGAAGCATTCTAGGATATTTTGTAAACAATTTTGCATAAATACTTCACTCTTTGAAGTAATATTGTGCAATAAATTGCTGAAGATTTCTATAGTCATTTTTTTGTACTTGAAGGATTTTTTTTGGAAGTTCGAGTAGCAGACTGGATCAAATTATCTAGCATCATATTTCAGGATTCATGTGATGAGCCATTGAAGTGAAATACTTTCTAATTGTCATTGTTTATCTTCTCATGTTTTCATGCATCCATTATGAATTCTAAATTTGAATGAATAAACAAGAGTATTATTTCAAGATTTGTTAAAGCACACTATCTTTACTGTTTATCATTTCTATGTTTTCTACTGATTTCCAGAGTAGGGAACCCTTAATTTCTCCCTCTTTCGATTGACCTCCGTCTACTCCTTCCTTATCCGGATCAAAGAATCCTTCATTTCTCTTTATCCCGATCATACCACTTCACCAAATCAACCTTCCAAGATCTTCAAAGACTTATCTATCTTGCCCTGAAAACATTTTAATTTTTGACCTTGATCTTAGTTCTGTTTGCTTGACTTTTGACTCCTTAGCCTAATGGACAAACAGATCTCCCATTATCCATCTCATTAAGTGATTTTTCCCACCAAACCAAACCAAACCAATTTGTACATCATAACTAGCCTAATATCAGATAATTAAAAAAAAAAAAAATCTTAAAGAGAGAGCCCTCTCTGAACCCTAGGAAGGCTAGATCCTAGAGTTTAAAAGTAGGTCTGTGGTTACCTCTAGTGTTCTTAGACTTTAAATCAAAATCTCACAACTTAGGAATTATTAGAGTGATAACATACTGGCGACCATACTGGGGAACTAACCAATTATTAGTCTTGAAATAGGTCTTAAGGAAATCTTTTTCATTATCTTTCTACCTTTAAGACTGTTTTATAAGTTGTGAGTATAATTTTATAAAAAACTGTAATTCTGGCTTCTAGAAAATTTTACTATACCAGGTCTAACCCAGATCCTAAACCTGCTGTTATAGTAGACAATCCGGACAGAATTGGAAAAAAGAATAAACTAGTAGAAGATTTAGATGCAAAAGTTTCTTTAGTTAAAGTCAATTCATTACCAAAAGGGTTAGTGAGTTTACAAGACATAGTGTTTGACCTGAAATTTGAACATTATTTGTGTAGAAGGAAATCACAAAACTAACATAAAGAGTGTTACTATAGACCCAGTTTTTATTTCATTTCTTGAAACAAAACAAAAAAATATTTCAGCAAATTCTGAATCAAAGATATTCAAAGCTCATGATAAACTTGAAGAGATAAATGCTACTATTCTTAAGGAAATAAATGAAGCTATTGAATTAGCTGAATTATTAACACACATCTAAACCTTCTATTTCTCATTTAGATACCACTACATCATCTATAATTTCTACCACATTCCAACCTATAGATCCATTTATCCCTAGACAACCCTTACAACCTAGAATACTATTTCCATATTCTCCCATATCAGCTTCATCCATTAGTTTATCTTCTGCAAATTTTAACTCATCATTCTCATTTCCAAGTAGTTCTTCATATATTCCAGTTTCATTTTCTAGCACCCCAACTTTATCTTTTAATCCATCCACCACTTTTTCTAGTTCACTATATTATATTCCAGTTTCATCAGTTACTTTATTAACTACTTCTGCTAGTACTTCCATTTCAGCCCCAGGCACTTCCAATCCACCTCCTAGCCAAGCCAAAATTCAAGCTATGGCTGCTAGGTATGCCCCCCTAGTTCTTCCAACACAGTTACATGACATGCCTCAGGATTACCAAAGTAAGATACCCCAATTTGATGCTACTACTTAGTACACTGCCCAGTTACAACACCTTAATAAAATGACATATTACTTTGAGCTTCATGAAATAGATAATTCTGATGTACAAATGAGACTCTTTGCACAAACATTAACAGGGGAAGTTAAGAAATTTTTTAAAGGTTTAAATCCTGGTAGTATACCTGATTTAGCTGTCTTTCATAGAATATTTTTAAATAAATGGGAAAAGAAGAAAAATCCACTCCAAATATTATTTGAAATTGATTCCATGAGAAGAGCTCCTAATGAAACAATCCAAGAATATTTCACTAGATACAATAGTGTTTACAATTCAATCCCAACCAATCTCAAACCCACTCCTGATTCTATCCTAGTCAACTTCCCTAATGGATTTGACACAGACATGGCTTATCAGCTGAGGGAGAGAAATGTTCAAACATTAGAAAGAATGCAAACATATGCTGTTAGTGTAGAAGTAAATATTTTAGCTAGAAAGGCTAGATTGAGGAATGAGAGGAGAGAAACCATAAAAGAAAAAATATCTAGTTCAGATGGAAAAATAGATCAATTAGCTAAGACTTTAGAGACAATGATGGATAGATTAGACAACATAGAAAGAAGACCTCAATGGGATAATAAAAAACAAATCAGAAATCCCAATTTTAGGAAAAATACAAATTCAGGAAAATCAAAAGAATCAGTTCCAAATCAGACAATAAGATCCCCATTCAGGAGAACTATGCTGAAAGTTCTCAAAACAATGTAGATGATGAAGTCACCATAAATCTAATGGGTATAAATGAAGATAACACTATCTTCCTCACTCAGGAAGACCAAGAGTTATTTGAAATGCAACAACTTCAATTAGATTCAGGTGAATCATTTGACTACAAACAATGTTATGATTTTGCCATAAACGAAGTACATAAGCAATATAACCTTAGAAGTAAGAAAAACACTGAAACTTCTACTAAGAAATCTGCACAAACTGAAAATAAGAAAACAATAGAAGCGCCAACAACAAAAGTTCTGCAAATTTTCCCTAGGGAAAATAAGAAAAACTCTAATTCATCCCACAAAGTTTCCAGCGCCAAAATTTCACCAAGTCCTAAGATTGTTGACATAACAGATGCAGTTGATCAAACAATAAAATATTCACAAAAAATTTATGCTGTTAAAACAACTAATTCTGTTAAAACATCAAACTTAGAGTCCAAAACATCCACGGCTGATCCAAAATCAGCAGATCCAAAAGCTGCCATTGCAGAAACAACTTCTGACAATTCAAAATATGAAAAAACATCTACTACCTCTCAAACCATTCCTAAAAAGAAAACTAGGAGCAGTAAGACACAAGAAACTCAAACATAAAATAAAAACATAACTGTAGAAAAAAAAAGATAAACCCATTCAAACTACAGTTGCTAAGGAAGAGGTAATTCAAACAAGTAAATCACAACCTTCATTCAATATACAAACTAAAATTTCAAAGTTAAAAATACCAGTTCCTTTGACAGAATTGGTAAAACATGATTTGTATAAAACAACTATCACAGAAAAATCAAACATGAATGATGGAGAAGACTCTGTAAACTTGAATGATGATCAACAAGAGTTGATTTTTGGCCCTGATGTGAATGGAAAGCATCAAGATGGAGCAGTTCCTCCATTTTACATTAGTTTAACTGTACATGACCAAATTTTACATAATGCAATGTTAGATTAAGGAGCTTCACACAATCTAATGCCCAAAGCAATAATGTAAACCTTGAACTTAGACATTACAAGGCCTTATAAAGATTTATTTTCATTTGATTCAAGCAAAGTAAAATGTCTAGGTTTAATTAAAGATTTGTGTGTTACGTTAGTTCAATATCCAGGTAAAAGTATACTCATGGAAATTGTAGTAGCTGATATCCCACCCAAATATGGAATGTTATTATCTCGCTCATGGTGAGAAAAATTACAGGGATCTCTACAATTGGACATGTCATATGCTACTATATCAGTTTTTGGTCAACCAAAGAAACTCTATAGGGAAACATTGATGAAATATATGGTAAGTAGTGCAGCAAGATCAATAAATTACCCAATTTATGCTACACCTACTGACCTATATTCCTTCATCTTATGTAACTTTGAAATTGATAATGAAATCAAAACTGAACTAAAAGACAAAAAGAAAACACAAAACAATGACAATATCTTTCACGAATCTTTATAGCATTTAGATTTTGATGGCTCAGTAAACAAACTAGGAGCAGGAGCAGGAGTTTGGATAAATAATATTGAAAAGAATCATGCAGAAGGCCATGCTTTTAGATTGAATTTTAAATGTACCAACAACATGGTTGAGTATGAAGCCCTCATTTTAGGACTCCAGATTATCAGAAACTTAGGAGGTAAAAGAATATAGATAATGGGAGACTCAGAGTTGATTATTAAATAGATAAAAGGAGAATATTCTGTTTATAATCCTAGATTAGGCCAATATAGAGAAACTGTATTAGATTTGATTGATGATTTGTTGGAATGCAATTTTTCTGCAATACATAGAAAGCAAAATTTACAAGCGCACTCTTTAGCAACTTTTGCTAGTACTTGTAATTTATCTTTCCAGCCCAATCATAAGTATACTACAGAAGTAAAACACAGAACAATAATTCCAGATAACCTCAAATATTGGCAAATTTTCTCACAAGACCAACAAATTTACCATTTTATGAATAATGAAGGTGAATTTCACAATTTTAAAATAGATACTGATTGTACATTAGATCGGGATTTAGATAGTGAAATTGATTTGAATAATATAGATGTAAATAAAGTAAAGTTTACTATACCAACTAAGTTTTGTCAATCAGATATAGATATCTTAGAGAGAGTATAAATTGATGAGATAATTGATAATGAATATGAAATATTAAATCTCAAAGATAATTTCTTACGAAAAAGTTTAACTCCTTTAGAAGATTTATTTGACTCAAATGATGTTGCTAGAAAAACCAAAATAGAGCCACTTAGATTTGATATTGAGGAATGTAACATAGGCACAAAGTTAAAACCCAAGATGATCAAACTTTCCAAAGTCTTACCTCAACAAGAAAAAGAAAAATATATTGCTCCTTTGAAGGAATTTCAAGATGCTTTTGCTTGGAGTTATGAGGACCTAAAATCCTATAACACCAACATAATTTAGCATAAAATCCCTATAAAAGAAGATAAAAAGCCTTTTAAACACAAGTTAAGGAGGACAAACCTTGCTTTTATGCCCTTGATTGAAAAAGAGGTCAAAAGAATGTACAATGCACAGATAATTGCACCAATCAGATATTCTGATTGGGTTTCTAATTTAGTTCCAACCAGAAAAAAGACAGGGGAGATTAGATTTTGTGTTGATTTTAGGAATCTAAACAAAGTATCCTTAAAAGACAATTATCATTTACCAAAAATGGATCACATTTTACAAAGGGTAGTTGGATCTTCTAGGATTTCACTTTTAGATGGATTTTCAAGATACAACCAAATTTTAATCCAACCAGAGGATCAAGACAAAACAACTTTTACTACTCCTTGGAGCACTTTTATGTATGTAAAAATGCCTTTTGGTTTAATGAATGTAGGGGCTACCTTTCAAAGAGCTATGGATATAGCCTTTGCAAAGAATATTCATGAATTTTTAGTGATTTACTTAGATGACATAACTATATTTTCTAAGACTGGTTATGAACACTTGGATAATCTTAGACAAGTCTTTATTAAATGCAGAAAGTTTGGCATCTTTAAACCCTAAGAAAACCTCATTTGGATTAGAAGAAGGCAAGTTACTAGGACACATAATATCTAAGGAAGGAATTAGAATAGACCCTACTAGAATAGAAGCAATTCTTAACATTAGTCCTCCAAGAAACATAAAAGAGTTACAATATTTTCTAGGAAAAATTAACTTTTTAAGAAGATTCATTTCCAATTTAGCTGAGATAATTAGAGAATTAAACAACATTCTTAAAAAATATTCAGTTCTTAAATGGACTATTGAGGCTAAACAATAATTTGAATCCATCAAACAGGCCTTAACAAAAACTCCAGTCCTTATAAGTCCTGACTTTAAAAAGGATTTCATCATTTTTTTCATTTGCTTTAGAACACACCATTGCTGTAGTTTTAGAAAAATGACCAGGGTTATGAGCAACCCATAGCTTTCTTTAGCAGAACACTTAGAGATGCCACTTTGAAATACAATATCATGGAGAAATAGACCCTAGCTTTGGTAAAGGCCATTAAAGATTCCAGAGTGTACATTCTTTATTATCACATCATTGCCTATGTCCCAAATGCAGTAGTAAAAGACATTCTAACTCAGGATGGTCTTGATGGTGGAAGAGGTAAGTGGATTACCAAAATTTTAGAATATTACATAGAGATAAAACCCACTAAATTGATAAAAGGTCAAGGTTTAACCAAACTCATGGTTGAATCAAATTGTCATTCCCCAGACATAAGTTTTATTGCCCAAGTAGATGATCAGGAAGATATGGCGACTCCAGAGATAAATGAAGCCTTTTCAGACTCACCATGGTATGCAAATATCATATTTGTATAATGAAATTTACAAGCTCCTCTTGGATTATCAAGAACAAAAGCTAGATTCTTAAAACTAAAGGCAATAAGATTTTGTATATTAGACAATGTACTTTTTTGGAAGGATCATAGTGGGATTTTGTTAAATTGTTTGTTAAAAGAAGAAGCTGACAAAGTTTTACAAGAATTTCATGCAGGTGACTGTGGAGGACATCTCTACTGGATGACTACTGCAGATAAAATCCTAAGAGCTGGTTTTTACTGGCCTACTTTGTTTGAAGATGTTAAAAGGTATGTGACCTCCTGTCACAAGTGTCAAATATTTGAGGATAAGAAAAAGTTGTTACCCATACCCTTAAAGCCCATATCAACAGAAATTCCATTTCAACAATGGGTTCTTGACTTCATTGGAGAAATTCACCCCCCATCATCGGCCCAACATAAGTGGATTCTTACAACCACTGACTATTTTACCAAGTGGATTGAAGCCATACACTCTAGGCAAGCCACAAACATTGTCATTATCTCCTTTTTAGAAAGAAACATACTTTCAAGATTTGGATGTCCCCAAAATATTATTACTGACAATGCAACATCATTCAAATCTGAAAATATGATTGAATTTTTCCATAAATATCACATTACCCTAGGCCATTCTACTGTATATTACCCACAAGGTAATGGTCTAGCTGAATCTTCAAATAAGAGCCTTGTAAACATCATGAAAAAGTTACTAGAAGATAACAAAAATACTTGGAACAAGAAGTTAGTCAATGCCTTATGGGCAGATAGACTTACAACTAAAAAATCTATTGGTACATCTCCTTACCAGCTTGTCTATGGAATGGATGTTGTTTTTCCATCTTCCTTAGGAGTATCGGTAATGAATATTATCCAAGAATTACAAGTTGAGCCAAATGATATACAAAGAAGGATAAATCAAACCATTCACTTGCAGCAAACAAGAGAAGAGTTTTACATTAAGTCACAAGTTATCCAGGATAAGATAAAGATTTTTTTTGACAAAAAGAGTAAAGAAGATGATTTCTACATTGGAGACAAAGTGTTAAAATGGGATTCAAGAAGAGAAGACAAAGGTAAACATGGAAAATTTGATTTTCTATGGAAATGACCTTATGTTGTTTATAGTTACAGAGGTAATAATGCTTTTTAACTGAAAGAAATGGATGGATCAAACATGCTAGATGGACCGGTAAATGGCAGAATGCTGAACAATACTACTCCTCAGAGATAACAGATAGTTAGTTTCATTTATTTTGACCATTGTACCTATACATTGAAGACTTTAGATTGGATTGGATGTTTTCCTAACATAGTTGAAGCCTGGAGAGAAGGCCCTAAGCTTTGAGAGGTAAAATATCATAAGTATGAAAAAATTGCAGAGATCAGAAGACACTTACAGGGTCATCACAGTCAAAATTCAAAGGCTAGTAGTCTTAAAAGTTCTTAACATTTCACCAGGAAATGCCATCCCCATGTGGAGCCACTGTTAGGGTCCTATAATAATAGGATTCATAATTTTTGAATTGACTTGATAGTCTTGTAAATATGTACATACCTTGATCTCTGCAAGTTGTTTTCCCATATTTGAAAATAATAAAAAAGTGAAAAGAGGGTAAAAGTTTTAAAAGAAAGATCAAAGTACTTAGAAAAGAGTAGACCCTAAAAGAAAAAGAGATAAAATAAGACCTGAAAGTGAGCAAGTCAAAATGCCACTACTATTTATTTTTATTGCAACAATAATGATTATGTGCAGATTGTTCAAAATGCCATAATCCATGATCAGTTAAAAATTTTAATCTTAACTTTTCATGCTTTAAAATTCATGTTTTAGATAGAGAATAAAGATATGTCAAACAATTTAAAATTGACAAATCAGTGGATAGTTAGAGAATAAATGAGCTCAACAGTTTAATTTGAGCCCTTGGATGAAATAAGGTTAGAATTAGATAGATTTATTGCTTTGAAAGAAAAATGGATTTAGGGTTGCAAGCTTAAATGCACCCATGAATATGAAGCAAAAAATGTTAGAATAATGATGGGTAGGTAGAAAGCAGTTGTGCAATACATGTAATAAAGCATCATCATGCAAAACATTACTAATTTCCCTCCCCCACAATGATCCAGTATTCTAAACCTTCAGTTAAAGAGGATCAGAGCATTTATCTGACTTCTGTTGGGACCAGACTCAAGGCTTAATGACTGATTGGTTAAAAATATTGGATTCCCTACATAAAACCCATTTCATCAACACATTCACCCTTTTCCAAAACTATGATCCCATTTTCTACATAAAATACATCTTTGCTTAGAAAAGTAAAAACCCCCTTGATTAATTTCATTTTCATTCAAAAAACACTCAAAAAACCCACAAAATTCATTTTATCCTATTATATGTGTAAAAAATCAAAATATAAAATTATGCTTAACTGCCTATTTTACACTTTACTTGGTTTAAATACTATGTATTTTTAATTCATTTTATTCATTAATTCCCATTTCATATTAATTTCTAACCTATATTATTATATCCCTTATATAAAACCCCTCCTGTATATTATTAATTTATTTATATGTAAATATCCCCAAAAACCCACTTATTTAAAGTTTAAACCTATGTTTATTTATCCCACATGCTAAATAAAAACCCCCGCTCTTTTCCCATAGGTTTAAATATATTTTATTATTTAATTCCGCCCCCTATGGTTTTAAACACATATAAACTTTTTATTTACCATATAATATATATACTGCCAATCGAATAAAGCAATGTTTGTTTGTTATAAATATACATTTGCAATGCTAAATACCATACCCATGCCATTGGTTATTAACATGCGTTAAATGTTTTGTTTTTAACATTATAACATTACCCCCCCCAATCAAAATAATATAAGGTTTCTACATTATAAATATATATATTTGTAATGTTTAAATTTACTCCGCCGCATAACAAACCTTAGACCCCACCTCTTACCACCGAGCAGCTTTCCCATCAAATCGTAGCCATTCGCATGGGCACTCCCAGATCCAATGATCACCTGTCCATATCGCAAATTAAATTGCGTGAAAATAACACATTTCAAACCACGCGAAATAGGTGGTTTTACCTTTTTCTCCCTCCTCCACATGGCCGAGCTCTATTGGATCACATCCGATCCAACCAAATCCATTTACCACTTATTTCCTGCGTGATAACCGCCTAAGGTTTTCGCCTTTGAAAACCCAAGACCACTATCTGTCCGACGTGACTTCCATTTAATGCAAGCTAGTCTAAACCTAAAACACTCAATAAAACTCCTAAACTGCACCATTAAGCCCTTTTCCTGCGCCATTTGACTGTATTCATCCTTCATATTAAGAAGAACAAATCCTGCGCATTATTTTAAAGTCCAGAACCTGCAAAAAGCTCACATTTGCTGTTAAAGACTGTTGGAAGTCTCAGACTGCTTTCAAAAACCACTAGAAACTCATTCTGACACCTTAGAAACTATTACAAAGACCATAACCTGCAAAAATAGGTATTTTCCAAGAAAAACGATCCTGTTACCATTCTAAAAAGAATTTGCTGAAAGAATTGAGTACAATAAAAGCTTATTTTCCCAAAGAAAGCTTCTACTTGCCCGAAAAGAGCTAAAACCCTGTCAAAATTTGATTAAAATCCTTTATTTTAAATACTATATTTAGTTTTAAAGGAAAAATCAAATTGATTTTAGCCTTTGTAGACTTTAAAAGACTCCAATCTTTCCTAGAAATCCTCTGCAGGTAACCCCAACCCTCTGTGCTCAATTTTAATCATTTTTTGATCCAGAATTATCCAAAAAATAGATAAAACCCTTGTTTTATCATCTCATAAACCTGTGAAAGTCTGAAGAACAGTTGAAAACCAAACTTGAAGGTTGAAATCCCAAAAAAGAACCAAGTTGTGCTTATTTTATCTAAAGAACCCCTGTCAAAATCAAAAATCATTTCTGTAAACCATTTGATCTTACAGAAAGAGTCCAGAAAGCCTAAAAATAGAGTTTCAGTTATCCAGTAAGCCCAAAAATGTCAAAATCCAATCCAGCTATGTCCTCCAAGACTGCAACCATTGTAAATCCTCTACAACCCCCTGTTGTAGACATTGAACACACGCCTTTAGCAGATGTAGACTATAAGATAGCAGATCCAGTTGTTGAATTTAATCTGTTAGACCTCCATTGCTGGAGTTATGAAAAGTCCTTAGATCAGGTTGAAGAAGTTCAAATTTAGGAATCAAACCTACCCAAATATGTTGTTCCAGTCACTCATCAATGCCCAGAGGTTATTAGGTTGTATCAGAGCTATTATTCACCTAAACATAGAGCAATGATGAATGCAAACAAAGAGGTATTGTTTACAATTACTGCTGAGTCCATATATCAGATGTTACAACTCAAACCTGATCCCAAAGCAGTTCCTTTATCAATAGAAGCACTAACAAAGTTTTACATTGGTCTTGATTTTCCTAAAAGATTTCAGAATTTTCAAGTGTTCATGCCTTTACATGTTGAAATTTCACAAATCAACCCTCCATATTCTACTTCAAAATTTCTAGAAGGGTCTAGGCATGTCATTTCCATGATGTAATTTATCCTAGGATACTTTACAGATGAACATAATGATGAGTCCATCCTAGGGTTTCTATCTACTTTTGCACCAGGACAGCCTTCGTCTGTAATTTTCAATTATGCTGAGTATATAGCTGACAATATCCACGATCAACTAGTCAAATTTTCAACTGAAGGAGTATTTAGGTATACATCCTTCATTTTCCATATGTTCTTATATTTTCAAGCATACAAGTTCCTTATAACCCTCCAGAAGCTTGATATAGAAGAAAATCCACTTTCAGTCATCTTTTGGAATTCATTGATCAGAAAAGAGTCCTCAGAATTCACTTATGCCGAGTTTATAGATAATTTTGTCCACCCATTGATAAATATGTTGACAAATACAAAACAACCAAGAATCAGTGATGAAATCAAGAAATTTTTACAACTATTAGAGCACATGAGAACTGGTGATTAGTAATTATATGAGAAACATACAAAAATTAGAGTTTTTGGATCTAATATGTTACCCTACAAACTACCTGAATATGTACCAATGAGAATCTTTGCCTTGGAGTTTATCAGAAAAATCTTAAATTCTGATTCTATAAACTTCCTAGCAGCCAAGAAAAAGCCCAATTTAAGTTGAAGAATCAGGTGGGGCCATTTATTTGTAATCACAGAGATGCAGAACAAGAAGCAACAAAAAAATTACTTGAGTACATATTTGAAGAGAGTTTCTCATGGAACTATGATCCACAAGGAATACTAAGAAAAATGAGGGTTAAGTGTTAAATAACACCCTATTTTCATGAGAAAAAACCAGAGATTGAACAGTATGTCAATCAAATTGAGTGGCTAGAAAACACTTTGGTAGATGCAGTTAAATAGGGTGATGCTAGTCAACCTTGCAAACTACAAATCAAGGAGAAAAAGCTACTAAGAGAGTTAGAGAAGAAGGAACATACACTGCTGAGACAACAACTAAAACAAGGTTTAAAATTAGATACAATAAAAAGCCTAAAGTCAATTCAAATGATAAAGGAAAAGTGACCATAGAAGTAGAAGACACAGTTTTTCCGGTGACAAATAAGGATGCTGCTACAGTCAATACAAATGAGCTAGCAACAAAGATCTTAAATGAAGGACAACTTGATAATTCCAACACTCAGGTCATAGAGAAACAACAGAATTTGTAGGCATCTTCCTCACAGACAACAGAAGAAAAAGATTTTGATATCAGGGAAAAATATAAGCAGATTAAGACAAAAAAATGAAGAAATCAAGAATGAAATATATTCTCAGTATTTGAAGCAAACACCAGGCATCCAAAACAAACTTTTATTAGCTTTTGATTAGACAAACATAAATTTGATTATGTTAGTGCTACAAACAATAGTCAAGACTCCTAAGACAATTGCAGACTACAAGAAGAGTGATCTTGAAGTGCCAACAGAAAGAATTCATACACTAGATCAAATTGAATTTCATAGGCAAAGTTCAGAGATGTTATATTCTACCATAATTACCAAGGCTATGAGTGTCAAAAAACTTCAGAATACAATCATAAACATGAGAGATCAAATGAAGGTTGACAAGGCCTCATCATATGCTAAAGATCTTAGAATTAAGTATTTAGAAGAGTTGGTTATCCAAGTAAGATATGATCCTGCAAATGTTAAAGTTGCAGAACAGTTAGTAAAGAAAAAGAATGAGGATATTGCAGCATTAAGGAAACAACTCAAGCTTCCATCAATTGAACATCCATAGGCCAAATAAATAGTACAAGAGCAAATTTAGAAGGATGATATGATGAATTTAATTCTACAATTAACAGGACATATAAAAGAGATGGAGATCCAAATGGACAAGCTGGTCCATGAAAGAGAAACTACAAAAACACAGGAAACTCCTACAGTAATTCCCATGGTTACTACTGCTGTGCCTTCAACTCTGGCAGAAGATTTGGAACCAAAAGAACCATTGGCTACTGCAGTGCCAGTGACATCATCCACAACTTCAGCCACAGAGTCTTCTACATCAACAATGCAACCAACAGATGAGGCTAATAAACTAGTAAAATCCATGCAAGAAATGTCACTTCAAACAAATGAGATTAACAGATTGAAGAAAATGATTGACAACCTTGAATATGCTAAAAAGCTAGCTCAAATTAATGCTAAAACTCATGAACCAAGGGCTAATAGGTTAAATACTGAGTTGAAGAATCTAGAAAAATATTTGACCTTGAAAGAGCTAATTTCTTATGTGAAGAATCAGTTATGGAGTAAAATCATTGAAGCCATAAATGATGTTTGACCATCAATCCATGTAATATATGAGCAGAGGGATTTACTGAAGGCAACACAAGTAGAGATTCAGAAAACAAAAGATGAGCTAGGTGACAAACCTGAGCAAGCCTTAGAATTGATAAAGGTTCTCAACAGTAAAAACAAGCAAGAGTTGGAAGAAATAGAAATCACTGATAGGACAAAGACAATCCTTGAAATAAGGAAAGTCCTTTCAAAGAAGAATCTGATGAAACAACTTGAAGAGAAATGTGAAAACATGAACATAGCCATAACCAAGTTTATTGTTAAATTTGAAAATTTGAGGCAAAGAAGTTTGCCTAACATTTTGGTCATTAATGATAAACTCATGCCACATGAAGACTACAATAAGAGAATAATATAGTATGCAAAAGAGCAGGTGGACAAGACAGATGGACAAGGTATTCCTACAGGGAAGGTCTTACTCAGAAGTTTTGAAGACTTCTTTTATCTGCATCATGAGATAAGACATTTATTTGTCATAAAACCAACATTTGCTAGATATACTGAGGCAGATGAAAAATTCAGGAGGCTGAAAAAGATACAAATTCCTAATGGTGAAGCTTGGCAATCACTCACTGACTTACTGTAAAAGTAAAAGTGCAGAGAGAAAGACAAAAACAGTTTGCTGATTTTTACAGTCAAAACATAAAATTATGGCAGTAAGGCAGTTTTGACAGAGTTTAAATAGTATCAAAGTTAAAGAGTATCAAAGTGAAAGAGTATAAGATAAAGAGATAATATTTCAAAACAAATTTGAAATATCTTTGCCAGCAAAGAGGACACCAAGGTAGCCAGCTGCACCTTATCCAAAAATAGTTTTCTATTTTATTTGGATAAATAGGACAACTTGCTGATTTGTTAAGCAGCTGTCATTATTTTGCTATCAAAATATTGTATTTTTCCTTAGATAATTCCTAGGAGCATTCTAGGATATTTTGTAAACAATTTTGTATAAATACTTCACTCTTTGAAGTAATATTGTGGAATAAATTGTTGAAAATTTCTATAGTAATTTTTGTTGTACTTGAAGGCTTTTTGTTGCAAGTTCGAGTAGCAGATTGGATCAAATCATCTAGCATCATATTTCAGGATTCATGTGATGAGCCATTGAAGTGAAGTACTTTATACTTCTCATTGTTTATATTCTCATGTTTTTATGCATCCATTATGTATTCTAAATTTGAATGAATAAACATGAGTATTATTTCAGGATTTGTTAAAAGCACCCTGTCTTTACTGTTTATCATTTCTATGTTTTCTGCTGATTTCCAGAGTAGGGAACCCTTGATTGCTCCCTCTTTCGATTGACCTCTGTCTACTCCTTCCTTGTTCGGATCAAAGAATCCTTCATTGCTCTTTATCCCAATCAAACCACTTCACTAAATCAGCCTTCCAAGATCTTCAAAGACTTATCAATCTTGCCCTAAAAAAAATTGACTTTTTGACCTTGATCATAGTTATGTCTGCTTGACTTTTGACTCCTTAGCCAAATGGACAAACATATCTCCCACTATCCATATCATTAAGTTATTTTTCCCACCAAACAAAACCAAACCAAACCAAACCAATTTGTACATCATAACTAGTCTAATATCAGATAATTAAAACAAAGTTAAATCTTAAAGAGAGATCCCTCTTCGAACCCTAGGAAGGCTAGATCCTAGAGTTTAAAATTAGGTTTGTGGTTACCTCTATTGTTCTTAGACTTTAAATCAAAATCTCACAACTTAGGAATTATTAAAGTGATAACATAGACAATCCCTTCTGCAGAAAGAAGTGATTTCTCTCTTCCTAATGAGAGGATCTAGCAACAAACGAGAGAAATATGTGTAAAATTTCATAGCTTACATCAGAAAGTACAAAGTAAGATAGATGGCCTACCTCACTCTGACGTTGATGCCCGTTGTGTCATTTCCCGATATTATCGTTTCCAAGTCCAATCCTCTTTACGCCATTGTGGATGAATACCTGCAGGGAAGATGAAATAGAGATGAAAAAAGTATACATAACATAATTAATTCTAACATAAACTATATGATAGATCAGAGATAATCACACTAAATGAGTAATTATTTACACATTTATGGGAAGCAAACACATAATGTATTATTAATAGAAAGTAAGGGAAGCATACAACCACTTAAGCTCTGATGTTGGAAGCTTCCTTTGGATGAGTTTCCAAGTCCTAACCAAGACCTTCAAGCACTCCTTTATCATTCACAAAATGGCAGCATTTAGGCACAACTAAGCACAAGGATGGCAACCAACATTGATCAACCGAAAAATATCAACCCTTTGAGGAAAGTAAGGAATTCATTTATAGAGAAAGAGAGGGATTTAGAGATCCAAAAAAGGTGGAAGAAGGTCTACATATTAAGGGGAAAATCCCTAATAGTAGGATCAAAGGCTTGAAATCAAAGATATCAACCCAATCCTTATTCACCTGTAACCAACTCTTCGTTATCGAGGTTTCTAGTAAGAGAAGCTTCTCCTCCATTTTTGGAGAAACTGCCTGAAGAGGATAAACACAAATTTTCACTTAAATTCCCACACTGGTAGCGCTATACACATATAATGGTGAAGATGACAAGCGCGAGGCATAATTCATGAGGACTACGCTGGGCCTGCAAATAGGATTTTTGGCAAGCCTCTCCAAAATTTCTTCAAGGCACTTCTTCTTTTGTTCTTCAAGGATGCTTTGATCACGTTTTCATGGTGAACACATTAACAACTTTATTCACTTTGCGACATTTGGGGAAAATTTCGATAGCTCAGGGCATGAGATAGGGAGTGCGACAAAATATTGTATAATAATGTGTTAGAAGAAACGGTTGAAATGCGAAGGTTTATTCTAGGGTCGCATGGTGAGGAGAAATGCATTTAACAACTTAATGACATTAACTTCCAAAATCAATTTTATATCAAAAAAATTGATGGGAAAACACTTATATGGGGCAAGAAGTATTCAAATACTGCAGAATGGGTGTCGTCATTAGGTTTGGAATTTTTGAAGTTCATTTCAGATCATCCAATATTTGCGTCAATTATATTGTTATTACAATAATTTGCTGAAGTTAATAATGCAAGAAGGAAAACGATATATATATATATATATATATATATATATATATATATATATATATATATATATATATATATTCTGAATGCCGGGAAGAAATTACAAAATATATTAGATATACATATGAGTACTTTGATGTTGTTGATTCAGTTTGGTGGGAGTCCTTTTTCAATGATTAGAGTGATATCATTTCAAGATCAACAAATGAAGATATTATTTTGTAGACTCCATTTATTCGGCCACAAAATGTGCCAAATGAACACAAGGAAACAAACATTGTTAAACAACAACAATCTCAAGGTATTATTAATTATTCATAGGTGGAGGAAAGAGAAATGTATATTGGTTCCAAATATCTTGTGCACAACGTGAAGTGATGGAAGACCTTTACAGGGGTTCAATACAAGATATTAAGGAGGGTTTCATGATCACAATGTTAGTAGTTGAATATGTTGCAGAAAATGAAGATGTTGCAGGTGTTGAAGTACATTGGTATGCCACAAATACACACCCATTTAATGGCGTGTACAAGCCAGAAATGTTAGTCGGTAAAAAAATTGGCCGAAAGAGAAAAAGAAAGAGTACAAATATAAATCATCACCGCATAGACCTGCTAAAATTGGATGAAGTTGAAATACTTGTTTATGAATTCAATTAACAAAGAGAGAAACTCTTCGCTTCAGGATGATAGAGATTCTGAAGAGATTGCTACCAGAAGAAACAATGTTGGGATGAGAGTATGTTGAACCTAGTCATAGATCTAGAAGAATTTGAAACCTCAAATGGTGGGCATGCATGTTGACTTAGATGGGGCACTAGTTGATGTCAGAAAAGAATATGGAACACCTTCATCTGCATCCAGTCATTCATCTCAAGATGTGAATTCTGAAGGTGTGCAAGAATATATGAATAATTTTGAATAATTATGTAAGACAATTTATATAAATGATGTTTGCATGGTAACTTGAAATAAATATTTTTTCTTCCATATGATCTTACATGAATTTATGAGTCATTTTTATGTTTGTTGGATTATATGTTTTAATTATGATGAATTCATTTGTTTAGAATATTCACAATGCAACAATAACTTAGAAAAATAATTTATGTTTCATTCAATCTACAAGTATTGATATTTTGATTAATTTAGTCATATAATTTTTTCATAATGTCATGGCTGAAATATGTTGAAAACTTGCTGTTTTTTAATTCTATGGTTGAAAAATTGTCAATTTTTTTTTTAATCTTTAACTTTATGGTTGGAAACAATTAGAATTTTAGGGATTTTTAGTGTCATGATATTATATGTTTAATGACAGATGAAAATTGTTGGAAATTTTAATGTGTTTCAAATACCATTCTTTTATATTTAACATCATTATTAAAAAAATGCTGAAATTGTACCCAGAAAATAAAAATGGTATTCTAGCAACCACATTAGTATGTTTTTTCCATTTATTTTGCATGAAAAAATTGGTTTTACAGCCATTTTTAAAAAATGTTGAAAAATAACCCATGAAAAAATAAAACCTCGTTATGGAATACACACTTTTCATTTTTGGGTTGTTTTTCATGTTTTTTGGGGGTTTTTTTGGCTAGAGTTCTTGTTTTCAATTTATAGTTCCAGTTTCAAAGTTTACATTATTATATGTTGTAAAGTGTTTTGAATACGTCATGTTGGGTCTTTGAAACATATGCGCCTATAAAATGGATTTGTATATGATTTACATGATGGGTCCATGGATGGCGACTAAGATGTGTGATATCTGGCCCATATATTCATATATACATAAATAATGTTGCTTTGACTATGTTTGGGCTAAAGAGCATAATGAACTCCGGATCATAGTGTGGACACAAGGAGTGTTCTGGACCCCACAAAATATATTTAAATTGGCATGCTATAATGCATGGTATATGGAACCTGCATTATTTTAATTTTATAATTCAAGTTACATGGTATATGGTGGATATGTCAGATAAGGCCAAAACCACAAACCCATTTATGGTCATTCTTGTGCCCCTATTTTGTTATTTTTAGTTTTGAAGATACATAATATGCTCAGTGTCCTATGGTCTAGAGGGTATTAGTAGGAAAACCACCTGAAAGAAAGGAAGAAAAGGGAGGACATTATAGAGGAATGGAGTTTAGAGGAATTCTGGGAAAGACAAGGAAGAATTTTTGAGCTGGTAACGTAACCCATGTGATAGGTACTGTTAGAAATCAAACAGAAAAAAGGGGTAGTTATAGACCTGACTAGGGGAAAACAAATTTTGATTCCAAATATGGAAGAAATGGGAAAAATAGGACATATTTCACAAGACTCTAACTTTTAGCCAGAATAGCAGAATTTGGCATATAATCAATCAAAATAAAGGTAATATCGAGCAAATTCCAATGATCCACCAATAAATTTAATTTGGAACCTAGAATTATAATAAAATCAAAAGTAAAGTTAAAACACTCTTAAAAAAAATGGACTAACAGGGCTAAGAATTCTGAAGTACCTAACTTTTTCCCCAATGTTAGAATAACACAAACAAGTAGTAAATAAAGAGTTATGGATGTGGACAATATTTTGGAAAAATCAAAATTTGGAATAAAATGAGGATTGCGAGGAAAAATCTCATGAGAATATATAGGTATTGGAAAAGAGTTAGTTTACCTAAGACTTAGGGAAGGCATATCTTTCATAAGAACCAGGAATTGGCAAGTAAGTAGTTAATAAAAAGCTATTGACTAGTGAAAAATAATGGAGAACCCATAATGAGATTTAATAGGAAATATCAAAGAAAATTTTCGGAAGGTTACAGGGCCATAACGACTTGTAACAGGAACAAGGGAGTTGTCCATAAGGGACTTGGATAAATATATTTCATTAGGAGGTGATAATGAATATAGGTATAGTTGTAATAAGTACAATTATGTGAAGAGGAGGTTTTCCTGGTAAGTCTAGCAGGACAACCACTAAGAAAAGGATTTTTTCTAAAAAGATTTCCTTCGTTGTTTGATTGTTGAAACTGAATACGATCCATAAGTGTTATATATATATATATATATATGAAATTGCAGGAATGCAATTTAATGAGAATGTGTGTGATAAATGTATGTTGAGTGACAACATGGTACTAAAATGTTTATGCAATTATTATTACAAGAATCTAATCAAGGTTGTTGTGTTTCTGATTATGTAGCTAAGTGAAAAAAAACCATATATATATATATATATATATATATATATATATATATATATATATATCTGTGTGTGTGTGTGTATGTAATTGTAGGAATGCAATTTAATGAAAATGTGTGTGATAAATGTATTTTGAGTGACAACATGATACTAAAATGTTTATGCAATTATTATTACAAGAATCTAATCAAGGTTGTTGTGTTTCCGATTGTGCAGCTAAGTGAATAAAAACCACATGCAACATAGGCATTGCAATTTTGTGCTCTCGATTCACATGAAGGCCTTGGCAAGATGGATCACTCGAGGAATTTTTGATAAAAGAAGTGGATGTCTAAACCTGAAAGGGCAAGTGCAACTAGACGACATGATTAATGCATTTGAATATAAAGTGAATGGTTCAAGGGCTCGAGGAGTACCTACAGGCCCTGAAAAATAACATCTAGGAGATTATTGTGGATTGGTACCCTATCTGGTGAAGAATACTAAATATGTATGTGGTAATTGGTGAGTAAATTCCCATGAAGCTAACAACATAAGAATTCTTACAGATAAGTGTTGGTTGTTATCTCTTGTGTTTGAATATATGTGTTTTAACTAGTAAATCAACTTATTATCGATATAATATTTCTTTTATAAACACAAGTACAATGTGTTGGTTTATTTTATGAATAATTTAGGTAGATGCTAAATAACTAAGAGCCTGGGGTATCCTAAGGCATTCGATGTTAATTTATTCATTAGTCAGCGAGTTCTGAGGTTGAACTCTGAAATTAACAGAAGTTGGATTATTCAACTAATCACATTTTATTTGATGCTCCCTAGTTGAGTTCCTAGGTGGATTTGAGAGCTTGGAGCTCGGGTATATAATTTTGGTAATTGTGGAGTTCTAGGGGAACTTAACTTGAGGAGAGCTAATGGGTCTCGAGCTTGGACTTAGTAAGTGACCGATCTGTCAGTGACCCCTATTCTTGGACTTTGAAATTGATTAAGGAATAGTTATTTAGTTAACCATGTTGATTGAATGTATATAGTTTTTATGTGATATCCAAAGAAACTCTAACAACTTGATGGCTTTGGTTTATGGCTCAAATAACCATGGAGTCAACATTCCATTGAATATTACAAGATAAGTGTCGATCCAACTACGTAGTTTATTCTTGTATGTTGGGATGTAGGATATGTGAACTGAAATTGTAGGAGTAGAATATTTGCAGATTGAATATTGGTTTAATGGTCATGAGATTATTATTAATTATCATAGAAATCAAGATCAGTTCTGGTAAATATGCCAATCAAACTATTGTTGGATGACCCACAGTAAAATAATATAGATATGCAGGGATTGCGCATAGGTTTTATTAAATGGATATGAATTTGTTTGTGCAATACAACATATTATGAATTGGAAAAGAAACATTTTCGGCCACAAGATAGGTTAAATGGATCCTCTAACGGAGATGAAATGTTAGAAGCTATTGAATATCACTATGGAAAATTTGATCTCTATATCTACAAAACAAACCACCTGAGTCTAAAATATGCAATATTGGTTATATGCAATAGGGTTGTTGTTATAGGCCATTTTGTCACATTTTTTCAATAGGCTTACAAACTGAATCAATCCACATTCGTGAACATTTTGTCATCATCCCTACACAAATACCTAAGCATGACCTTTCCAAAAAGTCTAAGATTCTGGGTCTATCTGCTGAAAAACCATATTTTTTAGGCCCAAAATACCCTACATAATTGAGTAATTGCATTGTAGTGAAATCTCCCCTTATTTGAGGGTGCACTATAGTGCACCCTACATAACTAAGTAGGTGCGCTGAATCTAGAAATTCATTAAAAATAAAAAATAAGCTTCCTCTTCCAGAAGCTTCTAATGCAGTTTTAACTATTTACCATGGTTAAGATCTCAAATCCCATATGATCCTATCTTGGATACCTCACCCCTTATCCCTTGAGCTCATCCTCCCATATTAAGTGGATCTCAAGCCTATATTGGTAAATGGATAAGAATTTCTAAACTACCACACTCTCCTATATATTTACTGCCTCCCATAAGGTCTAGGTTGGCTTTTGGAGACCTATCATGCCCTCACACTACTGTTTTGATCATAAGAGAGTCATCATCTTCATGCATTAGGGTGACATAAGAGGTGTGATTTGTGACGAGGAAGGACAAGTCAACTTGGGGATATCTCTACAAGATCAACTCCTATATTTGGTTGTAATCTCTCTCCATTTCTATTAATACAAGGAGTAGACTGCTTTCCTATATGTGTTATGTTATATTTACATTCATATATTTTGATGCCTTGTTAATCCATTGGATAAAATAATTGGATTATGCTACAGAGATGTTGTAGATCTTTGGCTTGTGTTGATTGAATGTGCAAGTTCTAATTATAGTGATCAAAGCTAGGGTTGGAGCATAATATCCAAGATAAGGGTGAAGCTTGCGATAGATCCCAAGAAAGTCTCTCATTAGGGGAATTTTGAGGTCTAAAATGGGCCTTCTAAGGAAATTATAAAATAGCAGTGGAAATAATAAAATAAGATTGGATTAAATAATAAATTTTTAGAGGGAAAAAAGAAAAAAATATTTTTTCAATTTATCTCCCTATGGGTTTACTCAAATTTCGAGTGGCAACACTCATTGGATGCATAATTTGATTCCTCATCCAAGAAATACCCATGTTGCTTACCTTTGATGGACCCTTCTACACAAAAAATAAGAAATACATGAAAAATGTGATTGCATCCAATGAGTACTCCTGCTCGAAATTTGAGTAAAACCTTAGGGAGATAAGTTGAAAATACGAGTTGAAAAAGTAGTTTTATTATTTTATTATTTTTTAATATTTTTACTTTTTTACTCCAAAAATGGTGAATTATGCCCCATGGTTGACATCACCATCTTGAATCCTATTGGTTCTTATAAAGTTTCTTTTGGTTCTACATTTTTCTTAAGAGGCCCATTTTTTACCTCAAAATTTCTCTAATGCTCCATTCTTCAATTTCTATAAGGAAAAATTTGTAGTCCTTACCCTTTGTTGTTCTAGACCAGTCCACTAGGTCTAGGGAAGATACTTATGTCCACAGTCATAAATTGCATTGGTGACTCCACTGGGAATCTCTTCATTCCCTTAGTGGTTTCCATGTCCTTAGTACTTGTTTTACCTCTTGTTCAGACCTTAATTGTCTCATTCGGTCTAAATGGACCTTAGGAAGACCTTTCATTAAGCTTGATTTTATTTTTGTGTTGTTAACTGGTTGGTTCTGAATCAACGCTCCCCTTGACCTAGAGATAGAGCGCCCCATAGCACCCTCAATAACAACCTACCTTCACTGCATTTCACCTTCTTGTATGATGCACATACTCTAATTCCTCTTTGCCTACATTGTAGCGCACCCTAGCCTTCTCTGCACTTGCTCTAAATGGTACCGAGGCCCTTTAAGCACCTATGATGATCCCTTTTGCATGAAAAAACCTACCTTTTATTACATTTATCATTGATTAGCCTTGTTCCAGCTAGTTCTCCTTGTTTCCTTGAGTGTGTTTGGGTCTCTCAATGGTCTTCAATTGGTTTTATTTTGGTTTTTATGGCCTTTCATGAGAATTTGTTTGGGTTTTTCTTTATTCTTGTCAATTAGGTCATTAGCAAACTGATTGCTTGATCATTGATTGCTTGAAAGAATAATTATTACATTCATCATTCTGTATCGTTTCTTTTATTAGTGGTTTATAAAGCATCTTAGTTTTCATGTCATTTTGAAAATTAAGTGGAATTTAAAAGAAAAATCTCTTTGCATTGTATACATGGATTTGATTTTGATTAGAATAGTGAAGTTGAGGGGAAGAGCTTTTGCATCACTTTTTTATTGCATTTTTGAGTTATTTCTTCTTCCCCTACTTAGTCAGGTGATGCAGGAGCATTAGCTCGGAAAAATACCTTGTATTTTATTTAAACTAGGGGTCTCATGTTTTTTGAGAAAGTATTAATTTCATGTAAATATTAATATTATTTTTGAGTGATTAAATTATATTTTTAATTAATTATATGTGAGAATTTGTAAATGTTTCCAAACAACTAGAAAACATGAGAGAAATTAAATGACAGATATCTAAGAGATAATTATGAAGCCTAAATTAGATTTAGTTTCAAGGTTTTAGGGATAAAGATCTATATTTTAGGGGTATTAAAGGGATATGAACCAAAATTGGTTCAATTCAATTTGTATAAATTTATGGGCCTCAAAGGAAAATTAGAGCAGGAAGAATAGAGTGATTAAGAGCTGGGGTTTGGTACAGCCAAGTTGTAAGCCTTCGGGCAATTGAAAGGGCCATGAATTTTGAATATCTGGCCAAAGACAAGAATTTGTAAGTATTTCATTTGTTAATTTGAAAGTGTGTTTCCGAATCATATGGGTTGATTTGTTGAGAAAATGTATATTTAAAATCTGAATGGTGTTTTTCATACGAAGGAAAAATCGAAGTTATTTAATGTCAATTTGATGTTTAATTAGAGTGCAATGAAGGGTTTTATATGTTGAAGGAATACACAAGTCAAATATATCATGAATCAATGCGCAGTATGGGCAATCGATTGAAGAGGATCTGAGTTTGAAAGAAGGAGGAATCGATGTGTTAATGTCAACTTTATGGTTTAAAGGTTGCAGATGAGGCGCTGTTGCAATTAGGAATTTTATTTTTTTGGCATTCGACTTTTAAACAAAATCTGAGGTTTTATATGAATCGTTTGCCATAGTGAAAATTTGTGTGCAAAGGCATTAATATTAAATCGACGTTGAAACAAAGGTATTGAAACCAGTGAATAAGTCAATGAATGCGTTGACAGTGATGGAAGTGTTAAACACAGAGCCAGAAAGCGTCCAACGAAGATGACTGTGAAGCTGAAGGTCGATGTATGGTTATTGACCAAGCAGATGGATATTGATCACTATGAAGAGCGCACACAGGAGTAATAGTCTGCGTTAGGTTTGGGAAATACGCAGGAGCAGAGTTCTGTGTTGAATTTGGTTCATATGTGCGTATATGATGAACTGAATTATAAGAAACCGCGTTTTATTGTGAAGGTCTATTGAGTCCACAGTTTGTGTGAGCGTAGAAAGGCATTAATGGAACACATATAGTGGTAAATGCATTGAAAAGTCGATTCAGAGGAATGACATGTTTCACGATTGAACTGTTTGAATTTTTGAACAGGTTGAAGCAAATTGAAGGGTGCACACTGCATACAGGGGCGATGATGCGTGCCACAAGTATAGAGAAATTGCTGAGGATTCGATTGGTGAATCAATATCGAGTTTTATAGAAACCTGAATCATAGCGCGTGGAGATTATGCAAGGATCAAAACCAGCATTATGAGTTGATAGGCCATGTTTCGTAATAGAGGTTGAATCATATTGCCAGTGATCGATTGGGAAGGTAAGTTAAGTTGCCGGGTCCAAGTTTTAATATCTGGTTTGGTTTGTTGATGATTTCCCAAAATTGAATGCTTGTGAGGAATAAAATGTTAAATGGCATTTAGTTCGGTCAACATAAGGCGTTGACTATATTTAAATCAAAGTCGATTTTGATTAGAAGGCAATTGGTATGTTGAGCCAAGTCGAATTGTTATGTCAAGTATAAATATTTGACACGAGGGGTTATTAAGTGCAGGCCTAATAATTATATGCGATGGCCATTATTTAAATAGGGTTTTATATTGGCATTGGGTTTGTCAAGATTGAATTTATGTATGGTAATTTATTCAAAGAGTTGAAGTCACTTGAGACGGCATATCTGAATGAGATTTCGGATTGGTTGATAATTCGAATTATTGGGTTTTGTTGAAATCCTTGGTTGAGGGTTGAATGGTGTTTAAATGATATGTGTTCTGCATGAAGTTTTAAATTGGGATTGTATTGAAGCTTGAGTTTAATCCCATGAAAAGTTGATTGTTGAGTGTATGGTTTCGTACAATTGTTTGAAGAGGTTTCCATTCATGAAGGAACCTTTGTGTGAAGATTGTTGGGTTTATGGTTTTGAACCATATGTTTAAGTGCTTCCGCATGTAAGAGTGGGTGTGAAATTGCTCAGACTTGAGGTTTTATTTGGGCAGTTGTTGAGATGCATTCTTATATGCATAGTATTGGGAAGATTCTGGGTTTGCATGGTTTTCCTGCATCATCAGGCCTTTCATTGTTAAAGGAAAATGAAAAGAGTTCTTTTTGTCATGTTAGTTGCATCATAGATGTGTTCAGGTGACATTGAGTTTTGATCCTTGAAAATGGAAACATAATTCAAGATAAACTTTAAAATTTGTTGAATCAACCTAAGGGGAATTTGTAACATTAACACAAACATATAGAGGCCTATGCTAGATATGTGTTCCAACATCTTTAAATGTAAGAGCTGTCATTTTTATCCGCGTTACAATCCCGGGGGGGGCCGTGTATGAAAGTGTATCAAATCGTTCTCCACATACCTCTGGGTATATTGGATGTCACTCCATGCATGATAAGTATATGGGAATGCTTTCATATAATGATTACATATTATACATCACTACTACACACAGTGCTTCCACATACCGTCGAGTATATTTTGGAAGTACTCTATAGGTTTCTATCCTCACCTTAGGGTACCGAGTCAATCGCCTTGTATACTGTGATACACCGAACACAACATTTGGGGAAATTTTTTTCCTGTACGTAAATCCCTGGTTTACCAAGGTGGTATATTGTAGTTCACAATTGCTTGTTGATCCATTTTTTCCCAGTTACCCCTTTGTTTTATTTGTATTTAATTTCTAAAATCAATTAATTGACTGCAAAACAACATCCTTACCGTGGGACACATCCTTAGTGGATCTTAGGTTGATACTAATGGAGACAGTTCCTAAGTCTACCAATCAAGGAAACCCCTCTGATGGGAATCCTGGAACTTTTCCTTCTTTTGGAAATATTGGTGCTCCTTATATGGAAACATTGTCCCTTCCCGGATTTACCATTGTTTGTTCAATTTGGTTATTTTCGACCTCTTTGATTGCGAATTTCCAAACTGCTTCTCAACCGAGCAGTCCTCCACTTGAATAGAATCAACCTCAAGTTGATCCTAAAATTGACCCTTTGCCACCTTCACCTAATGCTTCTTCATCCCTTTTTTCCTCCTCGCCTGGTGAAAGTCTTGATTCTTTTAACCAGGAAGCTAAGAATAAGAAGAAGAAGAAAAATAAGAATGGGGGCAACCAAGAAACCATTGCTACAAATGAAACTAGTATGGAGAAACCTTCCAATCAGCCTCAAAAAGTTAAATTCCCTTGCAAGTTATGTAAGGGTGACCCTATTCTTAGAGATTTCCCTGGTATTCCACAGGTATTAGAAGTATGGTCCACAGGCTCACATCAACCTTTATCATCATCCTTTGGAGATGATGCTGGTGATAACCCTTCAACTAATGATGGTAAGGTTCACAAGAAAAAGGGTAAAGTTAAGTTTCCTTGTAGGTTATGTGAAGGGAATCATCCTATTCACCTTTGTCCTTATATATATGAAGCTTTAGAAGTGTTGGAAAACCTTACAAATTCTCAACCTCGTCTTTGGACTAGTTATCAAAATATTTCTTCCAATCCTCCACTAGTTGATGAAGTGATTGATCAAAATTCATCCCCGGTAAATCCCACTCTCTCTGAATGTGGATCCCATGAGTCTATTCCTGACCAACCATTGGTTGAGAAAATGGTTGACTCAATTTCACCTCTAGTTGACCGTACCTTTCTCATAGAGAGTGAAGTTCATATCTCTAAGGTTCTTCTCGTTTCTTCAGGTTTCAATGAACTCAGGGAAAATCCTCCCGTTCCCATGGCACATGGGGGAAATACTCTTGTTACCATGGAAAAGGGAGGAAATCATCCCATTCCCACAACACAAGGGAGAAATTCTCCTATTCTCGTAGCACAAGGGGCCAGTTCCCCTATTCCTACGATACCCCCTCTAATTAGTATGGTCACTTCCTTTGATTGGAGTCAACTGTAAGAATATCATCTTCCTCCTTACGTACCATTCTAGATCATAGTACAGGTTTATAATATGCCCATACTTGGAACTGTCATAGATGAAGGCGCATCGATTAGTATTATATCCTCATCTACTTGGAAAACTTTTAGTTCTCCGCAGGTTGTGCATGTTACCCAGAATCTGTTGGATTTTAACAGAGGAACCAATCAATCGTTAGGGATCCTTACTTAATTGCCTATTAATTTGTGAGGAAATAATGTCTATATTGATGTGATGGTAGTCCAAGTCCCTTTGTATTTTAATTTAATCCTTGGGCGTGATCATGTTTATCTCATGGGATATCTTGTCCCTTCAGTCTTTCGTGTGATGTTTTTCGTGCATGAAGGAAGAATCGTGACCATTGACCAACTTTCATTCATAATTTGACTCCTAATAAACCAACATCCCTAAATGGTCCTTATATGCAAGTGTCATCTCCCCCACCACAAATTAATTATGTGGAAACATGTTCCATGCTCACGTATATTGATGATCCAGTAGGTGATGTAGTGCATCATTTACTGGGGGCATTGGAGTCTGATATTTCCATTGGATCCTTTTATCACTTCTAGAGTGTTGTCCTCCAATCATATGAGAGCCTCTTAGAAGCTATGGTGTTAATTTTGGGCAACTATGTACAAACTCCATGATGCACTTCTCATATGTTGATGGTCATATTTTTGTTGGGTTCATCTTTCGGAGGGGTGCAAGATTGATCTAAAGATCATCTTGTTTGGTTGGGTATAGCATATATTTTGAATTTGTTTTCCACACATATGCAAGGTTGGCTAGATTTGTAATGTAGGGTCACATGCCTAATAGATGTGTCACACACCCTCACTGATGGATATAAATTGGAGAGACTTGGAGGAAATTTTCATCATCAACTCATCACACATATCTCATTGTGATCTGATCTGTTCATTAGCCTTTGGATGCCTCTTCCCTTCACACGTGCAGAGCTAGAGGAGTTGTTTTCTGCGGATCTATTTAGGGCTTGTTGCTGCGGCATTGACCAACGTTGAGCATGGTTAACCCTTGTTCGTTTGACCTCAAAACTTTGCCAAAGTTATGATTTTGAGAGGCCATACTGCTGGGCACTAAAATTGAGGAAAACAGAGTTGTTTAACCAAAGCCCTAATATGCAGCGTTGAATTTCTATTACTGTCCCACACTGAATTTTATATGTTGACTTTGGGTGTGACCCTTGGAGGATTGGCTGACCGAGAAAGACTTGCTGGCTAAAGCATCCTATTAACTGCCGTAACACACAATATCTCATATCTTTGTTAGACAAAAGGAATTGTAAATCTAATCTATATTATTGGCTTGTCTTCTATTGATCTATTATTGTGTTCTATCAGAATTTTACTTTCATGTTTATGTGATTGCTATTTTGTATCAGGCCTAAGAAAGATTGAAGTAAAATTGCATCAAACATAGACTGCCATGGTTATCTAAACTTAACATGGTATAAGAGCTAAGGTGAAGACAAATTCCAAGCTCATGTTAGAAGAAATCAATGAAGGAAGAAATCCTATCGAGGACAAATGGCCTCCTCAATCTACAAGGGTTTCAAGGCTGATGATAAATTGACTGATAAGTATGATTATCATGCATGGAAGATGTCCTTGGATTTTGTGCTAGAAGATCAAGATGTCATGGACTATGTGTAAGGGAAGATTCAAGAGCCTCCATCAAATGCAGATGATGCTACAAAGATGAAGTATAGAAAGGGGGAAATCAAAGCAAAGATGATTATCCGGGATTCTATTCATAAGAAATTCGTTGCTTACATTTATGAGCTAAACACATCTAAAGATATGTATGATAAGCCGGCGAGCATGTTCAGGGCTAGCAATGCTAATCAAATCCTTTTCTTCAAGAATCAATTGAAGAATATCAAGAAGGGAAAGGATGAATCTATTCAATCCTATTTTATGAGGCTCGCTGAAACCAGGAATAACCTCCTAGCTATTGTGGAAGAAATATCTGATCGAGAGATGGTTCTTATTGCACTTGAAGGTCTCCCTCATTATTGTTATGTATTCAATAACATTATTCTTAATAATAATGTGATTCCTGATTTTGATGAAATATTGACGAGATGAACTCAATAGGAAACAAGAATGATGGAATATGCCTCTAATAGAAACAAAAGTGACCCTACTACCTTCGCCAGTCATGCAAAGAAGAAGAACCATGGTGGCCTGAGAATTCAAAACCATGGTAGAGCGGGACTAAAGGAAGGAAGGGGAGATGTTACACTTGTAACAAGTCTGGTAACTATGCAAGAGAGTGCCCCAATAGAAGGGACTCTCCCATGGATGATGACAACAACAACTTCAGGGGGAATGGCAATCAAAGGAACAACAGGTTCAAAGGAAAAAGGAAGGCTCCCTCTGATCATAGTGGAAATGGGAAACCTTTCAAGAGGTCAAGAAATTCCAGGTACAATGAGTCTAGTGTTGTTGATAATAAGAGAAATGAATTTATTCTTGTATCTGCCCTATCAGCTGCATCTCCACCCGACACCCTGGATGTCTGGTTGATTGATAGTTGTGCTTCAAGGCACCTCACTGGTTATAAAGAAGCCCTCTCTGATTTGGTTGAGAATGATACTAATCTAGAAATTATCCTTGGAGATAATGCCACCTATCCCATAAAAGGGACAGGGACCGTGACCCTTCATCTATCTCAAGGTCAAGTCCTCCGATTACAAGATGCGTTGTACGTACCTGATTTGAAGAAGAACCTTGTGTCCGTTTCAACAATAGAAGACAAAGGGTTCAAGGTTGCATTCGTTGATGGAAAGGTACTTATATGGAAGAATAACTTCAAGGAAGATATTTCTATTGGTTTTAGAGTTGATACACTCTACCATGTTGAAGGAAGTCCATTGGGGGCTATTTCATGTGATAAAACTCTTCAAACAAAGTTATGACACCAAAGGTTTGCACACATTCATTAAAAAGCCCTTGCCGAAGTAAGGAAGGTTATGACAGGGATGCCTAAATTTAGAGATGATCATGAAGGTATATGTCAGGGTTGTGGCGAAGGGAGGCATACAAGGGGACCACTCCCCTCAAGTGTCACAAATAAATCTGATATCTTGCAGTTGATACATTCTGATTTATCGAGTATGTTGCCCGTGACATCCTTGGGAGGATATTCCTATTACATGAATTTTTACAGATGAATTCTCCCACAAGACTTGGATATATTTTTTGAAGAAGAAGGATGAAGCATTCAAATGGTTTCGTACCTTCAAGGCCTTGGTGTAAAATCAAATTGAGAATAGAATCAAATTTTTGAGGACCGAAAATGGGACTGAGTATGAGTCAAATGAGTTTAATGACTTCTGTAGAGAAGCTAGAATAAAGAGGGAGACCACAAATGCTTATACTCCTGAGAAAAATGGTGTTGCTGAAAGAAAGAACAGGACCATTGTGGAAGCTGCCCACGCCAGGGTATGTGACCAAGGTATTCTGAAGTTTCTATGGGGAAAGCTGCGAACACTGTTGCGTATGTTCAAAATAGATGCCCGCATTCCACTTTGGACTCCAAAATTCCCGAAGAAGTATTCTCTAGTAATAAACCCGATGTTTCTCATTTTAGAGTTTTTGGTTGTCTTGTTTACTTTCATGTGCCGAAAGAAAAGAGAAACAAACTGGATGCTTCTAGAAAGAAGGGAGTGTTTGTGGGCTATAGTGAAAATTCTAAGGCATATAGAATCTATGTTCCCGGTCAAAGAGAAGTGGAGATATGCCATGATTTCACCTTCAATGAAGATGTCTCCCTTAAGAAAGTGAGAAATCTTCCTAGCTCCAAGGAATACAAAGAAGATGAAGAAGCAGGGAAGCAGGAAGAGCCGAAGGATGACTTGATGCTCGATGTTGGAGGACCTATGGATCCTATTGATCCACCTCCTTCAAATAAGAGAAGACCATCATGGCTCAGGGATACTCTCGCAAATGCTGAGAGACATATTTCCCCAAGGGGGACATTCCGTGAAAGCAAGAAGCTGAAGAGATACCAAGGGTATTTAGCAGCCATGAGTACGATAGTACAATTTGAGCCTAGATCATTTTAATAAGCCATAAAGAATTAATTTTGGAAGGATGCTATGCACGAAGAATATGTGTCCATTATGAAAAATGATATCTGGGAAGTGGTCCTGAGACTGGAGGACAAATCTGTTGTCACCTTGAAATGGCTCTATAAGATCAAGCATGGATCTGATGGAAATGTTGAAAAGTACAAGGAAATATTTGTTGCCCGAGGCTTCTCTAAAAAATAAGGTATATATTATGATGATATATTTTCACCCGTGGATCGATATACCATCATCCAATTGATTATTTCCCTTGCTGTAATGCAAGGATGGAGTCTCCATCAAATGGATGTGAAGGCCACTTTTTTTCATGGTTCTATAAAAGAAGAGGTGTATGTGGAGCAACCTCTGGGGTTTGAAGTACGAGATAGAGACACCTATGTATGTAGGTTGAAGAAAGCCTTATATGGGTTGAAGAAAGTCCCCAGAACTTGGTATGAGAGGATAGATAACTACTTGATGAAGTTGGTCTTCACTCGAAGTAATGTTGATCCAAACCTTTATTTTAAGGTTGATAGAGAAAGGCCTCACATTCTGGTTCTCTATGTGGATGATCTCTTCCTAGAAGGTGCTAACCCTCTCATCCATTAGTGTAAGAGGGAGCTAGCTTCCAAGTTTGAGATGAAATACCTAGGACTGATGCATTACTTCCTAGGCTTGGAGGTCTGGTAGAGGCCAAGAGAGAGTTTCCTTTCTCATGGAAAATATGTCGTGAAGCTACTAGAGAGATTTGGTATGGTGGACTGTAAGTCTTTGTCGAAACCGATGGAACTCAAATTTAAGAAGTTCCATGGACATGCTATTGGGCCTATGCTAGCAAATCCTACCGAGTATCGATAACTCATGGGGGCCCTAATTTTCCTAGTGAACTCCTGTCCAAATGTATGTTTTTTAGTAAACAATTTGAGTCAACATATGGTGGAAGCTCATCACATTCACTGGATTGGTGCCAAGAATATATTGAGATATATTCTGGGCACAATCAACCATGGGTTGAGATACATTACCAGGAGTTTGAGACTCCATGGATAAACTGATTTCGATTGGGCTGGTAGTGTGGTGGATCACAAGAGCACATCTGGATGTTGCTTCACCTTGGGTTCTGCTTCGATATCTTGGATGATCAGGAAGAAAAAATCAATGGCTTTGAGCACTAATGAGGTAGACTACATTGCAGCGATTATGGTCTGTTGTGAAGCTATTTGGTTGCGAAAGCTCTTCAGTGAGCTGTTTGGGCATGTTCTAGATACCACCATTATCCTTTGTGATAACTAGAGTGGGATTAGTCTTTCTTAGAATCTTGTGTTCCATGATCAATCCAAGCATATTGATATCAGGTACCTCTTTATCTGGGATATGGTACAATGAGGCGTCGTAAGGCTTGATCATATAGGAAATGATGAGCAGGTCGCAGAAGTTCTCACGAAGCCCCTGGGGAAGGTAAAGTTCCTAACCTTCCACGAGAAGCTTGTAATCGTGGAAAGACCCTATTCTGAGGGTCTTTCTTGAGTTGGAATATGAGATCTGGGAGCTCCAGGGGGCTTGGGGATAGCTTCTTGGAGCTAGAAGCATAAATGGGGCTAGGTTTGCCGAACCTTGTTGTGCTTCTGCCCCACCATTATGAAATTGAGTTGGTTCACCTCTCTTTTATCTATGCCCCACACACATCCTACCCATGGAGTTTTAGACTCATGGGAAATACCTCTAATTTATCCAATGAGATGGGAAATTTGGATAGATACCAATAGCAAGGTTGATGAACACATCAGATATTGTCGTACTCTCTATGTATACGATGGCATGTGTCCAAAACCTTGATCTGGGATCAAGCATGATGAGGTTTTTACCTCTGAACTGACTTCGGGTCAGTAAGCTAACTTTGGGTTAGTATGATACTCTTTTTTGAGTCCAAGAGAGGTTTTTACCTCCAAGCTGACTTCAGGTTAGCTGAGTGTGATTTATTTGTGACTCACCTTTTGTTCAATCTGAGAAAGAGCTAGCAAAGAAAGTTACGACATGATGACACACAATGTTTGGTAAAATTACACGATGGTACTAACGGATGGCACTTGTGGACATATGGAGTTCTCCCTAGTTGAGAGGGAGTGTTAATTTTGGGCAACTAGGTCCAAACTCCATGTTGCACTGCTCATATGCTGATGGTCATATTTTTTTTGGATTCCTCTTTTGGAGGGGTGTAAGATTGATCTAAATATCATCTTGTTTGGATGAGTAGAACATATATTTTGAATTTATTTTCCACACTTGTGCAAGGTCGGCTAGATTTGTAATATAGGCTCACATGCCTAATAGATGTGTCACACACCCTCACTGGTGGATATAAATTGGAGAGACTTGGAGGACATTTTCATCATCAACTCATCACACATCTCTCATTGTGATATGATCTGTTCGTTAGCCTTTGGAGGCCTCTTCCCTTCACACATGCAGAGCTAGAGGAGCTGTTTTCTGCGGATCTGTTTAGGGCTTGTTGCTGCAGCATTGACCAACATTGACCATGGTCAACCCTTGGTCGTTTGAACTCAAAACTATGCAAAAATTCATATTTTTAGAGGTCGTACGGCTGGGCACTAAAATCGAGGAAAATACATATGTTTGATCGAAGCCCTAATATACATCGTTGAATTTCTATTACTATCCTGCGTTGACTTTGGGTTGACCAACGTTGACTTGCGATGAGCTGTCTTTGAGGGATTTGGGTGTGACACCTGGAGGATTGGCTGACTGAGAAAGATTTTGCTCGCTGAAGCATCCTGTTGACTGTCATAACACACAATATCTCATATCTTTGTTGGACAAAAGGAATTGTAAATCTGATATATATTATTGGCTTGTCTTTTGTTGATCTATTATTGTGTTCTATTAGCATTTTACTTTCATGTTTATTTGATTGCTATTTTTTATCGGGCCTAAGAAAGATTGAAGTAAAATTGCATCAAGCATAGAACACCATGGTTATCTAAATTTAACACATGGAATTTAGGGGGCAATGATAAAGTCATAGATCATAGTTCTTTTTCTTGTGTCAAGCTCGTTAAAAAATGAAACAAGGTCTCGGAGCAGAGTCTCTTGTATTATTTCAAGCTCGTTAAAAAATGAAACAAAGTCCCTTGAGCATAGTTATTTTCCTGTGTCAATCTCATTAGAAAATGAAACAAATCTCCTTCCAATTTGAGCTTTTGATTAGATCTCGTAAATTCCCAGTCGAGCCTTTCACTTGATCTCGTAAATGAACCTTCATTCCATCCACCTGTTGTTAATAAATAGTATACTTAGGTGCATGAAATAAAGATTGGGGGGCATGTACATCAAATTGAGTCATTACATTGGGGGCATACAAAATTATTTCAAACATAGTTTTTCTCCATTTAAATCTTGTGTAAAATGAAACAAATTTCAAGCATAATTTCTCATGTTTCAATTTTGTGTAAAAATGAAATCAATTTCAAGCATAGTTTCCCATGTTTTAAGATTGCGTGAGAATGAAACCATTATCATCCTATCCCTCATGATTTCCATTTTTATCAGCATATTTATGCCAGATGAGCCTTGGTTTTCTCATTCCATTGTCACTATCCGCTTGGCTGATCATACACTTTCACTTGTCTTTTTAACCTTTCCTGGGTGTTGGGTATGTGTTATATTCTTTCCATGACTAGCCCCACGCGCTGTAAGTTGCGTTGGGCGCAGCAGGGGGGAGGCAGCCCCCACTGTTGGGGTCCAGGGCAGCGCCTCGGTGAAAATTATTTTGGTGTGTGGACCCACTCATAGGCTGACCCACCCATGTTTTGTGCATGAGTTTGTACATGGTTTTGGGGTACGATGGTTTTCGGCCCCTGGTATTTTGTAGATCCGATCAAGGGAACTACGGTTATGTTCTAATCCAGGGTTAATGGATTGGGGCTTACGTATGCTTCGGCATGTATATATATGTGTTGTAACACTAAAAGGAATATAATGAAAAATCAAGTTGGTCGTCCCAATTTGGGATCCAGGGGAAAATCTCTGTGTTTATTTGTTTTATAAGCCTTATGCTCTCGCTATTTTTTGTTTTCCTTCGTTATAAGATTCGTGTGTAGATAATTTCTATTCGTGGTTAAAACCCATTGGTATCGTAATGTTGTTTACCGCGGGGACGCCGCCGCCGAGGGTTTTTGTCGCTGGCTTGAGGCAGACTGCTCGGGGCCGGGAGATCCGCAGATCGATTCTTGGCGGTGAAAGAAGAGCTATGAGCGGCGGAAAGATAGAGATCGAGAACCGTGGTCAGAGTTTTGAGTTTTGGAAGCTCAAGATGGAGGATCCGCTGTGGACAGACTGGCACGGAATCCTTAGTCAAAACCACAGCTGTCGATGAATTGGACTGGAAGAAACTGGATCGGAAGGCTAAGAGCACAATACGGTTGTGTGTCTCAGATTCAGTATTGTTGAATGTATTTGGGGAAGCTACGACGAAGAATTTGTGGGAAAAACTTGGGACTTTGTACCAATCTAAGTCTCTGGTGAATAAGTTGTTCCTGCGGAAAAAGCTGTATAACCTGAGGATGAAGGATGGAGACTCGGTGACAGAGCATCTGAATGCCTTCAATACTGTGGTAAGTCAGCTGTCATCCGTTGATATTAAAATATCAGATCAAGATAAGTGCATCAGTTTGTTGTGTTCTCCACCAGACTCGTGGGACAGTCTGGTTATTGCAATAGGTAGAAATACAACTATCTTGAATTTTGATGACATTGTCTCAACCTTACTGTCGGAGGAAATGAGACGAAGAAATATGGAGGGTCAGAATGGAGATGCCTTATCTGTACGAGGAAGATCCCAGAATAGAAACAAAAATAAGGTTTCGAGTGGGAGATCTAAATCTAGAGGGAGATCTAAATCTCTTGGAAAGTTTGTAAAGGTGTGCTGGAAATGCAGAAAGGAAGGGAACTACAAAAAGGACTGGAGATCTAAAGCTCCTGAGAAAGGAAAGGGATCTGATGATGCTCCTTCTTTAGAGGCAAAAACCATCTCGGATGAAGGTGGGGATTGTATTTGGCTTCTTCTTCAAATACACATGTAGATCATGAGTCATGGTTGATTGACTCGGGTGCATCCTTTCACTTCACTCCTCATAGGGAGTGGTTCAGCGAGTATGAGAAATATGATGGCGGTGATGTATTCCTAGGGGATGATAGGAAGGCCAGAATCGTCGGACATGGAAAATTCAAGCTGAAGCTACAAGGTGGAAGGATTAGAACACTTCCTGGTGTTCTGCATATTCCTGCATTGGCTAGAAATATGATTTTTGTAAGCAAGATGGATGATGCAGGTGTAAAAACAATGTTTGAGAAAGATGCCTGCAAGATGGTTCGGGGAGTACTGGTATTAATGCGGGGAGTTCGGACTGGAACTCTGTACAAGATACAAGGTAGCACTGTTATTGATGGGTGTAACAGTTTTGTGGTTCCTGAAAGTGGAGCGGAAAGCCTAGCTGTCTTCGGAGAAAAGACCATGCTATGGCATCAAAGGCTTGGACATATTGGAGAGAAGGGCCTTCGAATACTACATATAAATGGTATAGTAGAAGGTATGTCTAATTTCTCTCTGGATTTTGATTTCTGTGAACATTGTGTATATGGGAAGAAGAATCAGGTGATTTTTCCTTCTGGTACTAAGAGGGCGAACAAGATATTAGAACTCGTGCACAGTGATGTGTTTGGACCTATGTCAGTTCCATCACTGGGAAAGTCTGTGTACTATGTTTCATTCATAGATGAATTCTCAAGGAATACATGGATATATTTCTGGAGGAAGAAATCTGAAGTCTTTGACAAATTTAAAGAATTTAAGGCTCTGGTGGAAAACCAGACAGAGAAGAAGATAAAGGCGTTGAGGACAGATAATGGTGGGGAGTTCTGCAAGAAGGAATTTGAAGAGTTCTGTAAGAAGTGTGGTATAGCACGGCAGAAGACTACTCCATACACACCTCAGCAAAATTGAGTTGCAGAAAGAATGAATAGAACACTGATGGAAAAGGCAAGAAGCATGCTCAGTGGTACCGGGTTAGGACAAGAATTCTGGGCAGAGGCAGTGGAGACTGCATGTTACTTAGTTAACAGATCACCTTCATCAGCGTTGGAGGATAAGACTCCACATGAGGTATGGACCGGTAAGAAACCCTCTCTTTCACATCTAAGGGTATTTGGATGTGATGCATATGTACATGTTCCAAAGGAGAAAAGGACCAAGTTGGATAATAAATCTGAAAGGTGCATCTTTATTGGGTATAAGGATGGTTTAAAGGGTTACAAGCTTTGGAACCCAGGAACAAGGAAGGTTGTGTACAGCCGAGATGTGGTGTTTAGAGAAGTGAAAGATGTTGTTAAACATGAAGTCCTACCAAAGGAACCTGAGAAGATAGAGTTTGAGCTAAAGGAGGATGAATCCGACTCTACAACAGAAGACTCAGAAGATGAAGAGCCACAAACTCCAGCTTTGAGAAGATCAGTTCGGGAAAGAAGGCAACCAGAAAGGTATAGTCCATCTGCTTTCTGTTCAGGTTTTGCCTTAACTATAACTGATGATGAACCCAGAACTGTCAGGGAGGCAGTAGATTCAGAGGATGGAAAACTCTGGAAGGAGGCCATGGTTGATGAAATGGCATCCTTGCACAAAAATGAGGCATGGGATCTGGTGGAGTTGCCGGCTGGAAGGAAGCCCATCGGGAGAAAATGGGTGTTTAAAAGGAAGATGAATGTAGAAGGCAAGGTGGAGAAATACAAAGCTCGGTTGGTAGCAAAAGGTTATTCCCAGGTGCCGGGAATTGATTTTGGTGATATTTTTTCTCCTGTTGCCAAGGTTACTTCTATTAGAATACTTTTATCTGTTGCTGCTGCATTTGATTTTGAGGCAGAACAGATGGATGTGAAGACAACATTTCTTCACGGGGATCTAGAAGAGGAGATCTACATGAAGCAACCTGAAGGCTTTATGGTGAAGGGTAAGAAAGAACTAGTATGCAGGTTGAAGAAGTCTCTGTATGGGTTAAAACAGTCACCAAGGATGTGGTATCAGAAATTTGATACCTATATGCGGGGACTTGGCTTCACCAGAAGCAAGGAGGATCACTGTGTTTATTTTAAATTAATTGGTGACCGTGTTATTTATTTGGTCTTGCATGTGGATGATATGTTGTTGATTGGAAATGACAAAGAAATTATCCAAGATTTGAAGACCCAACTGTTCTCCAAATTCGACATGAAGGATCTTGGTGCTGCAAACTATATTTTGGGCATGGAAATTAAGAGAGATCGGGCAAAGAGGAAGCTCTGGTTAAACCATAGGAAGTATGTCGAGACTATATTGTAGAGTTTCAATATGCAGGATAGAAAACTGGTGAATGTTCCTATTCCTATAGGTGTAAAGCTGTATGTTGAACAGTGTCCCAAGACACAAGAAGAAGAGAGGATATGTCCCATGTTCCATATGCAAATGCAGTGGGTAGCCTAATGTATGCAATGGCCTGTACTAGACCAGACATTGCACATGTAGTGGGAGTATTGAGCAGGATTATGTCGAACCCAGGGAAGGAGCATTGGATATGTGCTGAAGCGGGTTTTCAAGTATTTGCGTGGCACTAATGATTATGGTTTGTGCTACCAAGGAAGACCAATATTGGACATATTTTTGGACATTCGTGGCTTTGTTGATGCAGACTGGGCCAAAGATATATATCGAAGAAGATGTACAAGTAGGTATGTGTTTAACCTATTTGGAGGCGGTAACGTGCTTGACAGAGGTATACCGTAGTGGCTCTTTCAACTGCGCAGGCGAATACATACAAACGACCATGCGGCGACATTTGGTTGCAGAGATTGTGTTCAAGCATGGGGTTGGTACAACAAGCTATAAGGATAGACTGTGATAGCCAAAGTGAAATTTTCTTGGCTAAGAACCCTGCTTATCATTCAAAGACAAAGCACATTGATGTTCAATATCACTTGTTAGAGATATGGTTGAGGCTAAAAGGGTGTTGCTGGTAAAGGTGGACACTTTGAAGAATGTTGCAGATGCATTTGACGATGTCTGTAAGCACTCAGAAGTTCTCTTGGTGTAGAGAAACAATGGGTGTCAAAGAATTGGCCCAATGACCAAGCTCTCCTGTGGCCCCCTATGGAAAGAAAACAACAAGTGGGAGAATGTTTGGCATGTGTTATATTCTTTCCAAAACTATCCCTCCCACGCGCCGTACGTTGTGTTTCCGCGGAAGCAGGGGGAGGCAGCCCATCGTGCAGGTTCGGCAGCGCGCCCGTGAAATTATTGGTGTGACCCAACCATGTTTTGTGCATGAGTTTGCACATGGTTTTGGGGTACGATGGTTTTCGGCCCCTGGTATTTTGTAGATCCGGTCAAGGGAACTACGGTTATGTTCTAATCCAGGGTTAATGGATTGGGGTTTATGTATGCTTCGACATGTATATATATGTGTTGTAATACTAAAAGGAATATAATGAAAAATCAAGCTGGTCGTCCCAATTTGGGATCCAGGGGAAAATCTCTGTGTTTATCTGTTTTATGTTTTATGCTCTCGCTATTGTTTATTTTATGTTATAAGATTCGTGTGTAGATAATTTCTGTTCAGGGTTAAAACCTACATTGGGGAACTACTACAATGAGTGGTTTTCTTAACCAACCTATTGACCTCTATGTGTTTTGATTAGTTACATCATGACTGGAACCATTTTCCACATTTTATACCACTCGTTCCTCCATGAGGAGTCCTCTTTCAGCTCTTTTCACACTCCCGAAATATGAAAATATTGTCGAGCACTTGTCTGTTCAAACTCGTTAAAGTGAACGAAAAGACGTCAACTCAGTATAAGTTTAACTCTTTTCCGGAATGAGCTAGACTATTTACGAAAAATGAATATCCTAGATGACCATGGATAAGAGGTTCTCTTGGGTATCATTTTCTGCCTTTTTCAGACTCAAGGGACTATCTACAAAAAAGAACATCTGAAGTTTTATTTTTCACATCTTTTTCAAACTCTCTAAACATGAAAAATATGTTGAGTTTTACCTTCACTGGAATCGTAAAAACATCAAACAATGATGGACCCGTAGAACATGACGAGACCAAACCACTCCTTCTAAGGGTTCGTTAAACACACTAGGAGGGATTCATCCGAAGGATGAACTTACAGATCGAGCATATGTTATCCTCCTCAAGATTGTTAAAATATAAATAGGTACTAACCAACAATGGTTGGGGAAATTGGGAAAAAAAAGTAATTCACTTATTAATGGCAACGAGTCGCTCTTGAACAAGACACTATTCCATTTCATCTTTGTGGTTTTTGGGTTAGGAAATATGCTTGTATTTTGGTTCATCATAATATGTCAAAGCCTCCACTTTCGGTTTTGGGTCAATGCTTCCAACTCCATTCATTCTCGTCAATATGTTCAAGATAATTCATTCAGTCGATATTTGCTACGATAATCTCAAGCGTTCATTCCAAGTCTGTTTTTCCTGATCTAGTTTTGTATCTATATCATTCTGTCTCAAATCATGATACCCATTTTGTGTCGTTGATGGGGGATACATTAAGGCCCTCATGCGATGGGTCACTTCCTGTCGACATCATCCCATTATCCAAGAAGTTGACTTAGAAACTCCCTTCGGTACCTTGGCACTTGCATACATCAATGGGAAGTTTCCTTGCTCTTGGAGACAATTTTTCATCATTGGCCTTCGACGGACAGATCCTGTGTGGTGTTCGACTTCATTTTTTCATTCACACCATATAGATTGTATTTTTGTACCTTGAGAGCCATTAACATAATTGGTGGTTTCTCTCGTGTATGTTAATGAATTACATAATTGGCTAGTAATCAGACGTTGTCTACCATATTCGACTACATCTCATTTAATCGCATGGTTAGACTCATACATTGGACGATAGAGTGAATGAGATAGAATACCCGAGATCTAGTTTCATCCATCCAGGTTGCGATTTCAGGATTAATGAAAAAGTACAAAGCATGATGGCTATGATAATACAATCATCCAATAATGGATCCATGCTTTATCATCAATGGACACAATTTTTTATCAGTGTACATGTAATGTTAGTTTATGTGCTAAGCATGGGTATACCTCCCTCAACAAAGATATCACGATAAAATGTATTATAACAAATAATGATCTCGACTAGTTGTTCTTGATCTAGACTTGTCACAAGGTAAAGCACTTGAGTCATCAACCATTGCTTCTGACTTTGTGCATTATGGGGGGGATCTATTATAGGCCGTCTTGTCATGTTTATTCAATAGGCCTAAAATCCGGATTGATCCACATGCATTAACATGTTGTCATCATTCCTATACAAATCCCTAAGTGTGGAATTTCCAATACGTCTAAGTTTCTAGGTATATTTATTGAAAAACCATATTTTTAGGCCTAGCACACCCTACATAACTGAGCAACTTCACTGCATTACAGTCTCCCCTTCTTTGAGGGTGCACTAAAATGCACCCTCCATTATTGAGTAGGTGCATTGACTCTAGAAATTCAGGAAAAATAAAAGATATCTCTGAAACTTCCTTTTCTAGAAGCTTCCAAGGTCGTTTTAACTATTTACCATGGATAAGAGCTTGAATCCCACCTGATCCTATATTGGAAACCTCGCCCCTTATACCTTGAGCTCATCCTCCTATCATAAGTGGATCTCAAACCTAGATTGGTAAATGGATAAGAATTCCTAAACTACCACACTCCCCTATATATTTACTACCTCCCATAAGGTCTGGGTTGGATTTTTGAGACATATCATGCCCTCGTATTGTTGTTTAGATCATAAGGGAGTTATCATCGTCATGCATTAGGGTGCCATAATATGTGTGCTTTGTGACAAGGAAGGACAAGTCAAATTGGGGAGATATCTACAAGATCAAATCCTATATTGGTTGTAATCTCTCTCCATTTCTATTAATACAAGGAGTAGACTGCTTTCCTATATGTGTTATGTTATGTTTACATTCATATATTTCAATGCCTTGTTTATCCATTGAATAGAGTAATTGGATTATGCCACATAGATGTCGTAGATATTTGGCTTGTGTTGATTAAACGTGTAGGTTCTAATTATAGTGAGCAAAGCTAGGATTGGAGCATACAAGCCTAGAGGAGAGTGAATCTTGCGATGGATCCCAAGTAAGTCTCTCTCCATTCTTAAATTTCTCTAAGTAAAACTTTGTAGTCCTTGCTTTCTGTTCTTTTAGACCAATCCACTAGGTCTAGGGAAGATACTTCTATCCGCAGTTGTAAATTCCACATAACAGCTATACTTGTTGGTTTAAGATAAAATCCAGATAAATATATGATAGGTTACAATGGACTATAAAATATTTATAATCAGTCCATAAAAAGTTGTCACAGGAATGATGAAAAATTATGCAAGAAATTCTTATATAGGTTTTGTTGCAGGGATGCCAGTGATGTAAACAAATACACTCATAAATTTCCTACAAATGAATTGGATTCCAGTAGGTAACATGTTATGTAAGGTGGTCATAGATAGGTGACAAAGGTCTAGAAGGTTACACAAGATTGCGACAAGAGTTATCACATAATGGTAATAGGTTTGACAATGGTTTAAGTCTGACCTTTAATAGATCATGACAGGCTTTGTATGCAAATTATGACATGTCTTTTGATAGATCTTAATAGTTTAAAAAACTATGTTAGGTGTTAAAATTAAAAATAATAATGATAGACTGTGGTAGGGTTTTACCACATGTCATAACCAGTTTGATACAAATTGGTAACATACTGGAATATAGTTAGACTATAATTCCAAGCTTTGAGTAATCATTGCAATGAATAAAATAAGCAACTTGGTAGTGATTTGGTGAAATAAATGCTTAAAATTGAGCATAAATCCCCATAATTAGAGCAATGGGAAGCTCAAAATGATTTTAACAAATTGCAAATGATTTAGAATCAAGTAATAAGAAGTATTTGCAACAACTGTGTCAATTGAGCAAATTAATTTTAATTTGAAGTAAAGGAAAAGTAAAAAGAATAATGGCATCCAGAAGGATGGAGTAGTGAACAGACAGATTATTTACATAAAGGATTTGAGGACAAAAAAAAAACAGTTAGTTAAACTGCAGGATGATTGTATGTAAGAGTTAAATGCGGAAAATTGTATACAAGGATGGTATACATTGTTGGCATGTAGGAACAATGCTTCCTCAAGGTTGGGGCACAAGATGCTGATTTGCCATGAAATTGTGCGTCATTTCTATATTACATGAGAAATTGAAATTTATGTTTGTGTATATAGATGGATGATTTTTTGCATATGATTGATGTTTTTCTCTTGAAATCAAGAACATGGGTATATGAATCAAGGTTATTATTGCTAATATTGATGTTATTTTTTTGATGTCCTCTAGGTATAATGTCAGTGGTACTAGAAGTGCACGCTTATCAGCATGGGGAATGGAACTCTAGATCGTGTTGGTGTGTGGCTAGCACCAAATTTGTGAAGGATGCTTGAGGATGAAACCAAGTACAAGGACATGGAATTTTAGCTACGAAGTGGGAGCTCAAGTCATTTTTCATTAGAAAAATCAGATTCCATATTATATCATGCACTGAGGAGAATGCATAAAATAAGGGGGTGGAGGAATGTAATACCCCCACTGTTCATAATGTAATTAAGTTTTATTATTTAGGTTGGTGAGTCAGAATAATATTATGAGATTGAAGTGCCCATGTAATGAAGTTTAATATAGTGCGGGGCTAGCGTGCCCAGATACTTATAAGCCTATAAAGGTTGTGAGACCTTAAAGCCTGAAATTTAATTAATGTAATACAATGTTATAAAAATAATAAAATAAGGCTAGCTACGGAGCCCACTCCACGAAAGGAGTATGGGGGGAGAAACTTCAAAGAAAAATGCAAAAATTATGTTCTTTTGGTGAAAAGTGTGCATGGGGCCCACATGGCCTAGTGAGTGACACTTGGCCAGTTAGGGCCATGCTGTTATAAAATGAATATTATTCATTCAACCATGGATGGATGGAAGGGGAATTGGTTAATGAGTCCTGAGGTATACTCTGAAACTAATTGATTGTCAGTGAGTCCTAGGGTTGGACTTTGGACTGGTTAAGGTGCAATTATTAAGTTAATTGTACCATATGGATGCATCCTGCTTATGATGTGAGCCCCAAAGTTGGCTCCAAGAGCTTGGTGCTTTGAGGGTCTGTTGAACCTATTTATGTCCTGAATGCTATGGAGTTCGGGTGGGAACTTGGTGTTGATTCATGGCCTAAAGGGTGCCTAGATCCCTGGGGCAACACGAATGTTGGGTTGACACCTTGGAAATTAGACTGGAGGGTTCCTGGAACCCTGGAGCAGTGTGACTTTTGGGTTGGAACCTTACCCATGGATGAGTGGATGTTTAAGTTACTGTTGCTTATGGAGTTGTTGCCTCAACTTGGGGGTGACCTGTGACTGAAATTATGAGCCACATGGTCTATGGTTGTGAGGTAATGATATGTGGTGAGCTTGCAATGAGTCAATCTTCTCATTCATATAACTATTTGTGTGCCATACCATGCTAAAACTATGAAATTATGATGAAACCTTAATTTTCAGGGTTATGTTATTATCCTTTTGTGTAATTAAATTTAGTGTTAATTCTATTGTGCAAGATGTAAATATGGGTTATACGTCCATTTATGTGCTCCAGAGATAAGATGGGTATTTTATGTAAATTTGTGGGTTCTGGCTATATACCTCGATTTGGGTATTTGTTATGATTGTTGAATACCTTGTGTTGTTATTAGTTGTATGAAGTATATACAAATCCTATCCAAGGTTTGTTGTTTGAGTTTAAATTCCATTGTGAATGTTTTGTTGTTAATGTGAATCTGTTATTTTAATTCCACTGAATTATATGAATTATATTGTGCTAGATCTGATTTTATTTATTCTGATGTGGATTTTTAATTACAATTACTGTGATATTAAATGTCTATATATAACATACAACGTTGCAATTATAATAAATATAATTGTTGAGCAATATAGGTATTGTGGAATATTTGAGTACAATCTCTTTTGTAGTTAATTTTACAAGACTCAAGGAGTGTTGGTTGAGTAATGTTTCCCTGTCTGGAGCTAGGGAAATTACAATGTTCCTTTGGTTCCCACCACTAGAACCTCTTGAGCACTTCATACTCTTCTCTGGCTATCACACCCTTCTCACCTCCTAGAACTTCTCTTGTTCTCTCCTCTTTGAGGACTTCCTCTGTCCACTTCTCCTTTCCAAACTCAGTTGGAAGTCTTTAAATGTAGCCTCTTTGCTACAACTATTCCTTCTTGCCTCAATATTTTAGAACACTGCTAGTTCTATTCTCCTTAGATTTACCACCACTTTTCCTACTCGAAGGGTTCTTTTGCATTAAGATCTTCCTTTTATCTCTAAGAGATTCACTTGCTCTTTCAACTCTGTCACAACTTCTCTAGATGTGATAGTTATTACCTAAATTATCCACTTCTTCACTAAATTAGAATAAATCTTAAAGACTATATTTACCTTCCATAACTCATTAGCATTGGAGTATTTTCCTCTACTCGGGTGTACTATGCTCTGAACTCCTTTGTTTTTTGTTATAAGAATCCCTTTTCAACCTTCTGAGTCTCCTTTCCTCTTTCAGTATAATCTCTTCAATTTTCTTACTAACTGGAATCTTTGTCCAGAGGTCTCTCATTAAATTCTCTGTTATCATCCTCACTTTTTCGAACACTCACTTGCTACAAACCTCCTGCACACAAACATTGGTTAGATTATTTGAAGAGAGAGCTACTACCATTGCGATACCACTTTGACGTAGTGCTTAGCACTACTTTCGATTTCTCCCCTTGGTTGACAATTTCCACATTCATTGTCAAGGGGCACACCTATGAGCTTACCCTTAATTATTCCACAATCCCAATACTTACACATTTGGGACTGGATCGTTCTTGTCATGTAACCTTGGAAATGTATGTGAACTATCACTCTGTTGTATCATTGAACTTCCACAACCATAATTTGGCCCAGAAAATCTACACACCATACTACAACGTATGCTCCTACTAGCATGGGGCCAACGTTCCTATGCCGACGATCTCTTAATGTAGATCAACACTACCAATCCATTGGCGCTCATAGACTCTTCATTCAGTCGACCTTCCTTACATATGATGAACTCCCTCAATGAATGTGATTTCATGAGGTCAGAGGTTGTGGGCTCGTTGATTACTCACAAGCCTTGAATTTGGCCTACTTTCCTTTTACTTAGCTAAATTAGGGCCGTTCGCATCAACTGGGCCATGTCGACTAACCCGACTTCGATCTTACTAGTGGACCCAAACTTGGTCGAGGGATCAAATATCGACTGGAAATCAGTCTGACTTAAAGGAATGACTGACTAAGGTCGGGCCGACTATACGCGCCTACCACCTCGTTGAGGTCTTACCCTTACTCACCATTGTGGAGTTGGTCCCCTTCGACCCTTCTTCTTTGACGTTGAGAATTGACTATCGACTATGCTAGCCCAAACTCGACTTAAGGGGAAGTTTGAAACAATTTCTTTTCATGCCAAATTCCACTCTCATTAAGGAACGTTGTGCGGGAGACCACCTTGAAACAGGACGAAGTTCGATTAAAAGCAGTTGACTGAACTTGCCTTCATTGATCAGATGGAACAATCCCAACATGAAATATAACTTGAATATGCAAATGACAAAAGGAACTTGGCGCCTCCTCGATAATATTGACTACGATATACTCGTATAGCCACTTCGTTCTAAGAAAGATTCAATCTTGACCTCTACCTTAACAATCGTAGCCCCATCAAATCTTATGTGAATATCATGCCTTCACCTTCATGATATTGGGTCTTTAGCCTCCCTTGTTAACAAATATTTATTCTCGTTTTCTAATTGGAACCAAGTATGTTCAACCTAGATATTTCCTACAATTTTAGGTAGGCTGACACCGAGATCCTTGTTTATCACGACCATCAAGTTAATTACATCTAGATAGAGAAAACACTGAAAATTCTAAAAAATTAGGTTCTATTAGAATACATCAAGTATTTGCAAAGTGCTAGTAGAACCTTCACTCGATTAACAACATAGCTTTCACACTCCTCCGAGTTGACTTTTCTACTCTTATTACTCGAGGCTCTTCTCTATATACATAATATTTACAACCAAAAAAAATATCACAACATAATAATTATCATACGGGACATTTGTCCTTAGAAATCTAAAAGTAACTCACAACTTATCTAAGCACTTGTTGCCTTTATAGAGGCTCATTTGGACAAATTACCAGCTCATCAAAACAACCTAGCAATCTAAATTCTCCTAGATTTTGGACACGCAATTACAACCAAAAAAAAAAAAAAAAACTAATTCTATTTTTATATATAGATTTACAAATTGAGGGAATTCTTTTTGAAAATTTACATGACCCCTTTGGGGTATGGTCAAAATGAGTTGTCTAGAGGTGGATGTTATATTACATAAGAATATCATAGATAAAACCATGGGTTGTCAAAACTTGGAGTCCATTTTTATTTTAAATATTTTTATTTTATATCATAGATGAAACCATGGGTTGTCAAAACTTGGAGTCCATTTTTATTTTAAATATTTTTATTTTTTATTTTTTTAACCGAGTCAAAATGTTTACATAACATAACATGACATATTGAACGACACTCTCACCTCAACAAAATATATAAAATTTTAAAGTCTTAAAGTCTTTTTACCTGTTTACAATCAATTCAAATGTGTTTACAATCAGTCTTTTTAAGTTAACTACATATCATCAGTATCCACTTGTTCATTTTTGTGTTGTTATAGCAGATGGGGTGGCAGACAATTTTTACTCTCCAATAGTTCTCCCCTGAAGTCCCCTCAATTTCAATACCAAAAAGTTTGTACGCTCCACTTGCCTATGCTGGCGGTTTATTTCAATGCCCGTTTGTTTCAATGGTCAGATGGAGACAACATGTAAGAGACAACAGGTAGAAGATGCTGCAGGTTACTTTATGTTATAGTGTTTTACCACATATGTTTTTATTATATAATTGGTGATCTCACTATATTAAAATAAAGACATGAATGAATTAGACATCCACTTGAACTGTCATACTATGTGATTTAAGCTTTGTTCTTTTCACAAATTAATTAGGTAGAAACAACCTCACATTTGTGTGAACCAGAGACTTTCATCAGCAACCACGTTGTTCACTTTGCTTTGTGCTTTTTTAGAAGTTAATTTAACAGAAATAAGCATGTGGATTTTTAATTTGGTAGAATACGCATGTGAATTTTTAATTTGGTATAGATATGCGTTGAGTTCTTATCTATATGTTGTTTGTTTTGTATAGGTAGAATTTTTTCATTCTAGATTAGATGCATTGAGTTCTTATTTATATATATTTTTGGTATGGTATAACTTTTTTTATTTGAGATTAGAAATATTCATTTTTCACAATTTTGAAACATGGAATTTATTCTTACATGAACAATTTTTAATTTAAAAAATTTAATAAAAAAATCATTTAATAAAAAGTTTAATATATTCTCACATAATAATATTTTTAATTTAAAAGTTTTAATAAAAAAATTATTTAATAAATAGTTTTTTACTAAAAAAAATTAAAGGAATAAGTATGTGAATCTTTATCTGGAACAAACTTTTAAAAGTTTATGTGAATTAAGTGTGGTGAGTTTTTATCTATATACCTTTTTTTTGTTGTAGGTACAAAATATTTCTATTAACAATTTTGAAATATAGAATTTATTCTTACATGACAATTTTTAATTCAAAAGTTTTAATAAAAAAAATAGTTAATAAATGGTTTTTTATTAAAATTTTTAAGGGTAATTAATTACATTTACAAATTTATTAAAAAAATTATATTTAAATTTTAATGAAAATGCATGTATGTTATATATTATTTATAATATACACTAGCAGTTGCCCCAAAATGTGCAAAAAGAGACCTATAGGTTTTTTAAATAGAAAAAAATGTTTCTGAAATACATTTGTAGATATATATGCCATATGCCATATACATTTTAACTTATACATATATTGTAAAAAATAATATTTTAGTTTTATAGATTTTTAATATATATAATAAGTTGTACATATATATATATATAGTTTCTAGAGCTCAAACTAAAAACACTAATTTGATAGTAGTAGTCTAACGAGAAACTTCAAGAATTTGGGTGCCCAGAGGTTTTTGATAGTACTGAATCCATTTCCACAATAAAGAAATAGAGATTTCTTGATTTTTTTTTTTGGCAAGATTCCAACCACTTTTGATGCTTCATTATTTTTCCATTCTCAATTCTCATTTATATGTTTTTGTGACTTTTTCCTTGCCCCATTGTCTGATGTATTTTTTCTAGTCATATTTTAGATGTCTCTAAGTTTAGGACTTATGGGGACGATCTGGTAGTGTTCTAAATAACATTAGATATAGCAAGTTTTAGCTAGTTAGCTACATGATCCAAATTTCTCTATGGTTTTGAATTTGTGTAGTTTATGGTGGTGTAATTAGGGTTGGCCAATAAGATAGTAAAAGTAAGATATTTTTATATTTATTAAATATAATACTAAAATATATTAAGATGAATATGTGTTATTATGGTAAGATATATTGTGTTCAATTTTTAGGATATATTATGTTCAAGTTTTAGTTGACTTGCTATTAGTTTCAGTTTGACTTAAAAAAAATTAAAATTTATATAAAAAAGTATATAAGACTCTAAAATTAAAAAAATAAAAATAAAAATAAAAACAAAAAAGAAATGAAGTAAAGAAGAATATAAAATGACAAAAAAAAATGATGATAGAAAAAAAAGCTAAAATTAAAAAAAAAAAAATTAAAGTTATGAAATAAAATATTGATATTTTTGCGAAGCCAATTTCATAAAACATACCAGAATAAACAGACTTATTATCCCTAACAGTGATTTATTCAGCATGTGTCCGATCAAACCAAATCGATCACGATGTGACCTCACATTTGGAGGTACAATTTTCTTCCATTGAATATAGATTAATAATAACAAATTCCTAGACTTCAATTGACAATTTTTTTCATGTGTTCAAAAATGTCTAAACGTAGACTGTTTTTCTAATGAAATTTTCTTGTTGGGATAAATTAGTTCTACTAATCACTCTTCGTTTTCGCTGATACTTGCTTCACTTTCAATTCTGAATCCATGTTAAAAAAAAAAAACTAAACTAAACTAGACAATTTTACATGAAAGGATAAAACACCGGTACTATACCTATCTATTTATTATTATTATTATAGGGATCAGTGTTGTTGTTTACATAAAGACATTGAAGAAGAAAACTGCCTATTTATAAATATTTACACCTACCCATTAGTTTATTAACTCCAAATATATAATAATAATTACATTTAATAATTAGTTTATTATCTTCAAATATATAAACCCAGGAAACATCGTTTAATTATATATACATCGTAATTTCTACCTATCAAGTGTAGCCACGGATTTAAAAATGTTGAATTTCTTAAAAAGAGTTGTATATATAATACAAAGATCATGACCTAAACCTAGCATGCATTTATTTTATTTCAAAATCGGAAAGAAAACCTTTTATTAAAAGAAGTACCCATGATTTATATATGAGACAAATTAATCCATACATAAAAACCAAAAACTAGAATGAATAGCCAAATAATATATAATTTAAACCAAAAACCCTTCCAACAACTAAACCTATGTGGACCCACTATCGTTATTTAATTAATCATGGTTCGTCGCAATGAAAATGGTCACAGTTCAAACACATTTATGTAAATTCTAGAAACTATAAGGAAAGAGGCCTTTGTTGTATTTACAACTAATACAAAAACAAAACATGTGTTCAAGTGCATTGGGTAGTTACGCTGATAATAATCACATATCTTAAACTATAATTTATAGCCTATTCAAGGTTTATGTCAGACTTAAACTATAATTTATAGCCTATTCAAGGTTTATGTAAGTCTGACGGAAAAAACCTTCAACATGCTTCCTAAGAGCAAATATTAAAGACTCTCGTCTGCATAAAGGAAATTTTGAGAAAACCTGTAAAGTGTTTTTATTTGAAAACAACTTTCCTAAACTGTCAAGTGTACCATTATGAGCCATTGATTTTTATGTTTGACGATTAAAATAGTGTGAACCTTAAAATTAAATACGGTTATTATTAATGAGTTACAGTTTTCTGTTTTAGAAATAATCAAGTTCATCCTCACTGTTCAGGGTTTACCTTTCAGCCCAAGCCCAGCGAGAAACTCAAGAACAAGCAGCAGGCAAAAATGCGCCTCCCCCTTCAAAGCTAGCAAAAAAGAGAGGACGACCAACCCTGCAGGAATCAATACAGTTAGTTGGAGAAATGTTGATTAACACGGGCAAGATAATACCGTTAACAACAGTATTCCAACAACTACCCAAGAATCTCTAATGAAGGTACTCTCCTGGAACATTAGAGGCCTTAATAGCAAGGGTAAACAGAGACATCTGAAAGAGAAATTGCAGGCTGAGAAACCTCAAGTCATGTTACTACAAGAAACAAAAGTTTCGGGGCAGAAGTTACAGTTAATAATGCAATCTTTGAAAATGCAGTATGAAGTTATGGCTATTGACTCGGCAGACACCTCAGGAGGCATAGCTATCCTATGGAATGCAGCAGAGGTCAGTGCAGAAGGATGGATAGGCTGCCCCCGAATATTAACAGCTACCTTCCGGCAGATAGGCTCAGAGACCAGAATTCTAATCTCAGCGGTTTATGGACCTCCCATTCCAGGAGAGAGGGCAGACTTTCTACAAAGCATACGAACTCTGAGTACAATGCATAATGAGAAGTATTGGTTATTAGGTGGGGACTTCAACATGATATTGAATCTCTCGGAAAAGAAGGGAGGGATACGAAGGGAAGATCCAGAAATGGCTCTTTTCCGTGAATTACTAAATGATTTACGTTTAGTAGACATCCCCACAGTTAATGGACATTACACCTGGAACAATCGCAGGGGAGAGTGGCACCAGGTTGCCTCCACGCTGGACCGATTTGTAGCAACGGAAGAACTAGTGAGTCTGGATATTTACTATGAAGCTGCTATCCTTCCAACTCTAGGATCTAACCATTGGCCGATCAGATTGGAGATATATGTGAAGGCAAGCCGCCCAAATCGACCTTTTCGGTTTGAGCTCTTTTGGTTACGAGACCCCGGTTTCATGGAAAAAGTTAAAAACTGGTGGAACTCAAATCCAGTCAGGGGACACAACAAAATGCATTCTTTCCAGCTGCGGTTGAAACAGTTAAAAACAGAAATAAAACGCTGGAACCACCAATAATTTGGAAACATCCATCAGGACCAAATTCGCCTCAATGAGAAAATGAAGGAGATTGAGCAACAAATTATTCTTCACGGTCGAACAGAGGATTTGGCTCTGGAGGAAGGGCGCACTCTCAGTGAACAAGAGGAGAGAAGAAAACAAGAGGAGATCCTGTGGAAGCAAAAATCCCGGGTTAACTGGCTGAAAGAAGGTGACTGCAATACAAAATTTTTCCATAAAGCTATGCTACAACACCGCCAGCATAACAGAATCTTTTCACTGAAAGCAACAACTGGAGAACATTTAATTAAACATGAAGAAATGGAGCGGGAGCTGAAGACACACTTCAAAGATCTCCTAATGGAGCCTATCCCAAATAGGCTCGCAGACATACAAAAGATAACTCAGCACATCCCTCGACTGATTACTAGAGAACAAAATCTGGCCCTGCTACGAGAAGTCACCCTCCAGGAGGTAGAAGAGGTAGTCCTGAATCTTCCCAAGAACAAAGCCCCTGGACCAGATGGGTTTACAAGTGAATTTTTTAAAGCATCCTAGCCATTCATGGGATCAAATATTCAAGAGGTGGTTGAAGAATCCCGAAGGAATAAGAAAGTCTATCTAGCTCTGAATGCAACATTTCTTACACTTATCCCCAAACAAAAAAATGCAGATACTCCAGTGGGCTTTCGACCGATAGCTCTTTGTAATGTTATTTATAAAATTCTTTCCACGATTATGGTTAATCGCCTGAAGCCCTTGCTACCCACTATAATTTCTCCAGAACAAACAGGCTTTGTCAAAGGAAGACAAATCCTGGATGGAATAGTGGTCACCCAAGAAGAAATCCACTCTCTCACGAAAGACAAACAGAGAGGATTATTAATAAAACTGGATTTGTCTAAGGCATATGACCGCATAAGTTGGCAGTATCTCATAGAAGTAATGCGAGCCTTTGGGTTTGAGGACAAATGGCTCCAATGGGTCAGATCATTTATCTCTTCGCCACATTTTTCAATTCTGCTGAATGGTAGTCCCTCTGCTCCGTTCAACATCTCCAGAGGCCTCCGACAAGGAGACCCCCTCTCCCCATTCCTGTTTATAATTGCAGCAGAAGGTTTAGGAAGACTTATTAAAGCTCATCTAGCTGAAAGAAAGATCCAGGGCCTAAAAATGTGGGGACCTCACCTTCCTTTGACCCATCAGCAATTTGTTGATGATATCCTGCTTTTCTGCATGGCATCACCAAAAGAATGCAAAGCAATCCTCAGAATCTTGGAAATCTTCATGGATGCGTCAGGTACTCAAATAAACAATGATAAATCCAATGTCTAGATAAAAAAGCAATGATGCAATGCAAATTTTTTTAGCAAGAACCTTAGGATTCCGAAGGGGATCCTTGCCTTTGAAATACTTGGGAATGTATTTAAATTCAGGCCCCATTAGACAAGCAGATTGGCAAGATATTCTTACAAGAGTGGAGAAAAGAATACAGAATTGGGCCTTTAGAGCCCTGAATGCCCCTGGGCGCCTCACCATGTTAAAATCGGTGCTTCAAGCTCTACCAGTATACCAACTATCTGGCAGAGCATACCCGAAAGGAATCTGCTCCACATTGGTAAGCATGTTCAAAATTTTTTTATGGCAGGGAGCACAAGAAAAAAGGAAATGGGCTCTCTTATCATGGGATAAACTACTCCAACTAAAGACAGTAGGAGAACTAAGCCTTCGTGATCCATTCATTTTGAATAATGTGCTAGGAGCTAAGCTCTGGTGGCGCTGGCTAATGGGAGGGCTAGATCTGTGGAAGAACATCTGGCAAACAAAATATGATATGCCACACACAATATCTGGAAGATTGAAGATAGATACAGTCCCAAAGGGCTCTTTAATTTGGAATTTTTCCACCACAAACAGGTATTTAATTGGATCTCACAGCTTCTGGGAGATTAGAGAAGGAGGCACAACCCTCTTTTGGGAGGATTCATGGCAACAAAGGGAAAAACTTTTTACTCGTCTGGACTTGGGGGAAATTTTCCTATACACAAATACACCAACTCAGCGATTAGTGAAACATTATTGGTGTCCAAATAATAATGATTTCTGGAGAAAATGGAAAGATAAGAACGGGTGGGAGGCAGCCCCAGCCATGCAACAATGGGACAATTTCACCAAAGAACTGAAAACAAGGAAACTTAGACGAGTTGCAGGGCCAGATATATTAAGATGGGGATACACAACAAAAGGGCAGTTCACAATTAAAGAGGGATATTACATCCACTCCCAACAAATTCAGCATATTGCACGGCCGTTATGGAAAAAAATATGGGCACTGAAACATTGGCCTAAAGTAGAATACTTTTTATGGCTGTTAAGCCATCACAAGATACTCACCTGGGAGAACCTACAGAAAAGGGGGATGATAGGCCCTTCTTATTGTGCTTTTTGCCATGCAGACAATGAAACGACAAAACACCTTCTCAACACATGCCCTTTGGTGCAGCCGATCTGGAGGAATTTGGAGCTTCTGTTCCGTCAAACGGATAAAAACAATGATAGTATTGTCGAAACCATTAGCAATTAGAGGAAAGGACGGTATCACTGCCAAGTGATCAATAGAGCTTGGACCCTCTCATTAGGTTTCCTCCTCTGGAACATTTGGAAAGAAAGGAACCACAAAATCTTCCAAGAAACAACCCAACCATTGCAACACATTTGGCAGCGCTCCATTGAAAACATTCGGGAAACTATCCTAGTCGAAAGATGGTCAGATGAAGACTGGCAGACGGTGGGGATAGAATCCCAGATTTTAGAGAACCTCAATTTGAAACCACAGATGCTTTATAAAGGACTCTGGAAATATAGACCACCTGATCAAACTATTGAGGAACACTGGTCACCTCCTCAACCAGGCTTTATCAAACTCAATTACGATGGTGCCTCTAAAGGTAATCCGGGACAAGCTGGAGCAGGCGGGATTTTCCGTAACTCTCAAGGAGCAGTCTGCCGGTTCTATGCATTTGATTTGGGCCATGCCACAAACAATGAAGCAGAACTTATGGTGGTAAAGCAAGGCATTCTTATAGCTGTCAGAGAAAATTACCAGAGAATTATTGTTGAAGGAGATTCTGCCATGGTAACCAGAGTTATCCAAAAGCTCAAACAAGGTACACCTTGGGAGAAAATATCCCAAAGCTGGAGAACTGCAGCACTCATTGAAGAAGTAAGTAAATTGCTCAAGCAGATTCAGTATTTAATCCCCAGCCACATCAAAAGAAAAGGTAATGCTGCAGTGGATTACTTGGCTAATTGGGGATGCCAAAATACAGAGAGACCCATAGATGCTCGTCCCAATGATGCAATCTGGGATGTTGAGCTACACTCTCTTCAGCTGACTGTGAATAAAGACCTCCAACCCCCCGATCGGGGTGAACAGCTGGCATAGAGGACAGACCGTGGCAACCTGACGACAGGCCACCCTCCAGACAATTAATTACCATTATGAAGAACTGCCATACTCGATCAATGGCATGGGTGATCACTTGCATTGGAATGATTATCCAGCGATCCTGCCCGGTTGGTCTGTCAGCGCGCGAAACAGAAGTTCTGCTTAAGGTAAGTCACCGCCCTCCCTCACCCCAAACGCTCATGCAAAGATCGCTGCATGCAAGTGCTTGGGAGACGAAGAAGAGGTGCGCAACTCATTCTGTCAACTTCGCTACTCTTGCAGGGTATGTATCGGTCTTCCTTCTCATTTTCATGAAGTATATAACTTATATTAGGACCTGGCTTGAGCAATATCTGTTTGTTGGGGATTCACTCTCGTTCCTCTGGTCGTTTATCCCACCGCAAAACCCTATTCACCCCTGTTTTCGGGACCCATGTTTATCATTCATTCTCTACCTCTTCAATGCTATAAACACTGATAATCAAAGTTTATGGGAAGATTGGTATGAGGTGCGCCTAGCTGCTCTAATGATTTTGCAAATTTGGGATACTAGTAGGGTTAGAATCCTTGCGCCTCCCGGATGTAGTAAGAAGCCAAATTGCTGGCCATTCTTCAGCCAGGAGTTAACTGGCTCTCTTACTTCCACAATTCGCTGCTGCCGCACTCAAAACCGGAATCAAGCTCCGAATTCAAAGGCCCCCTGTCACTCCTGTAACCTTGTTTTTTCTCCTCAGATTCTCCGCATCCGTCTTCAAAGGGTCCTAAGCCTGCAACCATTGTTTAGCTCGCTCTCTGTTTGGGGTTTTGAAATGCATGTAACCAGTTTTTTATGGTGGATGATGACCCAGTTCACTATGACCCAGTTCAGCGGTGGCTCTTGGGATAGCACCAATAAGTCGAAGTCTAACCCTCTGTATAGGTTACTGCTTGTGAATCCTAGGAGTTGCTCCCAGTCGACTTCTATAAATAGAATTTATGAAGGAAATCAAATCAATGGGTCCATCTGCATTACTGTCACTACTTGTCTGTATGTTCTCCTGAATAGGAACAATCTCATCATGGGGAAACGCTGCTTACGCTCTGAAATAGCCAAGGGCAAGCAGAAGATTCAGCAGGAACATGTGCCAAAGAAACACGGAAGAAAAACTAACCAGGAGCACTTGGAGAACCTTGTAGTTAACTACATTCTGGGCAATTCCTCTCCAGCCCGTAATCAAATTCGTGGATGGGAAAGAGATCTTCAGATGGACCCTGAAGACAATGAAACTGAAGCTGAAATTCTAGATTTCATTCAGGACCCTGGCAACACCCGAGGTCGTCTTACCTTACTTAACCAAACCATTCATACATATTGGTTAATGAAATGTCTTCTGGCAAAAGCAATACAAAGTGTTCAGCCTGCTCAGCTCAAAGCAAGACAACCAAAGACAGAACTGCATCTCAAAGATCTGTTGGAGAATATTGAAAGCCAGTTGCAGCATATTAAAATTACACAATATCAAGCAACCGACCGCATTCAAAGAATGGATGACAGGATGGGCCGCATGGAGAAGCTGCTCCAGCAGATGCAGCAAGTTGATATGCTTGGGTCTCATGCGAAGGACCCAGCTCCAGTTTCCTCTTCAGATGGCTAGATTTAATAGTATTTTTCTTTATGGCTTTTTTGAAAGTATGTGAACTTATTCTACGTTATATGCTTGGACATAATGCAATAGTAGGACAGATAGCTAATGCGGCATATAGAAGGAAGAGACAACTTCAATTTTGGCACGCTTTCAATGCACTCAGATGGCCAACAGACCTGGTTTCCTACGGGCAGGTTGAGGCCACAGTAAGAATTTTATATTGTAGCCTGTCCTTCAATTATAAATAGAAAATAGAAAGGTCCCACCTAATTTACAAAAAAAAAATGGTTTATATGATCACAAGAGAGAAGAAAACCTCACCGCTGCTACTGCCAAGCAAGCTAGTTCCGGTCAGGTTGTTCTTCCTTTTCATGTTGTTCGAATTCCTGGGGAACGTAAGCGGGCAACCCTATGCTCTGCAAAAAAACATATGCGTGGATGGCGTTGGAGGGAGATAACAGAGGAATGAGCTCTGGTTTGATCCGACGGCCGAATTTCATGCATACTCCTTTCTCTGGAACTACCATCAACTTATGTATGTGGACATCCTAGCTGAAATATACTATATTTTAAGCAAATATCAAACCTGAAAAGAAATTTTTTAATTGTTTTAATGGCTACCTTGTGATCTTACTGTAGCATTTTCCTTTTAAAGATTACTTAGCTCTAGTTTAAACATCATTAAGCTTTCTGCATTTTAAGCAGAAAATGCAGATATCAAAGCTGAAACCTGAGTTACTCTCTTGAAAAGAAAATTATTATTATTTTTAGTAGCTACCTTGTGATCTTTTTGTGCCTTTTTCTATTGAAAGATTTCTCAGCACTACTTTAAACATCATTAAGTTTTCTGCATTTTAAGCAGATATCAACGCTGAAGCCTGCCTTACTCTCTTGAAAAGAAAATTATTAATGCCTTTAATGGCTACCTTGTGATCTTTTTGTGGCTTTTTCTTTTAAAAGATTCATATTCTTTTCATGGCTACCTTGTGATCTTTTAGTGGCTCTTTAAATGGATTTGGTAATGGCTCCTTGTGATCTATTAGTGGATTTTTCTATTTTTAGATTTCTCAACACCATCATCAAGCTTTCTGATTCTTGATCAAGGATGGAGTGTGCGCTCACCAGTTAAATCTTTTACATAGCTTTTTTTTTCCAAAAAATCTCACAAATTAAATCTTTCTTTTACACAAATTTCTTCCAAAAATTCTTAAAAACTGACTGAAGAAAATTCTTAACAACCTGACTGTGTTTTTTCAACGGCACAGATTTTTTGTGGATTTGGTTCCGCTGAGAGTGTACACGGACACCAATGTTACGGACAATGTGTATCCCAAGAATCCGCCAATGTACTTATTTTCCAGCATCTGGAATGCAGATAATTGGGCGACAAGGGGAGGGGATAAGACCAACTCCTCCAACACAGATGCAGATGGGTGCATGTGGGAGGATCCATTTCCGGCCTGCATATCCACAACAAGGGAAAACTGGTGGGATAAGCTAGCGGCCTAGACGCTTATAGATACCCAGAAATTTGACTATGCTTGGGCAAGAAGGAATTTCTTCATTTATGATTACTGCCAAGACACACAACGCTTTAATGGCAGCGTTGTTTTGTCCATGGATTTTCAAACTAATGAGTGTTGCTTATTTTCATGACTGGAGGAGAGATCGGATGAATATTTATCAAAATAGCCATTAAAATTTAATAGTTAGTTCGATAAAAAATAAATTAAAAACAAATATTAATTTTTAAAAAATATGTTGTATTTTATTTAAAATTTAATATTTTATTTTATTTTAAATTATAATTTCTTAAAAAATTTTGTTAATAAAAAAAATTACGGTTGAAATTATTTTATTTATATAAAACAAAACAAATATCTTTTAAAATATAGTAAAATATGAAAACTAATTATATTTTTGATATTCTTATGGTATTTTAAATATTTATATGTATTTGTTATATATATTTTTTAAAGTATTTACGTTTTTCAAGTATATATTGAGATACATTTTCCTACTTATATGATTCATGTGAGAGCATTTTCTTTATACTAATTTTTTCTATGTTAATGCTCTACATGTTTCTTTTGCAACTAAGAATGAGTTTAAATGAAACATGGAGAGTATAAAATTGTGTAAGTCTATCCCCTGAGTCCCGCCGCAACCCAACCCGGCCGTAACCCTTCCATGAAAAGAATCTTGAACAAAAGAAGATTCAAAGACCCTACCTCTAAACCATCCAAAAAAATTAATTAGTTTGTACTTAACAGTTAGCCCTTGCAAAAATAAGCAACAAATATATACAGATGTGTTTAGGGTTAATACCTACATATTGTGAGTCAAAAGCAACCAGATGTTATGGTTACTTGCGCGAAGAAAAGCTACTCCCAAATAATTGCAATGAAAATTATGGAATCTGGTCATTGCCTCTAGGGTACACAAAAAGAAGCTATCTCAAGCACAGGAACACAAATATGATTTAAAAAAAAAACAAACATAGAGTTCAATTGATCCACTGAGGAGGGAAGGGGTACCTGATACCCCATTATGCTAGAAAGCCTAACGCCATTGGGGATGGGTTGCAGACTAGAGAGCTGAGGCAGGAAAATAAATGGACGAACAACGAGAGTTGAGGCGAGTTAGTTACACTTAACCACCCTCTTGCAATATTTGTCGTTAGATGAAGGAGCGGAAGATTAAATGTTAGTTTTATTTTCTCCAACAACCCTCTTAAAAACCGAACTGAACTCTCGCAACTGGAACTCTGAAGTAAATATGGTCCGCACAATTCTGGTGCAAGCTGTTAAGCATAGAGAGGGAGAGTGACCGAAAAAACCTTTAAACATATGTCAGGTTGAGAGGAGAAGTAAACCTTTGGACAAATGCTAAGCTCATAAGTGAAGTATAGACTAAAATAAAAAGTGTCTGATTAAAAAAAAAAAGGCCTATAGACCTAATAATATTTGTAATTTTCTAAAGAATAATACTATTAATTTTGTTTACTTTTATGTTTATAAAATTAATTAATTTACAATTTTATATAATATTTATAATTTTGTATATTAATATTAATTTTTAATATGGTTAATAATTCTTCAAACATTAATAGATTTACTATTTACTATAAAATATAATAATATATTATTATATTTATTTCTATTTATGTAAATTAATTGTATATTATACATTATAATTTTTAATATTTCTATATAATTTATAATGATTATTCATACAATAAGTTTTAATTTTTAAAATTTTGAATATAGTTTTAATGATTAAAAGTATAGATATCTTTATAAAAAAATTATATATTAAATTAAAAGGTTTTTTTCATGATAATAAGAGATTCATTTACTAATTTAGGTATAAAGAGTTTACTATACAACCCACCTAAAATCTAAAATAGCAATTTTGAAATATAAAATTTATTCTCACACTACAAGTTGTTAATTTAAAAATTCTAATAAAAAAGTGATTTAATATATAGTTTTTTATTAAATTTTTTAAGGGTAATTATATATATATATATATATATATATATATATATATATATATATATATATATATATATATATATAATTATAATTTTTTGAAAAAGAATACTATAAAATTAATTAATTTACAATTTTATATAGCATTTATAATTTTATATATTAATATTATTTTCTCTCTATTAATATTAAATGATATGGTTGAGATAATTCTTCGAATATTAATAAATTTATTTATGCACTATAAAATACAACAATATATTATTGTATTTATATTTATTTACATTGTAACCACTGCCTTAATCATTAACTAATTGTTAGGCTATTGTTAAGAGTTCTTAAAACATTTACTGTTATTATGTTGGAAACAAAACATTATGAACATAAATTTAATTTTGGGATTAAATGAAAAGATAAATTATGGAATTAGTTTCATAAGGTAAAGACTGATGGTAAAAAGTAAATTCAAGATCTGGAGTTGGTTGAACAGAGATCAGTTCAAACAGTTGCCCAAACCTCTAGGAATAAAAGGGTAATTCCAGGGAGGTTTCGGGGTTCTGTTGAGTAATTGAGGAAAAGAGGAAAATTCTGGTTAGTAAATCCTGATCTGGAGCTCACCAGAGGAATACTCCAGATATCTGTTTCTACTGGAATTGGAGATTGGACCGGATTGTCCCGAGTTCTCTTCCAGAATTCTGTAAGTAACAAAATCTCAGACTTGCAGCACGAGGGAGAGTTAGAGGACTTAATTGCCTCACTCGTGGAAGGGAGACAAACATTTATCAGTCAGATAAAAGTACAGATAAGTATTATGTTTAAGTTCTGCAAATGAAAACTGAAAACATGTATTCTCTGATTAAATTTGAGGTTGAATTTGAAATGTGTTATATAAATTGAATGCTGATTTACTTCTATGGTTTAATCTGGGAAAATGTATAGACAGAAAAAAATACCTGTTGAGTAAATAGAGTTTTAAACTGTTTATTAAATATCAGTTATTAGAAAGGAAAATATTATATGAATTATTTAATCCTACTGTTAAAGATTAGAAGAAGGACTGTTAACCCAGTTCCTTAACTAAGATTCTGGGCTGGTTGTCCTCAAGGCCTATGATAATACACAGACAATAGTGGTCTGGTCATGTAAAAAAAAATGTGATTATAACTAGATACAACCATGAAATAAGAGAAATGGAGACTTATATGTATTTTCTAAATTACTGTATGTTATAGAAAATATAGCAGAGACAAAGCTACTAGAAAAATATACAGAAAGAATTCAAGCTTCTACAAATTAGAGCAGAAGTAGAACTGAAATCTTTATCTACAGTAATGAACATTAAGAGGATAGATTTTCATTTTTAGAAATCTGAATAGAAATAAAAACTCTCTGTTATAAGAAAAATGCGGAAACTACAACTTAAAAGAACCATGGAAATTCATGGTATTCATACAGTTGTAAGAAATAAACAATATTATAGCATTTATAAAAAGGGCTAAGTACAAAGTCAAGATATAAGAAATTCAGAACCTTCTTTGCTATAATTGTAGAATAACAGAAGGAAGTGAAAAATAGAAATTCTGGTGAATAACCAAACAGGAGAGAAGAATATTCTTTAAAGATAACAACTACTGTACTATTATAATTCCAGATAACTAACCGATATACATTTATTCAAAGATGTATAACTACAAAGAACAATGGTGGAGGCAAGCGTACACCATCCAAACATTGCTTAACCATATCTTTATTTACATTAATAAAAGAGACAGTCTTAACATAAAATAAGGGCCTTTGGCCGTGACCTCAATTAATAATGCTAGAATCCAGATTTTGAACTTTAAAACGTTACATTGAAGTCTCCTTTAAGAAAAGAAGGAATAGCGACCAAACATTTTGTTACACAGTAATTTGTCACCGTCCCTACAATCCCCATCTCGCCCATTGGAGGGTCGTTTCTGTGACCAATAAGTAGTGTCATGCCTTGCAAATACCATCATTGCATACCTTTCCATGAGGACAAAATTCCTTCTGTTGATCATTTCCTGAGCAGACCCCTAAAAACACTTATTTTTGCCTTGGCGTTGGTAGCCCATTATGTCCTCACGCCAATGAGGAAAATTAACACTGAGCTCGCGTCAGTTGGTGCTTTTTCCCAGTTAAGGACTCGCGCCAATCTGCTTATGGAAAGTTTTTTAAAAAAGAGGCGAAGTTTCGATTACAACAACTTCGTGGATGAGTCATGAGGAGTGGTTTCGACTGAATAACCACGACCTTCCTCCTTTGGCCTCTTGTTTCCACCTTATGGGGAACCTCCCAAGGGATAAGGCCTCCCTTCCACTATTGTAGGGATCCAAACCTCCTCCTCTCCTCTATAAATATAGCCATCTTCCATTGATGAAGGGGCTGAATGGTTGAGCCTTAGTAGTCTTACTAGCCTGAATAGAGCTGAATCAGTAGTAAGGAGATTATCGTCAAATAGTTGAAGAGAGAGAGACTTGTCCCATTCTCGACAAGCTTTACTGAGACGTACTCCACTGTCGACCCGCTGAAGGAAGATCCAGTGTCAGAGCTCAGGTTGTATCTTTCTTTGTTCTGATTAATAATAAACAACTTCGATTATGGTTCCACTCAGATGTTTATGTTTTATGTTATGAGTTGTATCTTCTTTGACTGATACATAATTACATGTATTAGGTTTTACGCTTGTTTGTTTGTTGTTTCTTCTTGTACGTGCAGGTGTTTGATCGCATCAAGCGGGAGAATTGTGATCTGCCAAAGCAAGGGACGGAAGTGCCATCTTCTCCACAAATGACAACAACGTAGGACTTAAGGTAGGCCTCTTGTCACATCTTGGTCTTTTGCAATTAGTAACTTGCGTCTTAGCGTGACTCGGTTGTTGCTAGACCCGATTTGGGCTAGTAGGGATCGCCTCTGTCCGCAGAGGGGATTTACCTCTCCAAAAAACTGGCGACTCCGCTAGGGAAACGTTGATTGGAGTTTGTCTTGGATTTTCGGTTGTTTTTGGTCTTTGTCTGCTTGATCAGCTCTTTTGGTCTCTCTCCTTCTGGTGTAAAACCTCTGTTCAGCCCCAGAGGATCAGATCTGACTTCTGCTTTTTCGAAATTTTCATCTTTCATGGTTGGCTTGATTGGCGTGGTTTCCACCCTGACAGTCGCGCCCATTGGCGCACGTTTCCAGTTCATCACTCACACCATCCACTGTCTAGCGCGGATTACAACTGGACAGTCACGCCATTTCCTGTAGGTGCTAGGGTTTTCCCTTGTTCGGAAGTTTTTTTGGTCAGTACTTTGCTTCTGGGTTAGTTTTAGATTTTGCTTGAAGTGGTGAGTCTGGTCTTGGTTGAGAGAAATTCTTTGTTTTTTCATTTTTAGGCATTGGCGCTTGTTGTCAGTTAGCAACCCATGCCAATTGGCCATTGGCACTAGTTGTCAATGAGAAAGTCGCGCCAGTTGGCGCTAGTTTCACCCACAAAAGTCATGCCAATTTCAGGGTGTGTGAAAATAGAGATTTTTTCCCTAAATCCTTCACCAGTGTGTCTTTCCCTTCTGGTCTTTTCTCTGTATGAGCATAGATTACATTTCTCATTGTTTAGATGAAATGTCTTCTTTCCATGATTGCTCGATGTAAAAGGGAATGAATGCCTTGTTTTGATCTCATGCTTTGGAAGTCCTCTTTGTGTTTGACCCCATATGTCTTGTAGCCTTTTGAGGAATTTAATTACAAAGTGTTCAAAACAACGATTGCATTCTTAGTGTTTGTTTGAATCCCTTTTGCATTCATCCTTTCATTAAGGAGATTTGCGTTCATTTAGTTTTCGTCTCAAAGTTTGCTTTTCGTTAAAATGCATTAGATCACATTGCATTGAAAAGTATTTTTTGAGATTTATCATTGAACTTAGATCACCTTGTTTAATGATTGAAAGCTAAATATCGCATTGAGTGCATTCTCTTTCATTAGAAGCATGCATTGAGTAGATTCTCATTTCATTGAAAAATGCATTTAATGCATTCTTATCATTTAAAAAGAAAAAGGAAATTGTGCATAGATTACAATTGCATAGTTTTCAAAAAAGAGAATTTTGCATAGATTACATTGCATTATTCGCATTGTTGAATGTTTTAAATTACTTTTGGATAGTGAAAGTTGTCTAGTTTGGAAAAATTTCGTTTTCAGTATTGTTGTTTGTTGCATCATTGTTTGAAGTTCTTCCCTTAACTAGATAGCATTCATCGAATTGAAAGATTTCTTTTCTCATATAGCTGCATATAGGAGATTGAGACATAACATTTAGTAGGGCCTGGAAATTGATATATAATTGAATATCAACGCTAAAATTTATTCAATTTACCTTAAGGCAACATTGAAACATTAAAAAAATATTTAGAGGTCTAGGCTAGTGACGTGTTCCGGTGTCGTTAAACCTAGTAGCCGTCGTTCGCCTCTTGGCTTTAGACAACACTAGTATGGACTTGTGCTCCCCGTACCATCGCGTATATAAAGGGAGACCCCACTAGGTTGCTATCCTTTATCCGTAGGAAGCCGAGTCTGCTGCCTTATACCCGTGATACACCGAACACAACATTCGGGGAGATTTCCGCACGTACGTCAAGTCCTTGGTTGATTTCTCTTTCATTTTTTAACCAAGGTGTATATTGCAGTTCACAGATATCTGGTACACCCTTGTGCCTAGAGTTCTAGAGCATTCAGTTTGATCTTTACCGACTCCCTAAATTTAAAAAGATCGTCAAGCGCTTGTTCTTTCATGATTGTTTCCAATCTGAAAGCGATAGAATCACCTTTTCCTGTTTCTTGACACTTAAAAGATGAAACAGTAGAGTTTTGTTTCAATGTTTTAAAAAATTAACTGCCCACAAAATATCCCTGGTAAAGTTAGTTTCCTTAGGGTGTTGTTCTAAAGTTTTTTCTAATGGCAACTTTTCCGGAGTTCACCAACCAAGGAATCCCCCTCGATGGGAATCCTGGTCACTTTCCTCCTTTTGGGAATGTTGGTGCTCCTTATATGGAAACGTTGTCCCTTCCTGGGTTAACTGTTGGGTTGCCTGTTTGGTTGTTTTCAACCTCTGTGGTCCCGAATTTCTCGGCTACTGGTCAATCAGTTCTTCCGCCTAAACAACATCATGTTGATTCCAAGGTGGACCTCTCCCCTTCTTCGCCTGTTTCTGCGTCCTCCTTTTCAACTTCGCCTGGTGAAAGTCTGGATTCGAGTAACCAGGTGGCTAAGAAGAAGAAGAAGAATACAAAGAAGAAGAAGTCCAATAAGAGAGAGGCTAAGGCTGTAGCTACTGCTCCTAAAACGTCCGCTCTTGATAAACCTTCCAACCCTCCGCAGAAAGTCAAGTTCCTTGCATGTTATGCCAGGGAAACCATCTTCTTCGAGATTGCCCTGGAATTCCCAAGGTGTTCAAAGCATGGTCCAAAGGTCGTCCGCCATTGCCTTTGGCTTCCGGGAGTCAGGTTGGGGGCACGTCTTCAACTGGTGCTGGTAAGGCTCCTAAGAAGCAGGGTAAGCTCACCAATCCCTGTAAGTTGTGTGAAGGGAACCATGCCATTCACCTTTGTCTGTATATGGATGAAGCCAAACGAGTTTTGGACAACTCAACCGTTTCTACACCATGCCTTCCAACTGGTTATAAACGGCTTTTTTTGAGTCCTCCACCAGCTGATCCTACAATTGGTCAAGAGTCATCCTTGGTCAATCCCGCTCCCCCGGAAATTCAAATTCATGAATCCATCCCTGACCAACCATTGGTCGTGGGATCAGTTGAACTGGCCCCATCTGCGGTGCACCAGGTCTTTTCCGTTGAGAGTGGACCTCACACCCCTTATGTTCTTCTTGTTTCTTCAGATTCTTCAGACTTGGAGAAATATTATCCTGTCCCTATATCTCAAGAATCTGCTCCTCCACCTCCCATGATGGAGGTCCCGGAGGATACCCCTCCCAGCTTCGAGATGGAGGTCATGAAGGATGCTCCTTCTTCTTCCGTAACACCAGGGGAAGACCATCTCGGTTCGATGGTAGCCCCTCCAAGTAGTTTGGTCGCTTTCTTTGATTGGAATCGATTTGTGGGATACCGCCTTCCATATTATGTGCCTTTCGAGATAACGGTACAGGCCTTTGGTCTGGTCGTACCCAGCACCATTATAGGCGAAGGCACGTCTATTAGTATTTTATCCTCAACTACTTGGCAAGCTTTCAGTTCACCGCCGCTTGCACCTGTTACGCAGAATCTGTTGGCATTTAAAAAAAGAACTAGTCAACCATTAGGGATCCTTCCAAGGTTACCTGTTACTTTGGGAGGTAAAACCGTCCATATGGACGTGATGGTTATTTTAGGCCCCTTGGATTTCAATCTGCTCTTGGGGCGCGATTACACCTATGCCATGGGAGCGCTTGTCTCCTCCCTTTTTCATGTGGTCTGTTTTCCACATGAAGGATAGATCGTGACCATTGATCAGCTTTCATTCTTTGGTCCTGATGTGGCAGCTGGATCGCCATCATCCCTTCCTGGTTTTTATCCACTCGTTGTATCTGCCCCACCACAGGTCAACTATGTGGCTACCTACCCCGTGCCTGTACCCAGTGATGTTGCTGTTGTGCATCAAGTGCTGGGGGCATTGGGTCCTGACTTCCAAGATATTTTCCTTCCATCAGGAGTGGAACTCTTGGAAGCGATGACTTCTTATTCATCAAGATGAGTTGTCTTTAGAGCATAGTTCGTTTTCTTGTGTCAAGCTCCTTAAAAAATGAAACAGGCTCTTTGGAGCAGAGTTCTTTTCCTTGTGTCAAGCTCCTTAAAAAATGAAATAAACTGGTTGGAGCACAGTTCGTTTTCTTGTGTCAGGCTCCTTAAAAAATGAAACAAGACCGTCGGAGCATGGTTCATTTCTTGTGTCAAGCTCATTAAAAAATGAAACAAGGTCATCTGAGGATAGTTCTTTTAATGTGTCAACCACGTTAAAATAATGAAACACTTTCCTGTTCAATTCGAGTCTTTGATAAAATCTCGTAAAATCCCAGTTGAGTCTTTCTCTTGATCTCATAACTTGAACCTTCACTCCATCTACCTTTCATATGGATTGAAGCTTGGGGGGCATGTACCTCGAATTGAGTCACCATGCTGGGGGCATGCTCACTTTTTCAAGCATAGTTTGTTTCCGTTTCAAGCTTGTGTAAAAACTGGTTTCAAGCATAGTTTGTCTTTGTTTCAAGCTTGTGTAAAAATGAAACCAACTTCAAGCAGAGTTTTCTGATTTCAAGCTTGTGTAAAAAATAAACCATTCCCATTTTACCTCTTGTGATTGCCATTTTATTAGCCTGTTTTTGCCAGATGAGCCTTGGTTTTCTCACTCCATCGTCATTATCTGCTTGGCCGATCATATGCCTTCACTTGGTTGTTTTACCCATTCCTAAGGAACCGTTGCAATGAGTGGTCTTGTTAGCCAGCCTCTTAACCTTTATTTGTTCAGAGCAGTTCCACCATCACCGGAACCAGTTGCTACCCTTTATACCACTCATTCCTCCAGGTGGAGTCATCTTTCAGCTCTTTTCTGACTCTTTAAACATGAAAAGATTGCCGAGTCGCTTGGCGTTTTGATCTTGTTAAAGTGGTTGTGAAACGACATCTACCCAGTATGCGTTTAACCCCTTTTCAGGCTGGGATATAGTATTTACGAAAAAGGAATACCCTAGCCTATCGTGACTAGGAGGCTTTCTCAGACACAATTTTCTACCTTTTTGGATCTGAGGAACTATTTACGAAAAGGGACTGTTGAAGTTTACTTTTCCGTTGTCTTTTCAAACTCTCTAAACATAAAAAGACGCCGAGTTCTTCCTTTGTCAGACTCATTAAACCCTGATGACATCGGATTCATTCGTAATGATGATATTCGAATTTCTCCTTCCTAGGGCTCGTTAAATGTACTAGGATGGATTCTTCTGAAGGACGAACTTATATTACAAGCATATTCTATCCCCTTCAAGTTTGTTCTAAAAAATAATTGGGGTACTCGCCAGAAATGGTGGGGAAAAATGGAACTAGTATCGTCATCGTGTTGGCAGTATGTCTCTCTTGAACATGGCACTTGTCTGCATTATTATCGAGTTGGGGACATCTCATCTCATTCTCTGTTTGCCTCCGTGGGTTTGGGTTATCCTTTTTGACCTCTCATCTGCTCTTTGCCTCATCATCATGACCTCTGATCTTTTGATGTCAAAT